>CM064573.1:62092153-62277153 GCA_032716605.1 Paralithodes platypus
TCAATTTATCCATCTTACTACCCATCAGGAACTTTCAGAGGACTATTCCTTTTTTCTTCAACAATACAAAAATCAACCCTTCATCTTCTCTCAATGTTCTCGGTGTCTCTTTTTCTACTGCTCTCGCTTGGAAAGACCATATTACCAGTCTCGCTAAGGCAGTCTCCCAGAAGCTGGGTGTGCTCAACCGCTTTAAGGGGTTCTTTACCCCTGCGCAGCTTCTTGCTCTGTACAGGGGCACAGTGCGTCCTTGTATTGAGTATTGTTCACATGTGTGGGGAGGATCCTCTCACACCGCACTCCTAGATAAAGTAGAAAGGAAAGCCTTTCGTATCATTAACTCCCGTCCACTCACCAACTCTCTGCAATCTCTCTCTCTTCGCCACAATGTTGCATTTCTCTCGCTATTCTATCACTACTACAATAATCAGTGTTCCTCGGAGCTTTCCCAGTGTATACCAACTATCTACGTAGGGTAAGTAGTACCCGCCTTGCAAACACAATCCCACCCATACTCTGTGCAACTCTCAAACCCAAGAGTGAAATGCTATTCTCAGACTTTCTTCTATTCAACTGCTGAGCTCTGGAACTCTCTACCAGAATCAGTTTTTCCCTCTTCCTATGACTTAAATTGCTTCAAACTTCGTGTGTCCATGCATTTTAGCTCGAACGTCCCTTGATTTCGGCCCCGTCACTCTTTGAAATCTGGGGGAGGCACTCACTGCAGGCAGTTATGCCTTTTGTCTCCCTCATTCACATAAAAAAAAAACCAGACACATACACACACACACATTATCTTTCTTTCTCTTTCTCACACACACGCACACACACACTAAAACACACACACACACACCCTCTTTATCTACCCCCCCCCCCCCACACACTACCCCTCTCTCTCTCTCTTACACACACACACACACACACACACATAGGAACAACAACACCTATTTCCTGTGAAGCTTCTCAGGCACACTTTCACACATTTATCAGGGTCCCACCAGGCTTCTAAATATTTACCCATACTGTATCGGCGACGTTTGTTAAATTATATTCTAGCCATATTAAAACGTTTCGCCCTATTTCTGTCAATTTTAAGACCTTACGTGCATTTTAGGTGTATTTTTTCATATCGAGCGATAGCGAGCCTGCAATTTAGGGTGAACTGGTCTTAAGCCAAATCATGGGAACCAATTTATGTTCTTGCAAAATAATAGAACGGACTACTTCTAAGTATTTGCTCATATAGAAAGTCTTTGGCAAATAGACTTAAAGGTTATAAACTTATACAACGCAGAGAGAGAGAGAGAGAGAGAGAGAGAGAGAGAGAGAGAGAGAGAGAGAGAGAGAGAGAGAGAGAGAGAGAGAGAGAGAGATGTAAAAACGAGAGAGGAGAGAGAGTTTTATAAGCGAGAGAAAAACCAGCGGAGAGAGAAAAGAGAGAGAGAGAGAGAGAAGAGAGGAGAGAGAGAGCGAGACGTAGAGAGAGAAATACAGAAATATGAAATGAAAAAAAATAAATAAAAAAGGTAACTTTCTGAGAGAGAGAGAGAGGAGGAGAGAGGAGAGATGAGATTGGAGAGGAAGAGAGAGAGAGAGAGAGAGAGAGGCTCTCACGTGACTCCTTCCTACATTCCCACCCTCTCCTATACCGTCCCTATATAAAGAGCTCAATCCCCAGCACCTCAGCCACTCTCAACAAGTCTATCAACACAACAAAGCCACTCCAACAGCTTCCTCTCTCTCCAACACCCCTTCTCAACACTTCGGAAAGTAGAAAGTAGATACGAGGTACCGTTGTAAAGGCTTATCCCTCTATTTCTTCAACACCTCCAGCTCTGCGGGTTAACATAAGGAACACTACGACTATACGGTACTGTATAGTAGGTTCATTTTAAGGAGGCCAGAAATCGTAAATCTTAGCCTCTGTAACTCAAATATGGGCTAGAGCAAAACGGGCTGTAAATTTCCACACCTATTTCCTGGCTGGCCCTTCCTAAATGGTAGAAATATTAGCTCGATCACTATACTATAGTTCATTCATTACAGGTAGGCAAGAAATAGTCAACCCTAACCTCTGTATATAACTATAGTGTATTTAATTTCAATTATAATAAATTAAAGAGACGTCACAGGTCCAGAAGTGTTAAGGGGCGAAAGGTTTATATATTGGTCGGTTTATTTATTAATTTAGTATTTCTTTTAGTTTCCTCGCATCAAGCTTGAAAACAAAATCCTAAGATCCTCCTTTTAGATAAATTTATAAATTTTTCGGTAGATATATGTCCAGGCCTTCGGCCGGTTCCTCCTCAGTTACAGGCTCGCTGTCGCTCGCCAGTAAAAATTGACACCTAAATGACACGTAAGGTCTTAATATTGACAAAGAAATGGGGTGAAAGGTCTTAAAATCGCCAAACTAATGGTGCGTCATATAATCTGAAAATTAATGGGAGCTAAACATGAGGGAGAAGGGGAACCTGTAAAACTAACCTTTCCCCCTTTAAAACTCTCTTGTAGAAGGGTGGAAATTTCAATCTTGCAACCAACAAAATTATTCACAGCAGGAACTCCAAAACTCAGATAAGGAGGCCATAAAGCACCTTTCTTCTGATCACTCTACTATTGTATATATAATTGGGCCGTGTGGGGAGGATCCTCTCACACAGCACTTCTAGACAAAGTAGAAGAGAAAGCTT
This sequence comes from Paralithodes platypus, assembly GCA_032716605.1. Lineage (NCBI taxonomy): Eukaryota > Metazoa > Arthropoda > Malacostraca > Decapoda > Lithodidae > Paralithodes > Paralithodes platypus. The sequence goes on from CM064573.1 coordinate 62,094,847, forward strand.
TCCGTCTCATTAACTCACGTCCACTCACCGTTTCTCTGCAGTCTCTCTCTCTTCACTGCAATATTGCATATCTCTCACTATTCTACCGCTATTACAATAATCAGTGTTCCTCAGAGCTCTCTCAGTATATACCACCTCCTCTTCGTAGATTATGTAGCACTCGTCTTGCAACACAATCCCACCCCTACTCTGTGCAACTCTCCAACCAAAGAGTGAAACGTTACTCTCAATCTCTCTTCTATTCAACAGCTGAGCTCTGGAACTCTCTCCCAGAATCAGTCATTCCTTCTTCCTATTACTTAAATTGCTTCAACCTCCGTGTGTCCAGGCATTTTGGCTCGAAAATCCCTTGATTTTGGCCCTGTCACTCTTCCAACTCTGGAGACTTGCCACAGGCAGTTCTGCCTTTTGTCTCCTTCACTCACATAAAAACAAAATAACTGATATCAAGTTTCCCAGGTGGTGAGGGCAAGATGGCTCAGCTGGCTCTGTCTACGGTGTGTTTGGTGCTGGTGCTGGTGCTAACACCAACGGCCTCACACATCTACAATTCAAGGGTGAGCATATTAGTATCTGTTATTATTTGTATTACTATTATTATTATCATTATTATTTTTATTATTATTATTATTATTATTTATTAATATTATTATTATCTATAATGTGTATGTATGTATGTAACTATGTATGTAGGTATATACTCAGGCACATAGCCCATTGCTGGGAGTGGCCAACATGAGACAAAGCCTGAACAGAACAAATATTTAAAGTTCCTATTCTTAGGGTCCGGGACCACTTTTTCGTTCCCTCGCCCTTTTCTCTGTCTCGTTGAGTAGGAGAATTTTGTTATTATTATTTTTTGTATTATTATTATTATTATTATTATTATTATTATTATTATTATTATTATTATTATTGTTTTATATTTTTATCAGCTATTATTGGGCGAGGGCTGGTCCTATCCAGAGTGAGGTTTGGCATCCTCTACCCAACCTTAGCCGTTCTGTCTGTCTCTTTAACTGTCCTACGTTTCCTTCTGGGGACGGGAAGCTAAGAATCCTCTTCCCCTTGTAAACTTCACCTACTAGATAAGACTGAGAAAGAGGCGAGAGAACACGAAAGTGGTCCCGAACCACAAGAATTACAACTTTGTTATTTTGTTTTTGTTCGGTCTCTGTCTTGAGACGGCCACCCCCAGCTATGTGGTATGTGCCTAATTATATGCATACATACATACATACATACATACATACATTATGATTATAATTATTATTATTAATATTATTGTTATTATTATTATTATTATTATTATTATTATTATTATTATTTGTATCTATCATAATTTACTTTAATATTATTATCTATTATATATAATATTATTTTTATAATTATTTATATTACTACTATTATTATTATTATTATTATTATTATTATTATTATTATTATAGTATTTAACTTAAAATTACTGTTCCACTAGGGTAGGAATAATTCAACTGTTGTTTGAAAGTTAGTGTTTTATTTAGTAAAGTCAAAGGGAAATCATAATCTGCAAAACGATTGATTCTCTGTCCAGGTCAAAATAGGTTCAAACTGAAGGTGAATACTTATGACAGCACAGCATAAATTGTACTTCGGAATTATTACAATCCCATTACTACCTATCTGTACGATCGCTGTTCAGTTTGGCCTACTTCGATTCCAAGCCAAGAGGCACATCACTATAGTTACAATGGTTGGCAATATTAAAAAACTATTCAATCAATATATCCTTGAATTACTTTTATAGATATTACGCACGATCGATAGCATACTATCGATGAGGTGATATCTAAATTATATATATAGTTTCCATTCAGCAAAAATTATTTCTAAATGATCAGGCGTTGTGCCCTTCCTAACTATTTCTCCAGCTAAATCTATCCTTGGACAACACCTACACTTTTATCCCACATCAATTGTGGGCATCATTATGTTAATATCTATTTACATTCAGCCCTAGACTCTTGGAGAACTGGGTGCTAATATCCCGTTGTCTCCCTTACATAGAATGTTATATTATTTATCTCAAAACTCTTAGGTATTCACACTCTAGGTTAAACTATCTCTTTGCATAATACCCTAGACATTCCTATGCTACTTCTGGCTAAGTGGCTAGTGCCATACTAACAATAGAAAGCTATCTCTCAACACATCATAGTTATATTCCATCAATTGTCTAATAATTTTTCTCTTTGGTTGCCCTATAAGGTCACATATTATACTGTTGTGACACAAGGCCTCTGTCAAAACATTTCTCTTCCTCTCTTAATTCTGTTCGGGCCCATAAGGGTCCTTTAATAAATTATTGTGTTCTGCTGCTTCTCTTCTTTACCACCCCAAAGCCAGCCAATATACCTGGTCCATCCGCTCTGTACCATCGACCACCTGGTTACGGTTCTGCACTACTTGGCTAATATAGTGTGCAGACTGGCGATGTGTCGACAGGCGCCAGGATACTGCAGGTGAGCAGTGTAGCCGGTCTTTGATCGCCTTGTATTCACCCTTGGTTTGGTGCTGGAGGTCAGGAAATGTATCAGGCTTTATCCGCCCATTGTGGTTGGGAAGTTGGACTAACAGAGGGCTAGTGTTGCCCAGACAGGTGCATGTGTCCGTCTGAGTCTACTGGCCCCGCCCACCTTCCTTTATACCCGCCCCCAGTGCAACGCGGTCCAGTGATTGGCTGAGGCGCGCACTGGGACTTGTCAGGGTATGCCCGGGATCTTTAAAGCATCCGCTCTCCCTCTTCCAGTTTAACATTTCCGTAAAAACTTCTCGGAAGCGTATTCGTGATGATTTTCAGTGGCTGATGGGAGTAAGAGGTTAGCACCATTACATCAGAATGCTTTTTACCAGGATAAAAAATTTGGGTGTGAACAGTAGGTAAGTTATGAGCCGGGCATTTGGGAGGTGAGGTGAGGTGAGTGTTTTGGTGTGTTATAGGTGGCCTGTGATTGGCTGAGAGCTCCTGGGTGCCACAGTAGTGCCCAAGGTAGCTGGCATGATGCAAAGTTGGCTGGTGCACCTGAATAAATCCTACCTTCTGATTATCAACTCTGCGTAAGCAGAGTGGTATCGCCCCCCCCCCCCCCCCCCCTATAGTGGTACATGCCGGCCGAAATGTCTGTCTGTCTGTCTGTCTGTCTGTCCGATAACTCCTCCTAGACCGTTCGACGGAACTTCACACGAACATTCAGTGCGTGAATGCGACGGTAATTTAAAACAAAAATGAATTTGTGCAATAGTTATGATTTTAGGTCCAAAATATGGTTTCCTCCCCCCCCCCCACCCCCCACCCTGTACATATTCCCAGGCAATGATGATGGTGTTCTGTGTGTGTGTGCCCCATAGGGGCACACTCACACAGAACGCCATCGTTCAGGGGGCGAGAAAAAAAATTGTCCGCATTTGTTAGAATAAGTTAGTTTAGTTGACATTAGAAGGTGACAATTGTAGATATGATGATAGTAGTAGTGATGATGGTGGTAATATTAGTGATGATGGTAGTATTAGTGATGATGGTGACAATTGTAGTGATGATGATAGTAGTAGTAATAATGGTGGTAATATTAGTGATGAAGGTAAGCTTTCGCAGAGTTGGGTATGCCGTTTTGATTTTGGGCGAAACGGCACGTCTACTTTATCAATTCTGCGTAAGCAGAGTGGTATCGCCCTCCGTATAGTGGTACATGCTGGCCGAAATGTCTGTCTGTCTCTCTGTCTGTCTGTCTGTCCGAAAACTCCTCCTGGACCTATAGACCGTTCGACGAATTTTCACCAAACTTCACACGAATATTCGGTGCGTGAATACGACGGTAATTAAAAAAATATGTTTTGAATTTGTGCAATAATTTTTATTATAGGTTAAACAAAATTGTTCCCCCCCCCCCCCCCCTCGGCCCTCCACCAGCCATGATGATGGCGTTTTGGGGGAGAAAACAACTCGCCCCGCATTTGATAGGTTAAGTTAGTTTAGTTGACATCAGAAGCGATGATTGTAACAGTTCGGTATGCCGTTTTGATTTTGGGCAAAGCGGCACGTCTACTTTATTATTATTTTTATCATCAACTCTGCGTAAGCAGAGTGGTATCGCCCCCCGTATAGTGGTACATGCCGGCCGAAATATCTGTCTGTCTGTCTGTCCGATAACTCCTCCTAGACCGTTCGACGGATTTGCACCAAACTTCACACCAACATTCGGTGCGTCAATGCGACGATTATTAAAAAAAATGTTTTGACTTTGTGCAATAGTTATGATTTTAGGTCCAAAATATGGTTTTGAGATTTTAAGATGTTTCATCCAATTAGTTTGGCGATAATAAGTTTCACCCCATCCAGGTGTCACATTTTTCTGGGCGAGAGAGAGAGAGAGAGAGAGAGAGAGAGAGAGAGAGAGAGAGAGAGAGAGAGTACAAAGGAAATCAAGCAACAACAGTTCTAGTGACCCTTCTAGGTTGCTTGTCCTCCAAAACACTGAGGATCAAGTGTCCAAACAGTGGTTTAGAGTGGGTAAGGGAACATTGGAAAGGGAATTACTGCCCTGGAACTAATGTCCGTGGCAGGATTAGGAAGTTAGTAGAGGACAGATGGGTTAGTAACTGAGGGGGGGGATAAAATAAAGTTATTCATTTACAAACGCAGTCAGTCGCGGGTTTGATGAGAGATATTTGTCTAGGCCGAGTTTAAATGAATCAACGGTGATGCAGGCTATAACGTTTCGGGGAAGCCCATTCCACAAGTTGACAACTCGATTGAAGAAGAAATTCTTGGATTCGTGCGAGTTAAAAGATTTACCAATAATTTTGCAACCATTTCCCCGCGTGTAATTAGATTGGTCGATAGTGAAGTACTTACTACAGTTCATATTGTCGATGCCTTTGATGATTTTGAACACTTGAATTAAGTCACCTCTTAATCTGCGCTGGGTTAAAGGAAATAGATTTAATTCTCTAAGACGCTCTTCGTATGGTTTGTTCTTTAGGCTAGGTATCATTTTGGCAACTCTACGTTGAACTCGTTCTAGCTTGTTTATATCTTTTTGGTAATAAGGGCACCAGGATTGAACGCAGTATTCCAGAAGAGGGCGGACTAAGGAATTGTAAAGGGTTGGGATAACTTCTTTGGATTTATGCTCAAATGACCTGCCTATAAAGCCAATTATTTTGTTTGCCTTCTTAACAACTTCTGAACATTGTTGACTCGGTTTTAGGTTACTCGATATTGTTACTCCCAGATCGGTTTCTGTTTACATTCTTAAGCTGAGTGCCATTCATCGAATAGTTTGCTTTCTCATTAAGGTATCCGACATGTAGTACTTTACATTTATCCGCATTGAAACTTATTTGCCAAATTTGGGCCCAACATGACAATTTATCTAGATTGTGTTGCATATCGTCAACTTGTTCTTTTGAAAGTACGCTATTTGCAATTTTTGTATCGTCAGCAAATTTTGAGATTGTACAGGTGAGACCCCCATCTATGTCGTTGATGTAAATTAGAAAGAGAATTGGTCCTAGTACCGATCCCTGGGGTACCCCGCTACTTACATTGGTCCATTTAGATGCCTTACCGTTTATGACTACCCTTTGCTTTCTGTTGCTGAGCCAATTTTCTATCTATTTCAACACACCGTCTTGTATTCCATGCGCTTTTAGTTTTAGCAGTAAACGTTTGTGGGGAACTTTGTCAAAGGCATTTTGAAAATCAAGGTATATAATATCTACAGCTTTACTCTCATCGTAGAGGTTGAGGATATCGTGGAAGAAGTCCAAGAGGTTTGTTAAACAGGAACGTTTTTTACGAAAGCCGTGTTGAGTATCTTTAAGTATGTTATTTTCCTCTAAGTGATTTACGAGTCTGTCTCGTATGACCGTTTCTAGCATTTTACATACAACTGAGGTTAAGCTAATTGGACGATAGTTACTGGGTAGGGATTTGCTGCCTTTTTTTAATATCGGTGTTACGTTGGCTATCTTCCACTGATCAGGCATAGTTCCAGACTGCAAGGATTTATTGAATAGTAATGTCAGTGGTTTGGAGAGCTCATCCTTAGCTTCCTTTAGAACTCTAGGCGAGATTGTATCAGGTCCTGGCATTTTATTTACCTTAAGTTTATCTAAACAATTCAATACTTCTCTCTCTGTAACGGTGATATTGCTTAGAACATCTGAATTATCAATCTGAATCGGCGATGGTGTAGGGATATCACTGAGGTCTTCTGTTGTAAAAACTGATGCAAAGAAGGTATTGAGGGCATTACTCATTTGTACTTCGTCTTTGGTGTATTCTCCATTTTCATCGACTAACGGTCCAACAGTTGAAGTAACTACTTTTTTCTTTCTGATATAACTATAGAATTCTTTCGGGTTTGTTTTACTTTGATTCGCAATATGTAACTCTAAGGTCTTTTTACTTTGCTTAATTAACTTTTTGGCTTTGCGTCGTAGCTCTACAAATTTCACCCGTTCTTCGTCATTTTGTGAGGATTTTAATCTATCATTAGCACATTTTTTAGCAAGCAGGCAGTTTGAAATATCTTTATTCCACCATTTGGGCTTATTATTATGGCCTGGACGCCGTATTTTCGATGGTATGCAGTCTTGCACTGCTTTTAGATAAGTGGTTTCGAATAACTTCCAAGATGTATTTATGTCGTTATTGTTAATTAAAAAGCTCCAGTCAGTTTCTTTAAACATAGCTCTAAGTTTATGGAAGTTTGCTTTCTTGAAATTAGGGACTTTTTCGATGCTACTATTTGGTTCGTTACTAGTAAACTTTAAAGTGAAAGTTATCGTACGATGGTCGCTGTTACTGAATTCATCACCAACATTCAAATTCTCTATCAATTCTTCTTTTGTTGCAAGTACAATGTCAAGAACGTTAATACCACGGGTCGGCGTTTGAACAAATTGATAAAGCGAACTCTCTTGCAAGTTCGTATACAAGTCATGTCCGGAGTGTGAAGTAAGAGTATCGCCCCACTTGGTCACAGGTAAATTAAAGTCGCCAAAAATTACGGTATCTTGTGAGTTACTTACATCTGCAATTTGTTCGTAAATTTCTCGGTCAGTTTGCACTGATTGAGCTGGAGGTCTGTATATTAACGCAAGTATTATTTTTGTACCTTTATTATTCTTTATTAGCACAAAAGATGTGTTGACGTTCACAATTTGAGGTTTTGACACGAGGGTCGGGTTAAGACTTTCTTTGATATAAAATAAAACGCCACCTCCATTTTTATTTATTCGGCTGTTCTCAAACATTACATAACCAGGAAGTGAATACTCTGCTAAAAAGTCTCTATCTTCTGTATTGAGCCAAGATTCTGTTATGCCAATCACATCATAATTTTCTGTAAACACTAGTTCCACTAAATCTGAAAATTTATTGCGTATGCTACGAGCGTTTGCATAGAAAACCTTTAAAGTTGCGGTTTTAGAACTCCCAGAACGTTCTTTCATCGAATTTTTGGTTCTGGTCGGATCTACATTTACATTCATGGCTGTCCTCGGTCCTCGGTCGTTATCCCTGGCGGTTTTGAATTTGGGTCGTGTTGGTGGAGCTTTATCCAAATTCGCGGTTCTTGACGGATTAGTATTTAATTCCTTTGTAGGTTGCCGTCCTCGCTGTCTTCGGTCCTCCTTCCTGGTTGTCCTGTGCTGAGTCGATTTCTTCTCCGAAAATCCTTCACCGCATCGTTGAGAAGACGCCCAAAATGTGCTGCTCCCACCTGGTTCAGATGAACTCCATCGTCCGAAAACAAATAGTCATCGTAGTAGAAATTGTCCCAGGTGTCGACGAATCCCACGTTCTCCTTCCTGCAGAGGTTTGCTAGACAACGATTTGTGCTGGTGGCTATGTTGTAAAATCGGGTCTCTACACCGAGCCGGGGGACGATTCCTGAGACGATGATCCTTGATGACTTCTCCTTAAACGACTTGATCAGAGAGAGAGAGAGAGAGAGAGAGAGAGAGAGAAATAAATAAAACCTGTATTTCCATATAAAGGACAAACCACATTTGCACCGACAAAACAATAATAACATACTCTTATCTATTTCCAGACCAACACAATAATAAATACACATTTACTTCCAGTCTCATGCATGCGACCGGCCTCCCCCCACTGTGACGTATATAGGGCTTCCAGGCATGATAGGGGGCAGATGTAACAAGCGGTGTGAGTACATGGATGACTATGGATGGTGCCGGAGGAATGTGGGCTGTTCCGTGTTCAGGCCCGAACCCCGAAATCGCTACCCCTGGTTCTATTATGGTATAGGAAGATAAAATTACTTTGATCAAATCACTCTGTGAAGCTGCCACCTTTTGCCCGAATCATACGGACAATAATTAATAATTCAATGTATAATAATTAGTATCGGGTAACTGAAACTTGAGGATAATTTACATTAGCTTTAATGAAAATGATACCTTAAGACTTATTCAGAAATACACTAAGATATTGAATGGTTAAGTATTAACCCGGCAAGCGCGATAGGCCTCATGGAAGGCTTCCTATAGGGAACGCGATAGGCCTCACGGAAGCAAGACCATAAAAAAAGCCTTCCAAAAAAAAAAGGGCCTATCAAAACAAAGGATTTTGTCTCTAGGTGAGATAATTCCCCTCTAGTACTCATCCATGTGTTTCTCACCCCTCCCCCTCCCCTCCTTCCCCACCTTATTCCCCCCTCCCCCCCCTCCTCAATTATCACCTATTTATCCACTTATTATCATCATTTATCGGTTATTTTTCTCTCCCGCGATAATGTAGCACAAGTGGGTTGCATAAAAGATCGTTATGCAACACCCAGACACCGGCACACACCGCCCCGCTCGTCTCAGTTGACTCCCAGACAGCGAGAGGGGAGGGCTGCCTGTGGCTCTCTCTCGCCTGAGATTATGACCGGGTGGCCAATATCTTCGTTTTTCACCACCCAAATGCTTTTCCCACTTATTTTAGCACTCTTGAAGGTTCATATATACATCATATATGTAAAATAAAAGCATACCGAAAACAAATAATGGTTTATATTGTAAATATAACGAATTCTGTCAGAATCCAGGGCTAGAAATGCACAAATAACTACCCTAGCACCTAGGTCTATATCGCGCTTGTCAGGTTAAGAAATATAATCCAAGTATGGAAGAATCTGTTTTCACTCTCACGACTGACCTCCTGACCCCTTGATTAGTACAAGTGAGGGTGTACTCTGCTCTGCCCTGTATGCCCCAGATTCACCTCGGGTTAAACCTCCTGAATGACGTAAAACCACTCACCATAGGCTGTATGCACATCATAACCAATACCTCTCAAGAATGATATACCCGGGTGTGGTTTAAACTCTCGGACACACCTTAAAACACACCTCTATCACATGCTCTTCATGGCCCTCTCACGTGATCCTCTGTGACTTGGTTTGATGACATCAGTCCTGACCTATGTGAATTCCATGACCTGCGGGGTCAAATGTATACATCCTATTGCCCCTCGGTCTGCATCCATTGTAATTGATACAAGGAAAATACAACGCTAATAATATAAGCTGTTATAATAGGGTTATTAGAATATAAGATTAACATATATGTATCCCTGTACATAAGTAATTCAAGGAATAATAATTGGTTAAGTAAGCTTAAATATATATATATAACACTACTGATCCGAGACAATCCCCCCCTCCCCCTCCCCCTACCCAGCCCCCTGGTTCTACTGATCTGAGACAATTCCCCCCTCTCCCCACCCCTACCCAGCCCCCCTGAATCTACTGATCTGAGACAATCCCCCCCTCCTCCCTCCCTACCCAGCCCCCCTGGTTCTACTGATCTGAGACCATTCCCCCCTCTCCCCACCCCCACTGGTTCTACTGATCTGAGACAATTCCCCCCTCTCCCCACCCCCACTGGATCTACTGATCTGAGACAATCCCCCCCTCCCTACCCAGCCCTCCTGGTTCTACTGATCTGAGACCATTCCCCCCTCTCCCCACCCCCACTGGTTCTACTGATCTGAGACAATTCCCCCCTCCCCCACCCAGCCCCCTGGTTCTACTGATCTGAGACAATTCTCCCCTTTCCTAAACTGAATAAATTAGTCTAATAGTGCCCCGAATATGATGCAAAGAACGTCCATGGTACTGAATGGGTTAACCCCTTCAGCACCATGACGCCTTTTTACCTCTGATTCTGGCTAAGATTAGATGGTGTTATGCAGTTAAAGAAGGACCTATGTTACTAAGAGGGTTTATTGACACCATATTTACCCACTTGAGTCGCATAGGTAGATTACAAACTAAAGAAAATCGTTTAATGATAACCAGAATACGATGATAATTACGTAATGGGGTGACGGGGTTAAAAAAGTGCTCCTCCTTATATGGTGTTTATTTTCATTCTGTGTACTTGTCTAAGCTTATTTTTTTATCACGAGAGACAAATTGGTGTTGATGAACCCTTTCTGTACCAGCGACGTCTGTTATATCTTATGCTAGCTGTATTTAGACAATTTCATGCAGCCTAGGAAGGATCTGTGATAGTTAAGAAGATCGATTGATATAGTTCGAAGCTTTATGATTGCCAGAGATTCTTCCTATACAAATGGATTAGTAGAAGCCAGAATATACTAAATAAGATAATATCGACGGTACAAAAGGGGTTAATGGTAATCTTCGACCACTGAAGATTACATAAGCTGTATGTTCAAAGGTTTTGGACCAATATGAGAATAAAGATGTTCGCTGCCTCTCTGGTAATCCTATTCCTACTAATGTTTTTTTTTTTTTTTTTTTTTAAAGCGAGGGAGAAAAAAAGGCAGAACTGCCTGTGGCGAGTAGGCTACTTCCCCCAGAGTTGAAAGAGTGACAGGGCCAAAAGCCAAAATCAAGGGACGTTCGAGCCAAAATGCCTGGACACACAGAGTTTAAAACAATTTAAGTCATAGGAAGAGGGAAAGGCTGATTCTGCGAGAGTTCAAGAGCTCATCGGTTGAATAGAAGAAAGACTGAGAATAACGTTTCACTCTTGGATTGGAGAGTTGAAAAGAGTAGGGGTGGGATTGTGTTGCAAGACGGGTGCAACGTGCTCTACGAAGAAGGGGTGGTATACACTGAGAGAGCTCTGAGGAACACTGATTATTGTAATAGTGGTAGAATAGTGAGAGATGCAACATTGTGGCAAAGAGAGAGAGAGAGACCAGAGAATTGGTTAGTGGACGTGAGTTAATGAGATGGAAGGCTTTCTTTTCTACTTTGTCTAGAAGTGATGTGTGAGAGGATCCTCCCCACATGTGTGAACAATACTCAGTACATGGAGGCACTGTGCCCCTGTACAGAGCAAGAAGCTGCACAGGCGGTTGAGCATACCCAGTGTTATGCGACGTTATAATTTAACGCGCTTTATAGTAGTTCTTATTTCCACCTTAGGAAAAGATGAGAACTGTAGATATTCAACTGGTACACAACTCACTTCAATATTATAAATCTCAGATCAATCATATAATTAATGACACAGAATACACAATTGAGGTTCACACATTTGATTTCTTAAAAGCTAGGGTACAATCATAGAATAATGATAGAGTCTCATATATATAGTGATGAGCTCGGAACAATCATACATAAATAATAGTATAAATATAAATAATCCTGATCAATATAACTTCAGGAATGGATAAAATAAGATCATAAAATAGTAGGCTACATGTAAATACACACAATGCTACTACATTAATCACAATACAAGTAAACACAGAGAGGTTGGTCTCAAAACAATAAATAATATCCTGATGGTAAACTGGCAACCGCGAGGTAGCTTGCCGAGACAGGTAAATAAAGGTTACTGCGGAGGCATACGCATACGCGCGCAGTGATAAGATTATTAGTCGGGTCGACATACCACCTGACTCACAACAAATTGCAACAAAAGGTTTCTCAGTGGTTTTCATTCCTACTGGATATACTGATCAACAGAAAAAAAAGTCTACCAAAATCTGACATCCGGAAATGGGTTAAAACAGAGTCATTTTCAAGATGGGCGCCACAGGGCTTTGAAATAACTAAAACAGCTACCGGTATAACTTCTTCAATAATTTTGATAGAAACATAATTGTTGGTTCTGGTACATGGTTTTAATGGATCAGCAATCCACTGGTGTCAATAAAATTCAGATCTGATCAATATTTAACGTGAAATCCAAGATGGCGCCAAAAAATGAAGGGTGTAAAATCAATAAATTATCTATCTGAACCAAAATCACTGAACACCTAGTGCCACTGAAACAGTTATTTGTGAACATTACATAATGACAGTTTAGGTTATAATTTCAGTCCTCATCACTGTCCTCTAGTTCCTCAGAGGCTTGATTTAGTGGATTGTCACAAAACGTCACTTGGCATGATCCACATGCAGACGTACACGGAAGCCCATTTTTTCTGTAGCTGCAACGAGGTGTGTCACAAGCTGTGGTGCAGTTGCAGTGTATCATCTTCAGAAGAGTGTCTGGTGCAGCATTCATGGCAGTCATGATAGGTACAAATCGATTGTCTTCAAGTCCCCAGCCCCAGTCCAGAGGATCGAGGTCACCCTCCATCCCCATCCAAACCATGACCTGGTAGTACACTCAGAGACAATGAAACTTGGTGGCAGATTCCGTTGGGGGAAGACGTTCAGGTGTAACAAAAGACTTAGCAGCAGCAACCTTCTTTGTGAATATCTTGCAACACATGGCTGCCAGAGAACTTGTGTTCTCCCCACCAAATATAATGGCCATCGCTTGGCTGCCAAGTTTCTTTATTTCAGCGGGGCTCACGCCTCTCGAAGTGAATGTATCTGCACACAACTGGAGGCCTTGATCATCTTCCATGAGTTTCTGAAAGATTGATTTTTTCCCAATGCCATACACACGAGTTGTTGAATCACATCCTGTGAAGGCGTGCAGGAATAATAGTCGAGTGCACAACCTATTCCCAAGAAGATGCTTCATTCGATTGATGTCATATACTTTCAGATTGCTTCTTGATTGGTTGTCTGATCTGAAATATAGTGGTTTTCCATCTGGTATACAGTAATGGAGCAAAAGCATCAACAAATCTGTGTCCTCTCCGATTAGTGTGGTGGAATGCAGAATTGTGCTGTTTACGGCTGCCTTGGCAATGTCCACATCAGCGTCCCCTTCTGCCTGAATAACTTTGCAGCCCACTTTCTTCAGCTGATCACCTATTAAGGTGATCAGCTGTTGCTTGTTATTGCCGACAGATAGTAATTCATCTCCCTTTCCGTCAAATTCAGTTTCTCCGGTGAAGTTCACAGTCGGATAGCTGTTGGCTTGTCCCCGTCTCTGCTGAGTGTTATCCTTTATCGAAGGGCCTTCACCATAGCCATCAAAGACAACAGTTGCTGTCCCATAGTGTTTTGTTGTGAAGTCCGCATATGCTCTGGCTATTTTGCCATATGTATCTCCCTTCTTCCACTTGAGCTCGTGCAGCAAGGATCCACCATCAAGCACATACCTTTCAGTCTTAAGGTGTGCTGAAGGTGTGGTGTCAGGTGCTCCTTTACATGCCAGTGCCTTGGTACAGTGGTCATTGACGGCTTGAGCGAGTTGAGGTTTGTCGGCCTTCCTCAAGATCTTGTTGTCCTCAAAGAGAGATGGTGGGTATGGACTGAGCTCAAAACTTATCACGTCCTCAAGTGACAAATCACCTGTCTGGGATACCACCAGGAATCGCTGGAACAGCACACTGGAGTCGATGGTTCTGGGAGGAGCAGCCTGGAGAGCAGTAGAATTTGACGGAAAGAGAGATGAATTCCTATCTGTCGGCAGTAACAAGCAACAGCTGATCACCTTAATAGGTGATCAGCTGAAGAAATTGAGCTACCAGTTATTCAGGCAGAAGGGGACGCTGATGTGGACATTGCCAAGACAGCCGTAAACAGCACAATTCTGCATTCCACCACACTAATCGGAGAGGACACAGATTTGTTGATGCTTTTGCTCCATTACTGTATACCAGATGGAAAACCACTATATTTCAGATCAGACAACCAATCAAGAAGCAATCTGAAAGTATATGACATCAATCGGATGAAGCATCTTCTTGGGAATAGGTTGTGCACTCAACTATTATTCCTGCTCGCCTTCACAGGATGTGATTTAACATCTCGTGTGTATGGCATTGGGAAAAAATCAGTCTTTCAGAAACTCGTGGAAGATGATCAAGGCCTCCAGTTGTGTGCAGATACATTCACTTCGAGAGGCGTGAGCCCCGCTGAAATAAAGAAACTTGGCAGCCAAGCGATGGCCGTTAAATTTGGTGGGGAGAGCACAAGTTCTCTGGCAGCCATGCGTTACAAGATATTCACAAAGAAGGTCGCTGCTGCTAAGTCTTTCGTTACACCTGAACGTCTTCCCCCAACGGAATCTGCCACCAAGTTTCATTGTCTCCGAGTGTACTACCAGGTCATGGTTTGGATGGGGATGGAGGGTGACCTCGATCCTCTGGACTGGGGCTGGGGACTTGAAGACAATCGATTTGTACCTATCATGACTGCCATGAATGCTGCACCAGACACTCTTCTGAAGATGATACACTTCAACTGCACCACAGCTTGTGACACACCCCGTTGCAGCTGAAGAAAGAATGGGCTTCCGTGTGCGTCTGCATGTGGATCATGCCAAGTGACGTTTTGTGACAATCCACTAAATCAAGCCTCTGAGGAACTAGAGAACAGTGATGAGGACTGAAATTGTAACCTAAACTGTCATTCTGTAATGTTCACAAATAACTGTTTCAGTGGCACCAAGTGTTTAGTGATTTTGGTTCAGATGGATAGTTTATTGATTTTACGCCCTTCATATTTTGCCGCCATCTTGGATTTCAGGTTAAATACTGATCAGATCTGAATTTTATTGACACCAGTGGATTGCTGATCCATTAAAACCATGGACCAGAACCAACAATTATGTTTCTATCAAAATTATTGAAGAAGTTATAGCTGTTTTAGTTATTTCAAAGCCCGGTGGCGCCCATCTTGAAAATGACTCAGTGTTATCCCATTTCCGGATGTCAGATTTTGGTAGACTTTTTTTCTGTTGATCAGTATATCCAGTAGGAATGAAAACCACTGAGAAACCTTTTGTTGCAATTTGTTGTGGGTTGGGTGGTTGTTTGTCATAAATTGACCTGACTATATATAGAATTTAGGATATTAAATGATAGGTGAATAACTTTAACACATTGCATGTGTTATGGGTGTGATTGAATATTTAAACCACACCCCTTTTATGTAATCTTGACAGGTACTGGTTAAGAGTTCTGTAAAACATAATGTATGGTAAAACGTCATTCAGAGGGCGTAACCCAATGTCATATAAGGTTAAGATATCGACATGAGAGCCAAAGAAGAAGACCCCATCACTTGTTGACAGTAAGAGGTCATAGGCCAGTCGTGATTGTGAGAGCCAGACATTTATACTTGTTTTATTACTTGTTACTGAAACATTGAATTCTATTTAGTACTTCTGAATAAGTCTTAAGTTATTATTCATTAAAGCAAATGTGAATTTACTCAAGTTTCAGTTTCCTTATATTACATCTGTAAGGCCTGATACTATTATATATACATTTATTAATTATTATTTCCCATATAACCCGGGATGGTGGCAGTCCTTCGTGAGTTACTTATTCAAGATTAACTCTAATCATTAGCCCCATGATAGATGATCTGGTTGGAAATGAGGAAACTGAGGAGGTTGGTGGCACATTTTCATAAACATTTCCTCGCTGTAGTCCAAGTCTGGCTTGGGTAGGGAGATGCCTCGATGCACAGGGAGTGGCGCTTGTTGGCCAGGTGTGTAGATGCCGTGATGACTGGGGAGCGGCTCGTTTTCTCTCGAGTTGGTACCGTAGTGCTGTTTACCTTTCTGCTGGAGGTGGGGAGATTTGCCTTTGTGCGCTCTGCCTTTTATGGCTGCAATGCGGCATTGTAGGTTTTGTTTCTCTTCTTGATATGGAAGCAGGTACTTGAGGGGTTTTGGCTTATTATGGTCGAACCTCGTCACTTCAGCTTCTGGGAAGCTGTTTTTAGCTAGAGTGGTAATATATTTCCAAGAGAGATCAGAGGAAAAGGAGACACCTAGAATATTAAGAGAAGATGAAGGGTTAATGTGCATGTTGTTGAAGAGTAGGTCATAATTTTCTAGAAGGGGGCTACAAGGTAGCTTAGAGGTAGTCAAAATAGCGCATGGACTACTTGATTGTTTGTTTGAAGACTAGCTTTGATTTAGGCTAACTTGACTGCCCCAATTGCCTTAAAAATCACTCCTCGTACATGTAGCCCAGATTGCAAGTATCCTTCTCCAGTACTTAGGTACTAGTGTTTGTGTGTGAGGTGTATGTATGTATGGCACCAAGCTATGTGACCACGAGTCGGAGCAGGTGGTGGTGGATGGCATTTGATTCCAAATGAAGCCACTACTTGTTAACCCTTTCGCTGCGGGTGACGTTCTAGAACGTCCTGGCAAGTTACATTAATTTCCAGGCTTTAAAAGCCTGTAAAATCCGTAAAAATCGAGTGTCAGTGGGCGGGAGCGTGAGGGGCCCACCTCCGACCCTCAGAGCACCGAGCGGCTCACTGAGGTTGACTGTGTCTCGCGAGGGTCTCTTTCTGTGTCTCCCAACAGTGTAGCCAAGCGAGCGAGTGTTACATAATAGCGGGTTTCCCGCGTTTCACTGGCACCACTGCGGGTGAACCAGACCACGTACGGGGCCCGTTCTGGTGTCAATTTGAAGCTATTCTCACCTAATTTTCGGCAGAATACACTTCATTTAATGCAGATGCTTGATTTATCATTCAGGAGTGCCTGAATATGCCCTAAATAGCCCAAACATGGCCGCAGCCAAAGGGTTAACCCTTTCGCTGCGGGTGACGTTCTGGAATGTTTTGGCAAGTTACAGCAATTTCCAGGCTTTAAAAGCCTGTAAAAAACGTAAAAATCGAGTGTCAGTGGCCGGGAGCGTGAGGGGCCCACCTCCGACCCTCAGAGCACCGAGCGGCTTAAGCTCCTCGGTGGCCTACTGGGTAAGGTGTCGGGGTGCTGCACTATTTGCCTGAGTTCAAGCCCTGGTTGCATCATATCACAAAAATATTAAACATGCATGCATACACACACACACAAACACACACACACACACACACATACATACAAATATACACCTAGACCCCCTTCAAAATGAATGTGTACATTTGTTTTCTTTAGTAAAATATTCGAAGGCCGGCTCCTCCTAAAATACAGGCTTGCTACCGCTCGCCAGGAAAAATTATCGACACCTAAATAGCACGAACAATCTTAATATTGACAAAGAAATGGGGGGAAAGGTCTTAAAATTGCTAACAAAAAAACTGGACCGAACGTCTTAAAATGTCAATAAGAGTACGCATGAGGGAGAAGGGAGTCCAGAAAAACTATGTACACCCTTTAAATTAACACGGAGATATTTACCCTTTGAAGGTTATGACACTTTTTGAGTGTTTTATGCAGCTTAGAAAGGATCGGTGGGAATTACAAGGGTACAGATTACCTCCATGAACCCCTTCTATACCGGCGACGTCTTTGATTCTAGGTAAATATAGACGATTGTGTGCAGTTTGATAAGTATATGTGGTAGTATAAAGGGTTAGGTGAGATAGTTCGACCTGTTAATTGCTAGAGGCCCTTATTAAGCTGAATAACATCGTCTAATAGTTGCCAGAATATAGTTGCAAGGACGGTGACCGGTACAGAAGGGGTTAACCCTCTGACTTCCGTATACCTTCCATAACTGAATAAAATCGTCTAATAATAACGTTTATAACGTTATAAAGACAACACACCCGTTTTCTTTCACGTGGGTATACTTCTACATTCAAGCTTTCACGGCACTGGGAATTTCTCTACCTGAATTTGAGTCTGGGAAACTAAAATATATACTTTATAAAGTCAAGGTTTACCGTCAGCTCAGACAGAAAATTCCATGTTTCATGTTTGCTTTTCACGCGGGAAGAACAAAGATTATACTTTATCATTTTCACAGCTTGATGTTTATATTTTGTATGTAGGCCTATATATTTATTTATATATTTATATATACTCTATACAGCGTGAGAATCGAGGGACTACTCACATAGAAACAAGTGAGAGCTGCACACTAGAACTAGGGGATAAACTTATTATTGTTATTATCTATGTATATGTTGCTCTGGGAAACACAAGGATAATACTCGGAAGATTCCTTGGTATTACGATAACCAGCTGTGGACTTTGTGTGACCGGAAGTATAATGATTAAGGGGAGACATATTTAAATACCCGGGAATGTAAGTTTGTATACAAATTAAACACACACACACACACACACACACACACACACACACACACACCTCTCTCTGTCTCTCTTTATATATATATATATAAGACATTTATTTTACAATGAATTTCATATATAATAATAATATTATTTTTATTAATCTCACCACCACACCCCCAATGAAATTAATTAAAGTATATATGATCCACCGGGATTCGAACCCGGGTTCTCACACACATATTTTTGCCACCTTAACCATTACATCACCAGGACGGTTAAAGGTTTATGCACACGCCTACGACTTATTATCCATTCTCGAATACTGGATATTAATCTAATCATGTTCATATTCCCAACCGCACTATGGTAGCCTACTGTTTAAGTGAGAGGAAAGAATATTCATGGGGCACAGATCATATAGACCGGCCGAATACAGGTTTTTTATTTAACTTTACACATGCATTCAACAATGAATGACATATTGCTTTACCTTTCCATAATATATCCATAGTTTTGCTACAGTTTATGTATTCTGCATTATACACACTTACACACAAAATACAAAATAAACTTTAAATTAGTTGGTACGGTACTCCTTAGTTATATATTGTTTACTTACCAATCTCTCTCTCTCTCTCTCTCTCTCTCTCTCTCATGACCCTTGGACAATACCCTTCGACCTCTCTTTCGATACCATCGTTGGAGAGGGAGAGAGAGAGAGATTTACATAGATACACTGGCCACACAGATCTTACGATCACTACGAGGTGGCCAGGACTTAATCTTAGTAGAAATAGCAACCCTAAGATAAAGTGGAAGGAAAGGATAGCAAAGATGAAGACTCTCTCCCCACACTCCGGCAATTTGTCGTAAATATTTATGTTATTAAATCCTTTTTAATAATTATCTTAACACACTATCAGCTGTCCCTTTATTCTCCGTTTCTTAAGCGAAAACAGCTCGAGTTCTCTTAATCTCTCATTGTATGGTATATTTCTAAGGGAGGGGATCAACTATGTTGCTCTAGCTGAACGGATTCAAGTTTTTCTATGTATTTTACTACATTTGAACAAGCTACTTATAAACAAATCATTAACTAATACTTTACCTAGCATTTTGTGTTTCTTATTTACTATTTTATATATGGTCCAGCACTCTGAGCAATGTTGTACCTGAGAGAATGTGTACTGATAATGTAGGAATATGTGTGTATGTGTACGCATATATTCTGTATTTTTCCGGTTGAGTGCAAGGACAGCAAATGAGAGGAAATGCCAATATAGACTTTGGCCGATTACACCATGTGTAAATTAATGCACTTTTTTGTAAATATAAGAGGCCGATTTCTTCCTCCATCAGTAAAATTAATGATACTCAGATAGGAAATTGACCCTTTTACCAATACAAAAACAACATACTATTTATTTAGACTCTAGAATGTCAGGAAATTGGCGTTCTGTTAAGTACGCCATGCTGTGAAAGCAGTTACAAAGATGGACAGATATTTAATAGAGGGGTATACTAAATTGTATAAGCAGCATAAGCTTAATAATGAAATGTAGAAATAATAGCAAGCTATCGAATAATGCATTGTGAAAGTGAAAATCAAGATGGAATATTTTGATAGTTGGACGAACACTATGGTGCTAAAATGCTTGTGTACCGTGAGGGCCGATACCATTAAGGGGAGGTTTTTACTGTGTTTCCTAGACTTCCATCAAGCTTGAAATTACACCCCCTTGACCCCCTTTCAAGATAAATGTGTACATTTTTCGGTAGAAAAATATCCCGGCCGAAGGCCGATTCCTATTGCAGGCTCGCTTTCGCTCGCCAGGAAAAAATCGACACCTAAATGGGACGAAAGGTCTTAAAAGTGACATAAATTGGGTGAAAGTGCTTAAAATCGCCAAACTAATGGGGCGAACGTCTTATAATATCAAAAGCAATGGGGCTAACCATGGGGGAGAAAGGGGTCAAGAAAAATATCCCTCAAGTGAAAATCTCCCCTTAAGAGTGTTGCCATATGGATAGAGCTGCCAATACGTATTTATTTATGATTATCAAAACCAAACTATGAATAATTGAATTGATAGATACTTAAGGATAGACAAATTTTACACTCATGTGATATTAATATCAAATACTTCCTTCACATTACTTCATCACGTATGAAATATATCAGGGTAAGCTAGATCAAGGCAATATCAAAACATATTCGAATGTTGCGGTCTACCACGACCACGAGAGAGAGGCAAGCTGCCATCAACTTTCTAAGCTTAATATATCTTACATGGCTTTGTTTACTATTTTAGATCAAAATTTATGGTAAACCAAGACAACTGTGCAGTATCAATCATTCTTTAACATGCAATATTGCATGAGCTATGCATTTTAAGGTATGGAAAATAGATTGGTCGATATCGGCCGTGGGGCGTTGTTTAGGTTAGATTAGGTAAAGAGGATCGGCTGAGTTCTCCTAGCAGGCTATTCCACTAACTGTTCTTATATTCAAGGCCAAGAACAGCCAAAACCCAAAGTTCCCTCCTAAATTTTCCCTGGGTAAAATATACTGTATACCAAGACCATGCGTTATTATAGTGGAGGCGGGAAGGAGGGCAGGAACTTCCTGTGTTCAGACCTTCGACATTTCGATAATCGTGTCTTTTATTTATTTCAAATCAATGATGGTAAGCAACATTAAAAAAAAAACAGGGAAGGGAAGGGTTACAGTGTTAATGAATGAATTGTTATTAGTGATGGGTTTGCAGATGTGAAGTAGATATAATTACTTTTGTCAGTGTACATATTTGGCAGAAAAATACCTAGCTAAGAACAGATACATCTACGGAGCATTCATGGATTTGCAAAAAGCCTGCGATAAAGTGGATTGGGAGGGTTTGTGGGAGTAACAGTGTATAGTGAGAGAAGGACGTTCCTTTTGGCAATAAACAATTTCTTATAATGAAGCATTAGCAAATATGTTGGGTAATAAACTAAGCGATAGCTTTGAGGTCACCAATGGTATGAAAAAAGGATTAGTTATGGCACCATGACTTTTTAATAAATTTATGGGTTGAGTGATCAGTATTGTACGGCGGGATCAATGGGCATAGGAGAAAGACTAAAGTGGGAGGGAAGGGAAGGGAAGATTATAACATTCTGATATGCGAAGAATGCTATCCTGTAAGCAGAATACATGGAAGAACTTCAGAGAGTGGTCACTGGCTTCGAGAGATGTGTGAAAGGAGAAAGTTAAAGGTCAAAGTAGGGAAATGTAAGGTAACTATAGAACAAAACAGAACACCCACACTGACAAAGAATATTTTAATCCAAACAGTTTGAAATTAACGTTTTCCGTCTTTCACTCTGAAATTTCTACTTTTTTTTTTTTTTCTCAAGCCAGAGTGTTTTCCTGATGTTTCTGTAGAATCTAAGACAAAACATAGTTTGAAAGGAACATGAGAAAATTTACAAATTTAATAGAGTAATAAGGGTCTAGAAGATGTTGAAAAAACTTAGGTTTTTTGGTATCGTAACTGTTTTCTGGATATATGGTAAAATGTAAAGGGAGTTGAATGACTAAATATTGCAAGGCGCTAAGAGTGACTGAAGAACTTTATTTTGTCCGGAGAGGAAGAATGATCAACCAAAAAATGAAAAGGTCACTGAGGAGCTGCTCCCAACACGCTCGTATGGAAACGAGACATGGACTGCTAGTGATGAGGACCTCTCGAAACTAAGAGCTTTTCAGATGAATTAATTCTGAGAATGGCATCTACAGTATAGTGTGTACAGGTTGACTGGACCGAGTAATAGGGAGCCATGGCATAGGCAGTAGAGCGGTGGCTGCTGATCAAAGCGTTGGCAGATCAAGCCCACACTGTCGAAATTATATTGGTAGATGTCAAGCCCGGGCAACTTGACCTAGCGATTCGTGACAAACGCCTAATGATCATGGCCACCCCTTCTAGGAAATCATGCCGTCTGGGAAAAAAATAAAAATAATTCTTGGAATGAAGACAAAGTTCTGAACATTGAATGTAGTGTAGTTGAATGCATAAAAAGTACTTTGAGGTGGTTTGGTAATGTACAAAGATTAGATGATGACCAAAAGCCAAGAAACTTACATGGAAGTCAAGTGAATGGAACAGCTGGCAGTGGTAGTGTATTGAAGAAAACGTTCCACGAAATGGAATGGAGCATTGTGGCATAGGCAATGGAAGCGTATCAAGAAAACGTACAAGGTACGGTAGCGTTTATGCCATCCCAAAGTGGGCCTTTCCCAGGAGGAAATAGAGCAGTAGATGATGGTAATAATGATGCCATACTGGTAATACCATCAGCCCCCCAAAAAAAAAAAAAAATATATATATATATATATATATATACCGGTATATATATATATATATATATATATATATATATATATATATATATATATATATATATATATATATATATATATATATATTTATATATATATATATTATATATATATATATAATATATATATATATATTATATATATATATATATATATATATATATATATATATAGTGTATATATATACGGTATATACAGTATATATATAAATGAATAAATAAAACTTCGAGTGGGTTTCATGCCCTTGGTGATATAATATTGGGATTCTCTCAGACCTTCCAACACATTTTGGTATAACTTGGTGCCCGCCTAGATCATATACTTTTGGTTAACCCTTTCAGTATATGATGATGCGGTTCTGCATTTTATTCTAG
Source organism: Paralithodes platypus (assembly GCA_032716605.1). Lineage (NCBI taxonomy): Eukaryota > Metazoa > Arthropoda > Malacostraca > Decapoda > Lithodidae > Paralithodes > Paralithodes platypus. Next base: position 62,117,980 of record CM064573.1, read on the forward strand.
CTATCAATAGACTATTTCAGTTTTGTGAAGATCTGTGAGAGTCAAGGGGTTAATTGGAGATCGTCAGTAACCCTTTGATTCAGAGAGGGCCTTTCTAAGCTGCATGCAATCGTCCAGTGTTAGGCAAAACAAGATAGAAATAACGGTACTGAAGAGGTTATGATTTATTAGTTCATACTTATTCGTTTCCTGTAAACATTAAAGATACTAGATGTTCAAATGAGAGTTCTGACCAATTTCCTTGTGCGAAAGTAATCCTGCAAACAAACAGCCACTATTTACATTACATCCAAGTTCACAGCACAATAACGTGGTAATTCAATAGAGTTAATACACTACCGTTTGATAAAGGAAAATCAAGAACGAAATAAATATAGTAACCGATAATGTATAGCTGAATTCGCAGTAGTTCATTCCAATAATATATACGTAAAGGATGATAACAGAACCAATAAATGTGGTCAGTTATATTCTGTATTCACTATTCACCCCTCCAACACTCGGGGGATGTGTGTGGATGTGAGTGTTGGCTATAAGTTGCGCGGAAATGTGCCGGGAGTGTTTAGTTGCCCCTAGCTTTCAAGTTTTCTATGGTTATTTAGATAATTACCTTTACATGGGTGACTAATACAAAACTCAATTTCTTCACAGTTCACGTGGGTCATTTTATCAAACCATGGTAAGAGCTTTCCCTACGACCTTTCCCGACCAGATTGACCCTTATCGCTTATCTGTATAAGGGTCAATCTGGTCGGGAAAGGTCTTAGGTTAAAATAGCCGTATATCATTCATAACGCGCGCACGTCTAGATATTCACACTCAAATATACACCTATTTTCTTATTTACACTCACAAATACATATCCCTTCAGCTACATCTTTCTTCAGAGTGTTGGGGCCTGTACACAATTAAGGGAGGATACATTGTTTACAAATTTCGCTATTCTTTCATTTGTCTTATTTTGCTCACTCTCCTTGTTACTATTATAGTTTTAAGAACATCGAGAGAAATGTTGTAACTTTATTTGTATATACGTAATTGTCTATGTTTTGTATTTTAGTACGGCCATGATAGAAGTAGTTTTCACATAAGTATATTTAATTACCTGTAACCATAATGATTGTTTTTTAATTATTCTGTCATTTTGTCATATACCTCCATAGGCTTCATATACAACTGGCAATTTTGCCCTATTTTCCCCAATCTCTAACCTTTCTAATTCCTTTTCCCAATTATGCACAAACATAAACACACTCACAGATACACAGTATCGTGCCTGGATTGAAAGGTTCTGTACTGCATAACAATTAATTATATTTTTTCACCAACCAACTTTACTTCTAAATTCAATTAATGAACCCAACAAATACCTGTGGCACTCCAAGGACTCGAACCTAGGATGCTTACACCGAAATTCCGCGCATTTATGCATTACGCTATGAAAATGGTGGCCATTGACCTGACTCCTGAAACCCTTTGATCAATTATGTTATTCTATGGGTACCCCAATGCCTTTATATACGTCACAAAAGCTCGGAAATGCCTCTCGCCACCACCGTCCAAAACACTAATTTATTTATATTTACATTTATAAGAAACACGGACTACTGTACTATACTGTACACTAACATTTATGATAATGAGGATAGCTGACCACATGCGCTATGTCCTTTAACTAACACACTCACCCCACGGCCGATTCTCTTAGAGGCCAAGCTCTCCCGACACACTTTGGCTCTATGTTTCAGCAGGCACAAAGTCTATCAATAACAAAATTATATATAAAGCAAGTAATTGAGTTTTTAGCTATTACGAGACTTATTCGGCTACTCCATGATTTCAATAATATCGTCTTTGTTCAACACTTTCATAATAATAATAATTAAGTAAATGCACTGCTTTCCACTTTTATAATTAAAACGGTAAATCCAATATTGTATCTATCAGCAAAACAAAGACAAGGAGATATACTATTCTAAAGTACCCATACGACAACAGAGAAGCAGTTAAATCTAACATTATCTGCAATAGAGAATCTTACCTAGCCACTTAGAATTATTCTACATTTTAATTAATCTACATTTTCTTTAATGTGCATACCCGTGGTACGAATTAAGTCACCAATGTTACCTTTAAGCATATCAACCCTTGAAGTTCATAAACAAACATCGCATATTGAAGCATAATTGGTAACATAACTCAAGAAAAATATAATATGCTGAAACAAAACACAATATGTGTACACATGTAAACAAGAATAAAGAATAAATATGCCTCCAATAGAACGTACAACTACAAGAGCATACAAGAATCTGATATAATTCCCCTCAAAAATAGTTCAGGTGACTCCAGTTTTAATAAGAGAATTACAGCCGTATTCGTAAACCTTCCCACCGTGAACCCTACGCCTTAACCCCTTCTGTACCGTCATTCTTTTTATTTAATTCTGGCTACTATCAACCGATATAATTCGGCTTAAGATAGATCTCTTGCAATTAAAAGGCTTCGAACTACCTCAATCAACCCTTTAACTACCACAGATCCTTCCTAAGTTGCATATAATCGTCTAAGTATAGCTAGAACAAAATATAATAGACGTCGCTGGTACAGAAAGGGTTAATGAATGAAATGTTAGGAGATAAATTGTTAGCTTATAAAACATGGGAGATTTCAAGTTTGCTTTCATTAATTAACACTCAGTTCTAATATCTTCGTTCATTAGGGGCTGGATGACACCCACCCTACACGTCTAAGAATACGGCTGTTTGACTGGGAGAATAAAGTGGGAAAAGAGGCGTACTGTACAATACCCGTGTACACTATCAAACACATGAATTGTAACAAAACTGGTACGCGTATTTACCCCTGGTGGATTCTAATGTGTTAAGACAGTTTATTCTGGCTATTACTTGATGATTATACGAAGTTTAAAGCAGTCTAAGTCATAGGATGAAGGAAAGATTGATTTATGTACAAATGTATCTCGATTTTTTTGTTCTTTATGCTTAAAGCTTGATTGAGGTCTAGGGAACAAACTAGAATCCCCCTTAATGCGCCCCAGTTTTGTTACAGTGAATGGTTTAAAATATGCACAACCATATTATACAGTGTGGTAGTGGGAAAGAGAGGCAGCTGGGTGAAGAGTCAACACTTACGTCTTCCATGTGTGTGTAGGTGTACCGGGGAGGACGCCATACTGGAAAGAAACAAATATTCGTAAATTTAACATTAAAAGACAGGCTACCGGTATTCTCACTTTCGGAAACATTCACTACGATCTCTATCCACTTAGCAGTAAATAGGAACTTGGAAATAGTTGGCATTTGTGACGTACCATTAAGTAAACTGTAGTAACTTGGATAATGCAGGGTGGCGAAGAATTAAGTTATCCACCTACCAGGCGTTGACAACGCTGCCTCTCGATAAATTTGTATAGGCTACATCATAGTGGGATCAAGAACGATAGAGAACTTCAAGATAGAATTAAATAGACATGGACGAGATGGGCTGGGTGTGAGAGGGGTCTGCCTTGTGTGGGCCAGTCGGCTTTCTATTCTATAGACTCCGATTTTATTATGTTCAAAGCGGTAGTCTGCGTGAACCGCGTAGGCTAATGGATATTGTTCTATAACAAACAGTAATTTCACAACCATTGCAATCATTGACTTTTATAATACCTCATTTAATACAGATAGAAAGTAGAAGCTACTGATATTTTCAAAGTTTTATTACAACTTAACTTATTTGAATAATGATGCGAACAAGACAAATTGTGCACAACAATAGTTTATTCACTTTATAATCTAGGCGGGTTTTCGATTATTTTCCGAAATTTTATGAAAAGAGAGAAGAACTATTGGCGTTGGTGAACTTCTAAAATTTCCTAAGATGGAGATTTCAGAGAAGGGAGAGATGGATAGAATGTGTTCCACTTTAGAAATAAGATAGTCAAAGAATGTTGGATAGTCAGTAGAATTAGGGGAGAGATAAAAAGCACAGCTATATTTAGTGAGAGAGTGACAAGATGGCTTAAGCCAGAGAGTTGAGAATTCATAAGAGTCAAAGTTGGGAAAACGAGAACAGGAAACATTGTTCCGTACATACACACAACATCCACCTTTGGCTTTGAATTGAGGAGAGAGATAGTAGGAGGATACAGAGAAGGGTTTGCTGTCTGTTTCGGTGAGAAAAGGTAAGTCAGGTTTGGTAGAAGAGAGATGGTGTTCCACAGAGAGAAAGTTAGAGGAGAGGCCACGGATGTTGCAGAAATGTATAGATACAGTACTAGGTAGTGGTCCAGGGCATTTCGAGGAGTCATTTCCAGGGGTCCGACCAATGGGGGGTTTGAATGTGTGTGCCAGTTGATGTCGCTCGGATTCGTAGGGATGCTTCCCCATATAATAAAGCTAACCTAGTCTCACAGAGAGAATAGAGAGATAGTGAGAATGAGAGAGGGATTTTTTTTTTGGGGGGGTGAGGGGGAGATCATAATTACCCCTTACTAAAGCCCAAACTATCGGTCATCTAGCAGCTTGGTTAAGATGGGAAGGTTGGTTTTCGGGCCCCCCTTCTCCCTCATGTTTAACCCCATTAGTTTTCAAATTTCTAGACGTTCGGCCCAGTAGTTTGGCGAGTATTAGACCTTTCGCCCCATTTCTTTGTCAATATTAAGACCTTTTTCTGGCCATTTAGGTGTCGATAATTTCCTGGCGAGTGATAGTGAGTTTGTAATATAGGAGGAACCGGCCATCGGCCGGGAAATTTGTCTACCGAAATATGTACAAAATTATCTAGAATGGGGATCTTGGGGATGTTTTTTGTATACATAATGGAGATCTAATGAGGGAACTGAAAAACAAAATATGTATATAGATCAATAGACCAAAACCTAAACACTCTCCCCTTAATACAAGTCCCAAACATTAGGGCTGTCTCAATACGTAATTATCTCACTCTCTCAACGTCGACCCAATAGGCGCCGTATTTTTACCGCTACAAATGCTCCAATAACTTTTACTTTGGGCCTCTTCATGCTTCATTACTCCTAGTTAACCCCTTCTGTACCGGCGACGTCTTTTTGATGAATATTCTGGCTGCTATTAGTCATCTATATTACCATTTGAAAAGGGCCTCCAGAAATTAACGGCCTTGGAACTATCTCACTTAACCCATTTTCAGTACCACAGATATTTACTATCTGGATATAGAGTTAGGGAGTTATGAGGAAAATCTAGAGTAAATTGAGATAGTTTTTACCCCTTTGATTCCCTGCTATCCTTCCTAACTTGCATGAAATCGTCTAATGATCACCTAAATAAAAAGCAAAAAATGCGTCTTAGATCCTCAAGGGGTTAACCTACTTTTGTATATAATAATTTTGCTAAGTCTCTCCACTTTAACTTTGAATATTCCTATGTAAAAAATATATTGCTCAAACGTTTCAATCCTTGTCATGTACTATGCCCTGTTCCAAATAAGTAGGCTAAGACTCGTGAACATTAAACCTCTATAACTCACAAACGAAATTTCCCAAACGGAGTCCCGCAAGGATTCGTCCTGTCGCCCGCACTCCTCAATCTGTACATGCATGATATAAATACACCCAATACACCCCAAATAAACATAGCCTCCTACGCAGACGACATAGCACTCAGATGCACACACCAAGACCCAGACACAGCAACAAGTCTCCTTCAACCCTATCTCAACACACTGCATGACTGGTGCACTACAAACAGACTCAATTTAGCCCCAGCCAAAATCCACTGCAACCCTACTCACAAGCTCGACAGATCACACATACTCCCCGGAACTCACCATAAACAACACATCCCTCACACACACACACTCACCCAAAATCCTAGGAGTAACATATGATACCCAAATGACATTCAAACAGCACACCACAAACATGAACAAGAAACTGACACCCAGACTTAGCGCCCTCGGGTCACTTGCCCACAGAAAATTTAGACACAACAAAGAAACCACCACCACAGTTTACAAACAATACATGGCGGGTGCCCAACTGAAATAGGGGAGCTATCCCCCCACCAAAGGCGGCTTTCTAGGGCCTTTCCTAGCTGATGCTGAGAGGATTGGGTTCTAGTCATGTGGTGATGGGCTGGTCTATCAGAGTGAGAACTGGGCGATCTCTGCCATACCCATAGCTTACTCTGACTGTTCCTTTTACTTATATGTTTTCTAGATCTCAAGTGACGGTGTCTCTTCCGTGGATTGACCTCCCAATCTACCAAGATTGGAAGCCAAAGCGTCACATTTCCTTTGCCCCTCAACTTTCTCTTCATAATTGCTGAGGGGCACAGGGCCCTGGGTGGGGCTATGGTTTCCCGGGCGTTTCCGCGCCCTCCTCAGCTCCCCGCCATGGAGTGGCTTCGGTCACCCAGGCTTTATTGTGGTCGGCAGGGAGGGTACTGTGGGGGCGCTCGGTTATGGCCTTGGCCTTGCTCGGGGCCTTGGGGCTGTTCGGCAAGGCAGCCTCGGGAACGACAACAACAACAACAACTCACAAACAACTAGAGTAATCGAGTTAATATTTCTACCATTTGGGAAGAGTTAGCCACGGAACAGGTGTGGAAATTAACAGCTGATCTGCCCTAGCCCATTTTGAGTTACATCGGTTAGGGTTTACGATTTTTGGCCCACCTATTTGGATCAGGGTATAGTTTGAACAGAGAAAGCGACCATTATGTCGGTATGCCATTTTTGCTTTATTGTAATGCATTTTTTTGTTTTCGGTTTTATGTCCCAAACTAAACTTATAGCCTGTAACTCGCAAATGGTCAGTAAGAATATTCAAACATGTCGGCATTTTTTTTTTTTTTTTAATGCTAGCGCTCCATTATTTAGCAATGTTTCTAATATTTTTTTTCCACTGAAGGTTTTGTAGAGGTTATTTGAGTTGTTCCTGAGTGCGATTTGTAGTTTGGAATACATTTACGATCCCAACAATCTTACTTCCGTTGTTAATATTAAGGGGAGGTTTTTAGTTTGTTCCCTAGACCTCCATCAAGCTTATACTTACACACCCTCGACCCCCTTTCAAGATAAATTTTAAATTTTTCGGTAAAAAATATCCCGGCCGAAGACGCATTTGTTTTCTGTTTTCTGGCTATTATTAGACGATTTTGTTCAGATTAGGAAGGGTATGGCATATGGGAATCAAAAGGTTAATTGCGATACCTTACTCTTTACCTTAATATTTCAACAGATCCTTCCTAAGCGGTATAAAATCGTCTAATGATGGCCAGAATATACTGTCAAAATGAGGCATAATCCTTAAGGGGTTATAGACAAAATTATTAGAGAAAATTATATAATGATATAAGAAGAGCAAGTAAAATAATAATACACTGATTGGAATATAAAATAACAATAGCATAATACGATGAATATTTAAATTGTAAAACTTGCAAAATAAACAAACCAAACGACACAAGAACTTATCAAAATCGCGATGTGGAAATAACGCTTAATATAAATAATGTTTTGAAATTAAAGAACACATGATTGAGGAGAACAAATAAATGAATAGCATAATACGATACATCACAACATTATTGAAGACCTAATAAGTTAATAGCGTAATGCGATTAATAATAAAATGATTGAAGAACAAATAACTTGATAGCTTTATATGTTAAATAATACAATAAATGATATGGAAGAATTACTTAATAGCATACCGGTAATACGATAAATAATACAATTATTGAGAAGAAAACATAACTTAAGAGGGAGGTAATCGTTTTTTGGGGGACCCCTTCTCCCTCATGCTTAGCCCCATTAGTGTTGATATTTTAAGACGCTCGGCCCATTAGTTTGGCGATTTGAACATCTTTCGCCCCATTTCGTTGTCAATTAAAAGGCCTTTCGTGCCATTTAGGTGTTGATTCTTCCCTGGCGAGCGATAGCGAGTCTGTAATTTTAAGAGGAATCGGCCTTCGGCTGGGACATTTTTCTACCGAAAAATGTACAAATTTATCTTGAAGGGAGGTCTAGGGGGTGTTTTTCTAAGCTTGATGGAGGTCTAGCGTGGCAACGAAAAAAATAAATGAATTAATGAATGAATAGACTAAAAAAAACAGTCACTAGCCCCTTAATAGCATCATACGATAATAACATGGAATCCTATACAACAAAAGAGGACGATAGAAAACGGGATAAGAGAGGAGAGAGAATGGGATACTGTGCTAGGTAATGCAAGTGTGATAATTGGTGATACTATCAGTTGGGTGTGGTGCAGGCGACTTCTAAGAAACATGATGATTCTCTACGTGATTATACTTACAAGGGAAAGCTATCTCCTCACCCCCCAGTCACACTCTCACTCTCACTCTCACACACACACTCTTTCTCACACTAACCTACCTCTCTGTTTCAATGCGGATAAATGTAAAGTAGCCTACTCCATATCGGAAACCAAAATGAGAAAGCAAACTATTCAATGAATGGCACCCAGCTTAGACAAACACCTTGTCTTAAATCCATGACTGACTGTATTTGTAAATGAATAAAAAAAAAAAAAATCCTCTATTATTTTACTAACAACTGTTCCCTACTAACATTTCCTAATCCTGCCACGGACATTAATTTTGTCCCAGGGCAGTCTTCCCTTTCCATTTTTCCCTTACCCACTCTAAACTAGTGTTTGGACACTTGACCATCAGTGTTTTGAAGGGTAATCAGCCTTGAGGGGTCGCTGGATCTGTTGTTGCTTGATTTCCGTTGTACTCTCTCTCTCTCTCTCTCCCATAACCTCACACCCTACTAAATATCATATTACTATGTGCGTGTAAAATTGTCCACTGGTCATATTCAGCTAACTATGCCCTCAATAACCATTATTGTAATTATTATGTTCCTTCAAACAACCAACCATACTCCTAAAATCGATTAATGAAATTTACAAACACATGTGGCAGTCCGTGGACTCGAACCCAGGATGCTCACACCGAAAATCAACACCTTATACATCGCACCACGAAGACAGTTAAAGGTTGGTGGACACTGCCTACGATTTATTATGCAACTTCGAATCCTGCATATCAATCTAAGCATGTACACACATCCCAACTGATGAAGAATATGAACAGTGCCCCTCATATGATTGTAATATATTTGTAGTACTATAATTACATTATAATTTCGGTAGTTGATATTGTTTGTCACATTATGTACGGTAAGTAATTGTATCCAACTAACTATGACCTAAACAACCATTGATGTAATGAAGAATATGAACAGTGTCCTTCATATGATTGTAATATCTTTGTAGTACTAATATTGCATTATAATTTCTGTAGTTGGTAATATTAGTCACATTATGTATGTAATCATTGTATTCAGCTAACTATGACCTCAATAACCATTGATGTACTGAATAATATGAAGTGTCCTCATATGATTGCATTAGTTTGTAGTGCTATTATTTGGAATCAGTCAATTAGTAATTCAATCACGACTAATTTTTTTGTATTTAAGCTAATAATCATGAGCCTTGTATACACAGCACATGTACCAATCGAATGAGGAAACTCTAATAACACATCTGAATAATGCCTACCTGATTTATAAACACATACAGTATATGAATGTAACCAGACGACGATGCTGTTGTTCAGTGGAATAATGGCTCTTTGAGCAGTATGTATCGCTTTACCAGTGGTTGTCCCCTCACAGGATGGGGGGCGCTGGTCAATAAACTCGCCCCTCGGGGCAAAATCTCTCTCTCCCTCTCTCTCTCTGGTACAGGATATAATATAGACTATAGTTTATTAATTTGATCTAAGTTTTACATCAACAAAATTAATTTATCACCCCACTGTTTGATAATAATGGTACTAAAAATGTTATCCATTTTCTATTGCCGACTTTGTTATGACGTAAAATGTCAGGTGTATTTTTTCACAGTCACATTATTATTTCAGTAATTATACACGTTTACAGGTGTCTGGAGCGGTTATACAGATTATTTAGTGAAGTCTCTCTCTCTCTCTCACAATTTTTTTCCACCTCCATGACATTATATTCTTATCGTGTTAACCCCTTCTGTACCGGCGACGTCCTTTTCACTTTTTTTTGGCTACTACTAGACGATTTTATTCCGTTTAGGAAAGACGTCTACCATTTAAAAAGCTAGATTCTCTCACTTAATCCTTTTAGCTACCGGTACCATATATCCTTCCTAAGCTATATAAAATTGTCTAAATGTAGCTGTAATCAAATACAAAAGACGTCACCGGTACAGAAGGGGTTACTATATCTGATATATAACATCAGTCGGTACTTTAGCTTGGTGGTGTTTGTCTATCTATCTATCTATTGCCTGACGCCGTGATCCCCGAAGGGGTGGCCACGAACGAAACGCCCCCATGCACCTCTGTCCCCAGTCAGTTGATGCCCCTCCTCCCAACCAGCACCGCCTTCATCCATATACTTCTTCACTCCATCCTTCCACCTCTCATTCGGTAAACCTCTCCTTCTCTGTCCTTCCACCTCGCTCTCGTACTCCCTCTTAGTAATTTTCTCGCTTCCCATACGTTCCATATGGCCGAACCATCTCAAGGTATTCCTTTTCACACTTTCCAGCACATCTACCTCCACACAACACCTCCCTCTTACTTCCTCATTGGTCTGTCTATCCCTCCATGTAACTCCGCACGCACTTCTCAAGTAACTCATTGCAACCCCTCTCACTCTTGGTCTGAGTCTCTTCACCCACGTCCATGCTTCGCTTCCGCTTCCGTAAGTCAGTGTCGGTATTACCACACTGTCATGCAAGGACTTCTTCACTTCCATGCTGACCAACCTATTTCTTGTTACTGCTTTCAACGTTGCTACAACCCTCATTCCCTGTTGCACCCTCTCCCGCACTTCTTCATCCATACTCACATCTTTACTCAGCACACTTCCCAGAAACTTAAATGAGCTAACAATCTCCATAGCCTGACCGTTCAACTTCACCTCACACTCTGTGGCTTCACCCCTTTCGAAGACCATAACCTTGGTGTTTGTCCCGATTAGTATAACGAGGACCAGGCTGTCAAAAGAGTCCTTTCTTTTTAGTCAGTATTACTGTTATGCAAAGACAAAATGTGGTTTATAGATAAAATGGCCGAAACAATACTATTTCATGTAAATGTTCTTGTATTCTTTCTCATGTTCATTTAAGGGGAGATCTCCACTTAAGGGATTTTTTTCTGGACCCCTTTCTCCCTCATGTTTAGCCCCGTTGCTTTTGATATTATAAAACGTTTGCCCCATTAGTTTAGCGATTTTAAAAACTTTCACCCCATATTAAGACCTTTCGTGCCATTCAGGTGTCAATTTTATCCTGGCGAGCGATAGCGAGCCTGTAATTTAAGAGGAACCGGCCTTGGCCGGGAAATTTTCTACCGAAAAATGTACAAATATATCTTGAAAGGGACTCGAGGGGGTGTAATTTTAAGTTTGATGGAATTCTAGGGAACGAACTAAAAACCTCCCCTAAAGGTGTCAAACGAAAACCGAGCTCATTAATTATTATCATTATTATTGTATATGTAAAGAAAACATTGTGGCTTATAACTTGGATCATGTCTTTGGATGTGATGAAATAGTCAAAACAATGCTATTTTATGTTAATCTTCTTGTATTCTTTCTCATATTGAGTCAAGTCTTCAAACAATATTGCTCCTGTTTGACACCCTGTCGAATAACTGCAACCTCCAAGCAAAAAAGTTCGGTAAAAATCTAGGACCTGCCCGATTTGTGTTTCGTAAGTTATTTGATTATTTGTTTTTCTATGTTTTGTTTTCATGTATCATTGTTTTATACACTAAGGACCGTCGCATTTTCGTTTCTACCCATTATCCAGCAATCTTAAAGGTGGTGATGCATGAATTAACACATTAACTTTTTATCATGGTTGAGAGGTTCTAAAGGAGCTGATAAATAACTGGTTATATATGATTTACCAAAAATATTACTCCGTAATGGCAAAAAAAAAAAACATTAACAACACGCACTGGCAACGATGTGTGACGTCACACCAGGAATAGAGTGCGAAAATATTTGGGAACTAGCAGGGGTAGGCTACCCGGCGTTGCCCGGGTAATCACCATAATCACCATCACTAATACCACATCATCAATCACTACTACCACAATCATCACAATACTACTACAGTACTACCATAATCACCGGCCTCGACCTCCCTGTGCCTCATTAAACGGAGACCTCGATTTCGGCCGCTAAATGACCTCCGATTTTGGATCTGACCTCATCCGTACCCCCATTTTGGGGGGCTGCGAACAACTTTCGCTCCATACACCTTTTCGATCGGAGGCCTCCTTCTGCCCCAAACGGTCATTTTTCCGATTTCGCGCCCATTTTCTCCGTCCCTTTCACCCTGGGGAATTCTATTTTTTCACTAAAACCTGCCTAGGGACCCCCTTACTATGCATACCAAGTATGAACGCTCTAGCTTAAAAAATGTGGCCATGCATAAAGAAAGAACACACACACACACAGACAATCGAAAATATTATATAGACTAGCAGGGGTACCCGGCGTTGCCCGGGTTTAAATTCTACTACCATAATCACCATCATCAATCACTACTATCACAATCATCACAATATTACTACTACCATAATCACCGGCCTCGACCTCCCTGTGCCTGATTAAACGGCGACCTCGATTTCGGCCGCTAAATTACCTCCGATTTTGGATCTGACCTCCTCCGTACCCCCATTTTGGGAGGCTGCGAACAACTTTCGTTCCATACACCTTTTCGATCGGAGACCTCCTTCTGCCCCAAACGGCATTTTTGTTTTAAACCAAAAGCGATTTTTCCGATTTCGCGCCCATTTTCTCTGTCCCGTTCACCCTGGGGAATTCTATTTTTCACTAAAACCTGCCTAGGGATCCCCTTACTATGCATACCAAGTATGAACGCTCTAGCTTAAAAAATGTGGCCATGCATAAAGAACAGACACACAGACAATCGAAAATATCTGATGAAAGATGAATTAATTTCACGTCAGTCACGGGCAGTGCCTCCTCACCCTTCGTCAGGAGCGATTATTTTTGCCGAACCGCTGTGTGGTATTTGGGTGTTTTAACCCATAACTAGCGGCGCGCAACATAAGTCGAGTATAATAAATCTGGACTATCTGGCGGCGCTCGACATAGGTCGTGTGGCAATTTAAGCACGTAATGTTGCTGAGAGAGAGACAAGTGGTGGCAGGAGAGTAGCGAGTGTATGACTGCTCCAGACCACCGCGGCGAACCTACTGACACGAGTCCCACCTCCTCCCTCCCTCTCTCACTCGCTATATACGGAATTGTATGGGGAAAGTGCCGAATTACATGCTTTTTGCACTCGCGTTGCGCGGTTGTTGCAAGAAAACTAGCCATCATAAAAGGATCGTTATGGTGTCATTGGAAAGCTCTGTTTATGCCCTTTCAGGGATAGATACTTGTTTTAAGCTCTGCGTCTTATTTAGGCATGAAAATGATCACGTAAACAGCCCTATTTTGGCTAAAAACACCCCGCTGGGCGGTACATATAAATAAACCGCTAGCCCGCTAATCTAGTGTTAACACCCCTGGTCCATGTATGTCTCTTCATAAATTTCCTGAGGAAGAACAGTGTGTTAGAAAATGGTATGTTTTTGTCAACCAGACAAGAATTTGGAATGAAAAGCCAAAGTCTAGCTGTAGGCCTAGGCTATGTGTTACGTGTAGCCTACTTTACATTTCGAGGAGAGTGCATTCATTAATAAGCAACAGGTTACAATGGGCTTGGCAAAGAGAATACATTTAAAGAGTAGGCATAATGCTGTTCCTACAATTTTCACCCACAAGATACCTGCAGCTCTAATCGCTCTTCAGCTACCATAGCCTATTGCTAAACCATTCACCATTGCAGAGGCCAGCAGCAATGAAACTTCAAATTCAATGTGGGTAGCATTCAAGGAAACTACTGCAGGACTTACCTCTGACCGGGTATAGGCTATCCTAGTGTTTACTATACCCCTTTGAAATTACATTAGCCTAACCTAACAACCTTACCTAAATTTCTATAAGTGCACCATCATGAGTTGTTATTAGTAGGCTAAACATAGACTTTTCTGGGGAAGGATATAGGGGATGGATGTAGATTCCGGGCGTACGGTCGTCATGTTTACATAGGGCGATCGCCGCGGTTAACTTTGCGTCTATTTTGACGGCGATTTTTTAGGTTATTTGCCCACTGCTGGCAATATATATGATGATGACAATATGTCATGGGAGGGGGGGGGGGGGGAGGTGAGCCCTCAACATATTATTGTATCCAAAGGCAGTCAAAATAGATGGGAACATGATGGCAAAGGTTCGACGCCGCTACGCGTAGTGTAAACAAGGCTGGCGGTACGCCCGAACTCTACATTCTACCTGGATATAGTATCCGGGTGTACGGGCCGACGGTCGGCATTATTACACAGGTCGATAACTTGTGGTTAAGTTCCCGTCTATTTTGTTCTGTTGTTTGCCCCCTGCTGGCAATATATATGAATATGAGGATGACAATAGGCTAAGTAATGGGGGGCTGAGAGAAGGCAAAATCCCCCCTCAACTTATTATTGTAAACCATGAAGTCAAAATAGACGGGAACCTGATCGCGAGTGTCTGTGTAGTGTAATCAAGGTGGGCGGTTTTACGGTAAACCCGCATACTACATCTTTGCCCTTTCTGCTATATTTTCATGCTAGGCCTATGTGTGTATTTTGTTTTTGTTTTTTTCTTTGATAGGCTATACAGTGTCGTTTAATACCGAGGACTGTCGCATTTTAGTATTTTCAACATTAGCCTAACCTAACCTAGTATTATTACCTGTCTCGCGACGTTTTAAACCCAGCTCATGTTCCCTGTTTATGAGTGCGTGACGGCCTAAACCTAGCTCACGTTCCCTGTTTATGGGTGAACAATCCAACAGTTTCTCGTATTTCACTTATAGGCTAGTGAATTTGCGACGGTAATTACATGTAGACTACACCAACAAAGTATCATTCATGAAATTGATAAAACACTGATAATCATCGATGGGGCCCGTATCAGGTTGCCGTTGGTCATAAACTAATGCCCTAATTTCAACTACTGTATGATGATGCAAACTACCTAAAACCAAGAAGAAAAACCATGGGAAAATTAGTGGTAGTTACGGTAATATTTTCCAATATGAGGGGTTAAGACGAATAACAAGTGATTAGCCTATGGGTAAAAAAAATATTGGATAATATTCAAGGACACTAGTGCGACGTTATGAGAAACAATTTGGATTTTTTTTATTTTAATACCACGAATTTTCCGAGTGTTTTTTATAAACAAAATTGGCCATTTGCATCAATATACAGCATACCGTAGTGTTTGTAATTACAGTAATTAGAAATCTCGGGAAAACCTATTTTCCCCATTAGGCCTATCGATCGATGTTGAGACACGCCACCCGATAGTGATTTGAAAAGACATTAGCCTAACCTAACAACCTTACCTAACCTAACCTAGTATTATGGGTGGGGGCTGCCACCCCCACACCCCCGCTGGTTGAGTACTAATCCCTTAATACAAAACAAAAAAATTTGGCTGTCGATTATACGAAGGTGAAAAAAAGTTGATGAAGTCTATGGTGTTTACTCTGCAATCTTCAGCTTCATTGTACATTGATAACGGGAAAGTACCGTATTGATAACAGAAAAGTACCGTATTGACAACCTTGTTACGAAAATTAAATTTTAGTACCATAGGCCTACTTTTATATTAGGTTTTCCGAAGGTTTAGAGCTATCGATGACTGAAAGTACCGTATTGATAACCTTGTTACGAAAAAGACATTTTAGTACCATACTTTTTTATTAGGCCTAGGTTTTGCCGAGGGTTAAAACAAATTTTCTTATGATCTTTAGAGCATATAGAGGGATGGATGTAGAGTTCGGGCGTACGGTCGTCATTGTTTACATAGAGCGCTCGCCGCGCTCGCACTTACGTTCCCGTCTATTTCGACGCTATATTTTCTGCTATTTGGCCCCTGTCATTACTACAAGAATACTAGGTTAGGTTAGGTTAGATTAGGTTAGGTTAGGTCAAAATAGACGGGAACATGATGGGAAAGGTCCGACGCCACTACGCGTAATGTAAAGAAAGATGGCGGTACGCCCGGTCACTACATCCTACCCCATATAGATTCAATATTTATCTTCAAATATATCAACAAAATTTGTGGTAGGCTATTAAAATAACATTAAACCAACAATTTATTCGGGAAATAGCACCAATAGATTCGCCATATTTTTCTCCATAGGCCTAGGCTATAGTCCGCATGGAGGATTTTCGTTATCAACAAATTGAAAAATACCCACTTCACAGACAAATACATCAAAAACTTAAGTCAAAGCGGGGGTGTGGGGGCAGCAGCCCCCACTTATAATACAGTACTAGGATAGGTTAGGTAAGGTTGTTAGGTTAGGCTAATGTCCTTTCAAAAGGGTATAGGCTAGTAAACACTAGGATAGCCTATACCCGGTCAGAGGTAAGAAGAAGAAGAAGAGTCCTGCAGTAGTCTCCTTGAATGATACCAAATACTGTATTGTCCACACCCCTAATAACCTAGTACCGTACATGAATATGGAAACTCGAGCCAAGTTGTGGATAATTATCGCGAATAGACTCGCAGCGGGTATTTATCAAGGAAACCGGCCACGAATTTTCCTGGAAATTTGGAAGTCACCCATCGAATGAACATAACCTATACATCATATTAATATATGTTTCAACTTTCGGAAAAAAAAATGTCAATTACTTTAAAAAGTTAATATTTACCTCCTGTTATCCACAGCCAAAACTGAAGATTGCGGAGTAAATACCGGTACCGTAGGTAAATGTTTATCACCAACCAGTGACGAGTTTTTCAGGTTGTTTTTTGTTGTTTTTTGTTTTTCTTTGATACAGTGTTGTTTAATACCAAGGACTGTCGCATTTTACTATTTTCCCATTATCCATCATCTTAAAACACGGCCCCCGATAGTGGGGAGGGCTATGAAGATCAGAGAAATTGCGGGGTAAAAGCCGTAAATAAAGGGGTAATATTGGAAGAACTCTGAAAATACAATATTGAAAAGTAACAAAACCTGAAAATGGAAAAACCCGAGCCAAGTTTTGACCAAACTTGGCTCGGGTTTTTCAATTTTTCAGAGTCCAAAATCACAGTAACCTCATTAATAATAATAATAATAATAATAGTTCTTAAAGCTAGCGCATGCTAAGCTAGCTAAGGATAGCTCAATAAGGCCGATTAGGCGTATTTCCATTGGGGTCCTGTACTACTACCCCATCCGTTTGCTCATGAGGGATGGTAACGACTCAGTGCTTGTGAAAAATCTTTAATGCGCCGAGCGTGGGCGCGAACCCGGGCCTTCTGGGTGGAAGTCCGAGACGCTAGTCACTACACCAAGCGAGCCGCGAAAGTTGGCTCGGGTTTTTTTGTTTTTCAACGTGGATAAAGCCAGTAAGAATGTGGTTAACATTAGCCTAGCCTAACCTAACCTAACCTAGTATAATGGGTAGGGGCTGTTACCCCCAGACCCCCGCTAAACCCCTTAAATCCGAGCCAACTTTTGCCAAAGAAAAACGAGCCAACTTTCGAAATGAGGTTACTGTGATTTTGGACTCTGAAAAATTTAAAAACCTGAGCCAAGTTTGGTTAAAACTTGGCTCGGGTTTTTCTACTTTCAGGTTTTGTTACTTTTCAATATTGTATTTTCAGAGTTCTTCCAATATTACCCCTTTATTTACGGCTTTTACCCCGCAATTTCCCTGATCTTCATAGCTCCCCACTATCGGGGGCCGTGTCTGAACCTTTTGGCTGCGGCTATGTTTGGGCTATTTAGGGCATATTCAGGCACTCCTGAATGATAAATCAAGCATCTCCATTAAATGAAGTGTATTCTGCCGAAAACTAGGTGAAAATAGCTTCAAAATGACACCAGAACGGACCGTGTAATGGTCTGGTTCACTCGCAGTGGTCCCAGTGAAACGCGGGAACCCCGCTATTATGTAACACTCGCTCGCTTGGCTACACTGATGAGAGAAACTCACCCGAGACACAGCCTAGCTCAGTGAGCTGCTCGGTGCTCTGAGGGTCGGAGGTGGGCCCCTCACGCTCCCACCAACTGACACTTGAATTTTACGTTTTTTACAGGCTTTTAAAGCCTGGAAATTGCTGTAACTTGCCAAAACATTCCAGAACGTCACCTGCAGCGAAAGGGTTAAGATTGATGGATAGGCTAATGGGAAAATAGTAAAATGCGACAGTCCTTGGTATTAAACAACTCTGTATATCAAAGAAAAAACCATCTTCAGACTGATCCGGTAAATAAAAATACCATAGTACAACAAATTACCTGTACCTGAAAAACTCGTAGCACATACCACCACGACCTCCATGTTAGGGTTCCATCTTCAAACTGAGCCCGCCCGGCGTCCGGGCCGGCGAGGGGCATGGCGCGTGACGTGACGACTGAAAGACTGTGATTGGTCGATAATTTGATGGAAGGCTGTGATTGGTTCATGCTATGGTTCATGATTCCTAAAAAGACCGCTAGGTGTAGTGACGTTCGACTGAAAGATTGAGGGTAAGAGCTCCCGAACGACGGCCATTGTGTACTATTGCGCCGCAGCCATCGACAGGGAGGTATTTTTTACAGTTTCTCGTATTTCACTTATAGCGAATTTGCGACGGTAAGTACATATACACCAACAAAGTATCGTTCATGAAAGTGATACCACACTAATAATCATCGATGGGGCCCGTCACTGGTTGGTCGGTAACTCTTACCATACCGTAGACTTCATTCAAGTTTTTTTTGGCGACCGTCAACCTTTTATTAATTACATACCAAACCAGCTGGGGTGTGGGGGCAGCAGCCCCCACCTAATATACTAGGTTAGCCTGTTAGGTAAGGTTGTTAGGTTAGGCTAATATTACCCCTTATTTTCGTCTTTTACCCCTCAATTTCCGTGTACTTCATAGCCCCACTATCGGGGGCCGTATCTTAAGATTGTTGGATAATGGGGAAAACGTTTTTTCCGAAAGTTGAAACGGTAGCATTCAAGGAGACTACTGCAGGACTCTTCTTCTTCTTCTTCTTACCTCTGACCGGGTATTGGCTATCCTGGTGTTTACTACCGTAGGCCTATACCCCTTTGAAAGGACATTAGCCTAACCTAACAACCTTACCTAACCTAACCTAGTATTATAGGTGGGGGCTGCCGCCCCCACACCCCCGCTTTGACTTAGATTTTTGGTGTATTTGTCTGTGAAGTGGGTATTTTTCAATTTGTTGATAACAAAAATCCTCCATGCGGACTAGGCCTATATGGAGAAAAATATGGCGAATCTATTGGTGCCTATTTTCCCTAATAAATTGTTTCTCATAACGTCGCACTAGTGTCCTTGAATATTATCGTTGAAACATATATTGGTACGATTTTAGTTACTGGACACCTATTTGACAGGTACCACCGAGGATTTAATACATAGTGTATTTGTTTTCGGTTTCCACGCATCCAACACCAAGCTACACCTTTTTCTGGTCTGGTAATAGTATTGAAAACGATATAGGCCTAATAACTTTTTAAATGTGGTTTTCGACGAGAATAAAACGGGGCGTTTGGGCCGAAAATCGGCGGCGGGGGGAGTCCGTCGTCGCTTCGGATCGTCGCGGTTTGTTTACCCAGGACAGTAGAGGTGACGGCCAGCTGTTTTACTTGCCTCCCTGCTGGCCACATAGATGACGATTATTATAATTCACGGGGGGGGGGGGGGGGGGCCCCTTTCAACCCTGTCCTGTATCCCACGCCCTATAACGCAAGTTTTTATCAAAAAATTGACCCAACAAGCTTAGCCATTTTAAGTCGACCGCCAAGGCAGGACCGGGAAGTCACTCCGAGCGTAAAGTAAACAAAGCGACGCTACTTCCACGAACACAACCGATTTGTCTTTATATTTCGTCTCATATTATCATTATTAAAGTGTCCCCATTGCTTTTTTAGTGTTTCGTACACCAGAAAAGGGTGTAGCTTGGTGTTGGATGCGTGGAAACCGAAAACAAATATGTATTAAATCGTTGGCGGTACCTGTCAAATAGGTGTCCAGTAACTAAAACCGTACCCATATATTAATATGATGTATAGGCTAGGCCTAGGTTATGTTCATTCGATGAGTGACTTCCAAATTTCCAGGAAAATTCGTGGCCGATTTCCTTGATATTTTCCTCGCAGCGTTATTACACATAGCCTAATTTATTAGGGAAAGTGAAGCTCTATGGAATCCTTATAATATACTCACATAGATTCCGTTGTGGTAGAATAGCCTAGTTTTGATAAGTTTTGTAACTCTATTTTGTCGATATAAATAGTCCCGCGCCGCGCGCGTAAACAAACTCAGTCCCGCAATCTTGAGAGCTCTGCTACGGACGTGTTCAATGTTTACAAAAAGTGTTCG
Organism: Paralithodes platypus; assembly: GCA_032716605.1. NCBI lineage: Eukaryota > Metazoa > Arthropoda > Malacostraca > Decapoda > Lithodidae > Paralithodes > Paralithodes platypus. The sequence continues at coordinate 62,138,524 of CM064573.1, forward strand.
GAATGGAGTACACTCGCTACGGTAAAGTGTTATGTTCTACATAGATGTTACTGTATCCTAGACTATGTCTAATATATCATATGAATCCACAATAGCTGGCATGCAAGGGCTAGTGTTGTATCCCACATACTGGGTCTAGGGTTAGGTTAGGTTAGGTTGTTTGGTTAGGTTAATATACTAGGTCTCGGAAACAAGATTCGTAGTTGCGGTAGTATTTACATCAAAACTATAGTTAACTATCAAAACTAGCCTATTCTCACACAGTGGAATCTATGTGAGTATATTATAAGGATTCCATAGAGCTTCACTTTCCCTAATAAATTATGTATAGGCCTAATAACGCTGCGAGTCATTTCAAAAAAATTACCTTTTTAACATTAGCCTAACCTAACTTAACCTACCCTAACCTAACCGAAAACTAACCCGTCTCGCGACCGGTCTAAAGTTCTAATCCCAGCTCACGTTCCCTGTTTATGGGTGCGCGACGCGGCGACGGTCTAAACCCAGCTCACGTTCCCTGTTTATGGGTTCGTGAAGGTTTGTAATACTTCAATGTACCGGTATCTATTATAAGTCAAATATACATTTTCGCGCATCATCAAACCATAGGGCCTACTGCTACTAGCCTAAGTCTACTAGCCTACTAATAATATTAACCCATTAGTTACATAGTACCAACAGAATAGCGACACAATAGGGGTAGTATAACTGTAGATTTATCGGTTAGGCTAATGTCCTTTCAAAGGGGTATAGGCTAGTAAACACTAGGATAGCCTATACCCGGTCAGAGGTAAGAAGTCCTGCGGTAGCCTAGTCTCCTTGAAACGAGATGTAATAAAGATATAAAATACGATAAATGCGGGTAGATCCACACTAGTGACCCTTTAGATAATCCACACTAGAACGTCACCTGTTCCTCAGAGTAAACACACGACTGCAGGCGGACCACTAGATACAATATGCCTAAAACTAGCCAAACATAACATAGGCCAATTGATCTACCCAAAAATAAGCAAATCGCACGAAATCAAGGCAACATTTAGCTTTGGTTGGTAAGATCCTATGTAGCGGGAGTAACCGTATTTTATTTATATCCTCATATCTCTTTAGTTATTTTCTTCACTTACCTCAACTATACTAATCCCGATAGGTGGGGAGGGTATGAAATATATCAGGGAAAGAGAGGGGTTGTTGTTGTTCTTAGGGTTGTGATGTGCAATGTACACGGAGTAGGAATCTCCAGATATTTGCACAGGCGTTATTAGCGTTTGGACAGCTTTTTGTATGTGTTTTTTTTTGTTTTTTATTGAAAGAGTGTAGAGAGAGGAGAAGGGGTGTTGGAGAGAGAGGAAGCTGTTGGAGTGGCTTTGATATGTGTGTCTAGTCTGTATACGTCATCAGGATGTCTCTTGACTGGGTGCGAACATGTGGAACATGCTAGGACGTACTACCACACCCACTAAATGTCCGCCGTGCCAGGGATTCGATCCCGGGTCTTGCAGATTCACACGTGAGCATGCTCACCACTCGACCACCACGGCTCCTTAAGAGAGGGGTTGAAACACGGCGATTAACTAGAATATATAGCCATGTTGATTAACAAAGCCAAGACGTTGTGTATCCTTGCTTGTGATTGGTTGTTGACTATCGTGACATCATCAGCCAAGGCGGGCCTCAGCGATGACGTCATTCCAGCCAACATATGGCGTCATTACACCCGCTTATTTTAAAACCCGCTTAATCTTGTATTGTAAGCATGTGCAATGATGGTTTAACAATAATTTGCAATGCATGAGAACAATCGTCGTTAGTCACTAACTGCCAGCTAGAGAAGGAAAGTGGGGGAGATGGGGGTGGAAGGTGGGGGTAGATTTGGACCCGATTCCCCCCTTCCACCTGCCCAGAATAGAGTAGGGGAAGGAAGCCCCACCCCTGAGCAAGTTTTAGTACGCGTGAGTGTAAATTGAGAGGTGAAATAGGGGCCTCACTAATGAAAACGAGAATCATAAAAGGAAGGTTATAATATTTAAAAATTATCGATGAAGGAGAAAACCAGCTGCTGAAAGAAATAGTAAGGGAAATGTGTGAGGATGATAGAAATAAATGGATGAAAGTGACAAACACTTAGGCTACATGAATACTGTGGGAATGAGAAGAGAAATTATCATAAGAATTAAGAAAACAGAAATAAAAGAAGAAACAAGAAAGTGGGATTCTGCAAATTGAAAAGAAGAAGTAAATAGTAAATCAAGCCTAGTAATATACAAAAGATGGAAAGAAAGTATTAAAGAAGAAAAAAATGTATGATAACCGCCCATCTTCAATCATACTGTATAAGGCCGGAGTGGAACTCTGCAACTAAACGATAGGAAAAGACACAAATGGAGAAGTAGAATGCACTCTATGTGGCAATGATTATGAAGATCTGAAACATGTGCCCATCAATAAATAATGAAAGAATGAAAGCTAAAGAACTACAACAGCCATACCAAGAAGATGAACTGGGAATAATAGGAGATTATTTATTCAGAGAAGAAAATCTAGAAGAGAAAAAGGAGATTTTATATAAGATGTGGAAGAAGAGAGAAATAATAATTAAAAGTTTGACATCTAATTAAGAAAGATAAAAACCATTGAATGTAAACTAGGAAATATCAAGTAAACTTAAATCTTCAGGGAGCTGCCGTTGCTAAGGCGTTCTGCCCCTTGGAGACGACATCCGAGTGGATTACGAGGCTTTTGCCTCGCACAGTTGGGCAAGATCAGCTGAGGTTGTGTGAACCATACAAATGGGCGGGACGGTCTAATCTTAGAGGGCGGAATCAACCATACAAATGGGCGGGACGGTCTAATCTTAGAGGGAGGAATCAGCCAAGGAAGTATTGATTGCGTGGCTCTTCCTGCCCACAACATTCGGGCGGGATGGACCTAGCTAAGCGGGCGGGATCTTCTAGTCGGAATGGTCTGAGGGCGGGAAAGACCTGCTCCCCATCCGAGTGATCCGACATTCGAAGACAAAGCGACCTCCAACATTTGTTATTGTTACCGGCGAAGAAATATCCGCTGAGGAAATTGGTATAAATCACCATATAGGCCTATACGAATTGGAACAGGTAAATATGGTATTCCTAGGTTTCTACGTATATTCCTCCTTCCTTACAGAACGTAGGAGGCACCCCAATTTCGACACATTGCCCAGCATCCCGCATGTCCCATGTGCCTCCAACTCGATTTGGGAAGCCTAGCCTATGAAAAGATAAATCTACAGTTATACTACCCCTATTTTGTCGCTATTCTGTTGGTAGTAATGGGTTAATATTATTAGTAGTAGACTTAGTATGCTTTGATGATGCGCGGAAATATATATTTGACTTGTAATAAATACATTGAAGTATTACAAACCTTCGCGAACCCATAAACAGGGAACGTGAGCTGGGTTTAGACCGTCGCGCACCCATACACAGGGAACGTGAGCTGGGTTTAGACCGGTCACGAGACAGGTTAATTTTCGGTTAGGTTAGGTAAGTTAGGTTAGGTTAGGCTAATAATAAAAATACTAAAATGCGACGGTCCTCGGTATTAAACAACACTGTATTTCAAATAAAAAATAAAAAACAACAACAAATTACCTGAAAAACTCTTATCTGGTTGGTGATAATTTGTTATCAAAATAAGTTTTTTTCCAGTTTCCGCGTCTGCTGAACCATCCAAAGCACGCTAAAAGGCGTGTTTTGAAGGGGGGAGGTGGTGGGGGGGTAGTGGGGGAGGGGTAGTATAACTGTAGATTTACCTATGAAAATAATGTCGGTACTTAGGCCTATTACCGAAACTACCACTATTTGTTTTTCAATATTTGATGGCTAATATAGAATAAGGATGTACACTTAGTACACTTAGTACACTTAGTTGTATTCCGTCCGTTAGTGACACAGTTGAGCTGGGGCTCCACTGCGAATACAGTTAGTCTGTGATGGATCAGTTTTGTGTTGATCCCTTTCCAAAATCTTCCAGACGTAGATGATGATGTATCTCTCCCTACGTCTTTGAAGTGAGTACAGCTGCAGCTCCTTAAGTCTCTCCCAGTAGTTAAAGTGTTGAAACCCATGGATTTTACTGGTGAATGTCCTCTGGGTGGCTTCAATTTCTGTTATTTCTCCTACTTTTTGGGGAGACCAGAGCTGGGAGCAGTACTCCAGTCGTGGTAGGACCAGTGACTTCCACAATGTTAGCATACACCTCTCATTTCTTGTGTGGAAGGTTCTCAGGATCCAGCCTGCTATTTGTTTTGCTGTTGTTGTGGCTTTGGTAATATGCTGGGAAAAAGTGACTCTTTGTTTTCTGTTGGTGATGAAGCTATGGAGCCATCTTCCAAGGTCTCCCCCTATTCCCAGTGATTTGAGTTTATGTAGAAGGATCCCATGGTCCACCTTGTCAAAAGCTTTGGCGAAATCTAGATATATGACGTCTACATTTTCTCCGTCGGATTTTGTCGTAGTGTGATAGTCCTGCTCCACAGCAGTCTTAGAGGCAGGGCTCGCTGATGTTTGCAGTTTTTTACCAGTTGGGCATGAAAGCCGTCTAAAGAAAGTCGTTGCATTCTCGATTTTCTTGTCTTCATTTGGCGGGCTGAAGACACTTTCATACTGCTGTTTGAGTATCTTGGCCATTTCGGTTGGGTCACTCTCAAGTTCGCCCGTAGGTTTTGCAAGTGGTCCTATTGTTGTGGTATTCCTGAGTCTCCTTTTTGCATATGCATAGAATATTTACATTAGTTTCTATCTCTGGGAATCTGCTTGATCTGCTTCCTGCTTGATTTTTTATCTTCGAATGTGCACTAGCCTAGGCCTAGGCCCTATTTAAAGCACTGTAAAAAAAAAAAAAAATTGGCTAGGCCTAATTCTTCCTAGGCCTATTGATGGTGATAAAACTCGTATTTATCCCCTTACTGGCAAAATAGCCTAGGCTAGATACTGATTTCAATAAGTGAGGGGGGTGGGCAAGACCCCTTTCATCCCATCCTGTAGGCTATCCCAAGGCAATTTTTGTGTTTTTTTTTTTTTTTTTTTAGGCTAGCCTGAAATTACGTTTTAGGCCTAGGGCCTACTCTGAAAATGACGTTTTAAGATCGTTGCATAGCCTAATGGGGAAAAAAAAAAAATCAGGGGATTGAAAGTAATTTAAACTTGGTTACAGTAGGCTAGGCCTACGGTATAATGATAAAAACTACCGGGAAGGATGTAGTTGGGTGTACCACTACTGATGTACAACATAAATCATCTATAGGCCTAGGCCTAAAGACTTATAATAAAATAAATACTTATAAATCTATAATATTAGGTTAGGATGTTTGGTTAGGGTAGGCCTAATGTATTTTTGTATCCAAAGGCAGTCAAAATAGACGGGAACATGATGGGGTAGCCTACACCCGGTAACTACATTCTTGCCAAACTACCTAGCCTAAAACCAAAAATAATAACCACAGGAAAAATGTTGGTAGTTTCGGTAATATTTTTCGGTTTAGGCCTAGGCCTATGTTCTTGTATTTGGTTACTGTAGATTAAGCTGATATAAATATAAAGTTAAATTGCACCAATTCTTATTAGGCTAGCCTATAAAAAAAAACTAGTAAATACGAAGGAAACCTAGGGAATTAGGAATAAAAAAGGCTAGGCCTAGGCTAAAGCTAAAATTGATAAATCGATCGTAATTTGTTATTAGTTTGGCTTCCGCTTTACGCCTTTAAAAGCTGTCCCAGATTAAGAGATATGACTGTAGGAATCCATAAAAGAGTGAAATTGAGAAAGTAAATGCTGAAATTAGGATACAGTAAACCCCGATATTTCGGACTCTTTTTTACTCGGAAACCCGCACTTCTCGGAATGGCATAGGCCTCTCGAAGATGTCCACAGTCCCTGTATATCTCGTCAATTTCCGAGTTGGACGGGATTATGTGTCCGGTTTACAATGTTCGGCATGGATGTAGAGTTCGGACGTACGGTCGTCATTGTTTACATAGGGCGCTCGCCGCGCTCGCACTTACGTTCCCGTCTATTTCGACACTATATTTTCTGCTATTTGCCCCCTGTACTACATGAATACTAGGTTAGGTTAGGTTAGGTTAACCCTTCCCTTCCAACCCGGGCTGGTCCTCCAAAGTCCGGAGGTCGTATCCGTGCGATCTGGCCGAAAAACGTCTAGGCCTAGGCTAGCGTATCTTTTTTTATTTATATGCTAGAAATTTCCCACGCATCTATAAACGTAGTGCGGTTTTCAATCTGTAGACTGGCGTTGAGTTTGAGTTGCCGCGATGTTGACAATATCGGAGCTTTTCAGACACTAATTTCGTCTTACGTCACAACAATAACATTGATCCGACGTCTCCTTGTTTTCGGAGGTGCGGTGACGCAACGATCGGCTTTGTTTACATGCGTCGGATGCACGGCGTTCAGACCAAGCTGAATAGGCTTTCAAGCATACTGACCAGGAAAGGACACCCGGGTTCCTGCCTAATTGCCGCGGTGTCCTTTCACAATGACACCCGGGCTAGAAGGGTTAAAATAGACGGGAACATGATGGGAAAAGTCTGACGCCACTACGCGTAATGTAAACAAAGATGGCGGTACGCCCGGTCACTACATCCTACCCCAATGTTGTTATTGTTCCCTAAGCTGCCTGGCCGAACAGCCCCGAGTCCTTAAGGAAGGCCATGGCCACAGTCGGGCTTTCCCACAGAGCTCTCAAAGAGTGTAAATTGTGTTGTTGGCGTAAGTGGTTGTGTGAAATGCAGTCTTCTAACTATGATGTGTTTAATGGTATGGGGTGCTGTGTTACAACCCGGGCAGGTCTCGACGACGGAGTCATCCAGTCTCTTCTGATAGCTCAGAAGAGCTGGATGGTGTCCGCATCTCAGCCTGGCCAGGTGGACTCTGTCCTCGCGAGGAAGGGAGGATTCAGAAGGATGGATTTCGGGAGGTCGTGCTTGCAGCTGCGTGTTGTCTATGAGTGAGTGGATGGAACGGCTAGTGATATGAGTATGGATGTGCTTCCGGAAGTTGGTTTGGGGTGGGCAGGGAGGGAGAGAAGACAGTATTTGTGTGTGATAGCGTGTGCTGGGTGTTGTTTTGACATTTCTTGGTGTCAGTGGGTGTGTTGCCATGTAGTGTAGTGGGTGGTGTTGATTCGTGGAGGCTGCTGCCAGGAATTGTGTGCCTCTCATGTCTAGATGATCTTTGACTTTGAGGACTTTGGTTTCTTGATGTAGGTGATTTGTGGGTGTCGTAGCTGTGCATCCTGTGATGATTTTCAGGGCTTTATTTTGAATAGTCTGTAAGGTCTTATGTGTTTCAGCTAGGTTAGAAGCCCAGGCCGGGCTTGCGTATTCCATAACTGATCTTATGTATTGTTTGTAGACTGTGGTGGTGGTTTCTTTGTTGTGTCCAAATTTTGTGTGGGCAAGTGATCTGAGGGCGTTAAGTCTGGGTGTCAGTTTCTTTTTCGTGTTTGTGGTGTGCTGTTTGAATGTCATTTGGGTGTCGTATGTTACTCCTAGGATTTTGTGTGTGTGTGTGTGTGTGTGTGTGTGTGTGTGTGTTAGGGGTGTGTTGTTTATGTTGAGTCCCGGGACGTAATCGTGCTCTCCTGTCCAGCTTGTGAGGAGGGTTGCAGTGGATTAGCTGAGGCTAAATTGAGTCTGTTTGTAGTGCACCATTCATGTAATGTGTCGAGATAGTCATGAAGGAGTCTTGTTGCTGTGTCTGGGTTTTGGTGCGTGCTTGTGAGTGTTATGTCGTCTGCGTAGGAGGCTATGGTTATTTGGGGTGAATTTGGTGTATTTATATCATGCATGTACAGATTGAAGAGTGCGGGCGACAGGACGGATCCTTGCGGGACTCCGTTTGGGAAATTTCTAATGCTAGATGACTGACCGGCAAAAGATACGTGTGCACATCTGCCTGCTAAGAAGTTGGCCAGCCATCTTTTTGTGTTGTTGTGCATGTTTGTGTTGTAGATTATGTTTGTTAGGTTGTGGCGGGGGATGGCATCGAAGGCTTTACTAATGTCGAGTGTGGCAAGTACTGATCTGTGTGGTGGTCTAGCTGAGTTGATGCTGTCAAAAGCTCTTTGTGTAAGGTCTGTAAGAAGAGTGTTTGTGGAGTGCAATGGCCTGAAGCCGTGTTGTGTTGGAGAAAGGGGTAAGTCAGGTATCATCAGTTGTAGTACAAGGCGCTCTATGACTGTAGGGGATGCAAAGGAGTGTGATAGGGTGGTGTGAGGAGGGTAGCGTGGGGTCTTTGTTAGGTTTGGGGAATGTGATGATGATACCATGCTTCCAGATGTCTGGTATTGTGTTGTGTGAGTAGCTGTAGTTTGATATGTTGGTGAGTGCTTGTATGCCTTGTGGTCCCAGGTGTCTGAGGTGAATGTTGCTTATGTTGTCTAGGCCACAGGTGGGTGAGAGCTTGAGATTGTTGGTGATATGCTTTGTCTGGTTGTTGGTGAAGGGTGTATAGTCAGGGTCTGTGGGGAATTGTCTTTTTCGTCGGATGACACGTCGGTCGTCTTTGTGGGGTTTTAGGTGACTGACATGAGAGAAGTGATTGATGAGAGTGTTTGCTTGTTGATTACGTGAAGGAGTAGAGTCAGTTGTTGTGATTGCAGCATGTGATTGTGTTTTGTTGCTGTTGGAAAGTGTGATGCTGTTTAGTATTTTGTAGAGTTTTTTGGAGTTTGTTTTGTGATTGAGTGTTTGTAGGAAGTTATTCCAATTTAGTGTTTGTTGTTCTTGTATTTTGTTGTTAATCTGGATGTTGAGTGCTTGAATTTGTTGATTGAGTTACCTCGTGGAATGTGTTTCTTGTTGGCGTTTTGGATAGTCGTGTTGAATGTGTGTACAGCATTGTTGATGTTAGTGATGGGTGTACTGTTTAAGGTTTCAAAGTGTTGTTCTGTCTCATTTGTGAAAGCTTCCCAGTTAGCTCTTTTATAGTTAGTGTAAGTGTGTCTGTGGCTAGCTGGGGTGAGTCTTGTTTTGGTGGTGATAATGATCGGGAGGTGGTCTGAGCCCAAGGTTCTGACCACCCTCCAGGATGTTGTGGGGGCGAGTTCAGGGGAGCAAAAGGTGATATCAGGAGATGATGGGGTATAGAGGGCTTGGTGGGGAGTATGGGTATCCTGATGAATGTTATTGAGGATATATAGGTTGTCTGTTTGGTGTTGTAGGACCAGCCCTCTGTCTGTGTCGGGGTTGTCGACAAACCTACCCCAATGTTCTCTCACTCAGTTTTAAGTGATTTTAGGATGAATTGAAGCCTGTGCCTTTTAATTATTGTGTTAATATTAATTACTATGTACTGTACTGTCCCTGAAAACATAATAAGGTTAGTATTTGTCATTAATATGATGAATTTCACATGTTAAAAAAAAAATAATAATCCTAATTTTATCTGGTGATGCAGACTTTCCTCTTCTAATTTGGAATTTTCCCTCTCTTAAGTCGTATATAGGCTAAGTCGGACTTCGGACATCTCGGAAAATTGGGCTTCTCGGAAGTGGTCTCCCCCCAATTCTCCCCACCAGTAAATGCCTACAGTGGCCGATAGAGGCGCTGAACGCAAGGTTTACCGCGGTGCATTGTGGGAAATGGGCGACATCGCGGAGCTATCCACCCTCCCTCTACTTCAACAGTTCTATAATATATGCAGTTAGTCTAAATTTCTGTAGCTGACACATATTTTTGATTTATATATTTTAAAATCACCCATATTCATAAATAACGTATATTTACAATACAAAGTCAGCAGGTATTTTCCCGCCAATTCTGTTATGATAATTAATCAGCTTATAATTATGTTTGTAGTCATTATCAGCTGCATATGGACTTTCCCTTTATTACTATACTATATAAGCACTTAGTGTAGTCGTATACTGTATAATAAATATGTGTAGAATAACACAAAAATTGAGATAAACTGTGCATATCCTAGGTGTTGGGTATAGTGATGTCTACGGTCGTAGCTCTGGTGCTAGTTCAGAACCGTCCACCAGAGGTCTCAAGGAATTGTTGGTAGGGAGAATTAGTCCGAGATAGCGAGGGTTTACTGTATAGGGTATGGTATTCCAGTACAGTATTGTGAACATTCACTTGACGATCTTTCAGAAGAGCTTTTCCTCAAAACCTCCGTTTTCTAATGTTATGATGTGTGATCTCGGAGATGTTTTTCACTCTCCCGAGTCCTGCAGTGCTTGCTAGTAATTTGATATCTCCTACATAATTTTTAAGAGCAGCAGGGTCTTTGAAAGGGGTGCAGCCACAGCGTGTGAGGTGAGGTTGAACGGTCACGTTATGGAGAATGTCAGCTCATTTAAGTATTTGGGCAGTGTGTTGACACTGTTGAGTAAGTATGGGAGTACTGTACTGTATGGATGAGGAAGTGCGGTAGAGGGTGCAACAGGGAAGAGGGTTGTAGGAATGCCAAAAGCAGTAACAAGAAGTAGGGTGGTCAGCATGGAAGTAAAGAAGTCCTTGCATGACAGTGTGGTATTCCCGACATTGACTTACGGGAGCGAAGCATATACGTTTGTGAAGAGACTTGAACCATGAGGGGTGGAAATGAGTTACCGGTACTTGAGAAGTGCGTGCAGAGTTACATGGAGGGATAGCCAGATGAATTAGGAAGTATGAGAGAGGTGTGGTGTGGATGTAGATGTGCTGGAAAGTGTGAAAAGGAACACCTTGAGATGGTTCGGCCTTATGGAACGTATGGGTAGCGAGAGAATTACAAAGAGGGTGTACGAGAGTGAGGTGGAAGGATGGAGTGAAGAAGTATATGAGTGAAGGCGGTGCTGGTTGGGAGGAGGGGCGTCGATTGATTGGGGATGTTTCGTTCGTGGCCACCCTTGCTGGGATCACGGCATCAGGCAATAGATAGATAGATAGGGGTCTGGCCCCAGGTTAGGTCAGGTTGTCAGGTTAGGCTAATGGAGGTTAATGACAATCAGACAATATTGTCGTCGGAGGATGCGCATGAGTTACGTGTTTGGGTATTCTTCTCCTTTTACACCGGGTCGAAGTTATGATCTATTATTTAGGATTATGTACAGTAGTAGTTATATCATATACCGGTACTTCATTGGCATATACTGTACAGTATGTCCAAACCGTTGGTAATTCATTATTCTTACAGTATTCTTACAGTAGATCCTCTGGAAAAAGGCAAACTAGGCCTGTGTATCCAGCTCAGCGCCAGTACTTGCACTACTGCGGTCGTTCACTGTGTTGGCGGCGGCGGCAGCAGACGCAACATTTTTACTATTAGTAGATCCTCTGGAAAAAGTCAAACTAGGCCTGTGTATCCAGCTCAGTACTGTACCAGTACTTGCACTGCTGCGGTCGTTCACGGTGTTGGCGGCGGCGGTAGCAGACGCAACATTTTTACTATTCTGTATTTTTGCTTTATAATCAAACTTCAAATCTTGTCTTCCCCATGCTTTATCAAGATTACTTTCAAACTCTCTTACTGATTCAGAATCGACTACATACTGGGGCAGTGCGTTCCACTCATTTACCACTCTATCACAAAATGAGTTCTTTGCCTTCTCAAGCCTATTTCTTTCTTTGTAAATTTTCTTTGAGTGTCCTCTCGTGCTTGTTCCCTCCCGCATCAAGAAGATACCTTCACACACATCCTCATCATACTTTCCTGACACTATCTTAAAAGTCTCTATCATATCCCCTCTCTTTCTCCTATATGCCAGTGTCGGAAGCCCCAGTGTCCTCAACCTCTGCTCATAGCCCGCGTTCTTCAACGTTGGTACTAGCTTACTAGCTCTCCTCTGCACTTTCTCCACTGCTTCTATATCCTTTACCATATATGGAGCCCACACCTGGTTCGCATATTCCAGGTGCGGCCTAACCAGCGCTGTATAGAGATTCCTGAAGATTTCTTCATCAAGTGACACAAATGTCCTCCTTATCAGCCCTACAATTCTATTGGCTTTGTTTATCTTTTCCGCTAAATGTTCTGAGAAATTTAACTTATTGTCAATCACTACTCCTATATTCTTTTCTGCATTCACTTCCTCCATCGCTTCATACATACTGTATCCTACCTTGTCTATCTTGCTTGTCCCAATCCGCATGTACAGTACAGTACTTGCATTTTTTAGGATGAAAAGGCATTAACCAATGCTCAGACCATCCCTTCATGCCCTCCACATCTCCTTGAAGCAAACCCACATCTTGCTTACTCCTCACTCTTCTATACAGCTTAGTGTCATCCGCATACAGGTATACCTCACTTCCATTAGTTATAACTTCAGGTAAGTCGTTGATAAATATAACGAACAGTAGTGGTCCCAACACAGATCCCTGAGGAACCCCACTTGTAATTTCCCTCCACCCCGAGCCTACTCCATTCACCAGTACCCTCTGTCTCCGATCTTTCAGGAAGGCTTCTATCCATTTCACACATTTCTCCCCTATATTATAGCTTCTAACTTTCTCTATTAACCTTTTATGTGGGACCTTATCGAAGGCCTTCATAAAATCACAATACACCACGTCTATTACATCACCATCCTCTAGAATTTGCATCTAATCATCTACCACCTTAATTAGCTGTAGTACCGTCGACTTCCCCGGCAAGAATCCGAACTGTCTCCCACTGAAAAGTTGGTTTAATTTCATATGCTCCATTATTCCTTCTCTAATTACCGTTTCCATTAGTTTACACACAACACTTGTCAAACTGACTGGTCTATAATTTCCTGGGTCATTTCTCTTTCCCTTCTTAAATATAGCTGTTATGTTCGCCTCTCTCCAATCCATCGGGATTTGTCCTGTATTAAACGATCCCTCAAATAACATTTTCAATGGCTCTACTAACATCTCACCTCCTTCCTTTATGATTCTTGGGTGTATCCTATCCGGTCCCGGGGACTTACTTCTGTTCATTTTTTCTATAGCCCTTCTTATTCTAGCATGGGAAAACTATTAGTTCTAGTGCAGGTGCCTGTTTGATGGGAATATTTGGCACTGCATCATCCGACTCCACTGTTAGTACCCCCCCAAAGTATTTCCCCAGCACCTCTGCTTTCTCCTTATCCGTCTCTGCTGTACTCCCATCATCCAACCCCCCTACCAGCTCTGGGATCCCTACTCTTCTTGTTAACTTTTCCTGAATGTACTTCCAGATTTTTTTGGATTATCCTTCACGTTTCTTGCAATCTCTCTCTCCCTTTCCTTATCCTTGTCTCCCACATTATTTTATTGTGTATCTGTCTACGTTCCAAATCCACTACTTTAGCTTCTATACTAGACCCCCTGTTCTTTTTTAACACTTTTAATCTATCCCACAATCGTTTCTTTCTTCTTATCAAAGTCCTCAGCTTTCTTTTCATTAGTAATTCTGGGTTCGTTCTTTTCCTCAATTTTGTTTTATCCTTATATTCCCTTACTGGTACACATTTGGATATAACATCATCCAGTTTGACTGTAAACTTCCTCCACATTCCTTCAGCGTCTTCACCGTTCAAGTATTCCCCCCCAGTCAATGTCCAGACACCTTCTCAGCAGCTCATAAGCTGCTCTGTCATACATGTATATTTTTTGTATTGCTTCTATCATCCCTCTCTGTTTTAATATTGCAACTAAAACTTATACAGGCATGGTCACTACGACCTATAGGGCTATCCACATTGACATGTTCCACTATATCCTCCTCATTGCTAAAAATTAAATCAAGTACACTCCCCTGCTTCCCATCTCTATATCTTGTCATCTCTGTAATATGTTGCGTTAAAAAACAATCTCTTACTTTCGCTATAAACTTGTTTTCCAGGCTACACTGTCCCGCTGGAGTAGTACAATTTGCCCAGTTGATCCTTGGCAAATTGAAATCTCCAATCAAAATCTTATATTTGTTCTCTCTATTATCTATGTCCTCCATTGCTTTCAGTAGGTTATCATCCTCTTCCCTACTATTATTTGGGCTTCTATATATAGAGGCAATTAGAATTGACCCTCTTGTACATTTTACTTCAATACACAAATACTCACAAAACTGCTGTCTCATATCCACCTCATTTACCTTGAGCTCTTTTCTTACATAAATAAACAGTCCTCTTCCAACCTCTGCTCTAATAGCATTCCTCTCGTACAACTCAAAACCCTCCAAACTATACTACACCAGTTCCCTTTCAATTCTAGCATTTTTTGGTCTTACTTCTTGTAAGGCTATGACATCAGGTTTTTCCTCTTCATCCTGCAACCTACATATCAGTTCTCTTTTCTTGTCCTGGGTAAACACATCAACATTACTAAACATAATCCTTAATCTTTCTACCATTCCTTCAGCAGCTACATCATCCCGCTCCTCCTGTCCGTGCCCTACTCCCCCCCCCCCCCCCCCCCCTCACAATACTGGTACTGGGTCTGCAGCTTCTTCTCCTGTCTCTCCCTGAGATGCTTCCACCCTGATCTCCACCTCTGCCACAACTTCTGTCACATTCTCTTCCCTGCCAGCTCTCCTTCTCCCTTCTATTCGTATAAACCACTTCCTCAATTTCCCGTCCCTCACTCTCCAGAAAAACTTTTTCTTATCCTCATCACCCAACTTTCCATTTTCCTCATCAGCCTATTCCTGTAGTTAATTTTTTTTTTCTTTGTTCTATGCTCAAATCCTTCTTTAATCTTATATGTTTCAGTTCTTCATTTGTGTTTAGTCTCCAACTAAAATTTTTCACTGTCTCTACCACTGCCCTGGTTTTAAACTGTACCCTTATAGGTCTCATCTCCCCCCTTCTATATCTACCTATCCTACTTTTTTCCCCCCAGGGGGTAAGGGGGCCTTCATCTAATGGTGGAGGAAAAAAGAATATGCCTCACGCATCCTACTGCATGTCGTACAAGGTGACTAATAGGGGGGATGGTGATAGACTTGCGGACCAAGTAGCCATCACTATACAATGAAGCCTTGTTATTGGTGCTGGCATTGTCTCTATATGATAGTGCTGTGACAGGGCTTCATTGTACTTGCTCCAAGTTGCCTAATGGCGGCACACTGGCAGTGGGTGTCGCTCCCGCTGGACCCGGCCCTGGCGCCCTGGGCCCAACCTGGACGAAATGGATCCAGAGGGTACAGTACGTAGTGTTTCCCCGGACTGGCACTTTCCGCCCGATAGTATAGGGGCCCGAACCTGGTGGTAGCGCTCCAGGAGGCTGCCCTGTCATTTGGCGAAAATATCAGGCCAATCGTAGTGCCGTGTACACGCACGGGGTGCGTCCCTGCGGCTGGTTCTGGTGGGGCGTACCGAGGCCACTGGATCCTACCCCCTTGTAATCACTTGGGGGATGGTGCTGGGAATGGTCCCGGGGTAGACTGGAGCCGGAGTTCTGGGGGGGGTGATGCCCATCTGCCAGCCAAACCTACCTAACTATGAGGGATCGGACTATACGCGCCGATCTCAAATCCAAGAACTTGACAAGTGAAGCAGCCCTTAACAGGGTTGCCTGGAATGCCGCCATTAGGACAAGAGACTGAAACTGCACTTATGTGTGGAACACTCAGTCTTAAAATTTTATGTATGTACTGACTTCCTCCACCTGCCCATCCCATCCACATCAACAGCTTTCATGACCTCCTTCACTTTCTCCATATCTCTCACTTTTCTCACTCCATTATCATTCATATGAGCCTCTATATCTCCATGCATGATTATACCTCTATCCCTGTCCATGGCCTCCCTCACGACACTCTCCTTGTTCTTCATGACACCTACGACTGCACTCTCAAAACTTTTTTTGTCTTATTCGTTTCCTCCTTTTGTTCTTTCACAATTTCCTCCAAATCCTTAACTTTCTGTTCACCTACCACCGTCCATGTAGTTGACTCCTTCACTTCCTTGAATCGTCCATCGTATTCCATCAGCTGCTCCTTTAATGCCACATTCTCTGCTCCCAATTCCTCTACCCTTTTTAATACCATCTCTAGGTTCGTATTAGCTTCCGAAATAGTCCCACATTCGTTTCCTTCACTAAGCCTAGGCCTATTCCCTGCCCCCCCCCCGACGCACCACATAGTTCGCACAATACCTTGATTTTCTCACCAATGTCCCCCTTCCATTTCTCCGTTTCACTCTTCCAGATCCTTCACAACATTAATAATCTCTTCGACCTTCCTATCTGTACTCCTAAACCCACGAAATCGCTCTAACATTTCTTCCGGCTCCGAGATTCCCGCCATTCCATTCGCCATGTTTGTTTACAATCACTACACTCCAGCTGACCCTTGTTAAACTACTCGTTTTACAATATAAGTTATTATATAACTCAACCCTCCACCACAGCAATTTCTTCCCCCAGCACTTCACCAGTCCTTCCTCTCCTCGCTCGCTCAGTATGTTCTCGATATTCCGTTATATTTAATCTTGCACATGATAATATGTCGGAGCTCAAAAACTACGTCTACCTCCCACCACCGCCTGAAATGGTTAGGCTACTTTATATACAGCACCGGTACTCCCTAAATCACTAACAAAAGATGGGGAAGGTTGTACACTTCAAGCAAGTACAGTACTGTACTGTAGTATCCGGGCGTACGGTCGTCATGAGTACATAGGTCGTAGTTTCGCTTTTTTTTTTTTTTTTTCTGTTATTTGCCCCCTGCTGGCAATATATATGATGATGACAATAAGTCCTGTGGGGGGTGAGGGCCTCCTCAACCTATTATTGTATCCCACAGCAGTCAAAATAGCCGGGAACGTAATCACGAGCGTGCAAATATTTTGTGTTGCATTGGTGTTTTAAGATTGTTGGATAATATTTGTTTTGCAATTTCCGACGGGGCTCATGAAATAACACCTAAAAAAACAAAAACAAAAACAAGGACAGTAAATATAAAATACTTGTAAAATTAGAAATGTACCCGTGTTTGTTTATGTCCATTTCGCCATCGCAAGAAGTTTACCAAACTCTATCCCAAGGCCAACAGTATGTATGTATAAACTCAGGCATATACCCCATAGCTGGGGATGGTCGACTCGAGACAGAGCCCGAACTTAAATCACATTTAAAGTTTCAATTCTTAGGGTCCGGGAGCACTTTCGCGTGCAGCGTTCCCTCGCTCCTTTCTCTGTCTCTTCTAGTAGATAAATTTTACAAGGGGAGGAGGATTCCTAACCCCGTGCCCTAACGGTGAACTGCGTATATGCTCGGGCCTTTCCTCATTTTTGCTTTTAAAACTAGGCTATTCCAGCAAGGTGTCAAACGAAAGCCGAGTCCTTTCTTTTTAGTCTTTATTGTCTATGTAAGTGTCTATGTCTATGTGGTTTATAGTTCAAATTTTGTCTTTTGATGTGATGAAATGGCCAAAATAGAGCTATTTTCTGGTAATTTTCTTGTATTCCATCTAATTTTCATTCAAGTCTTTTAAACAAAATTACTCTAGTTTGACACACTGTTAATAATTCCAGATTTGGCCTATGCGATATGGCATTAGAAACCCGTACAATATTTTGATTCAGAACGGAAAATGTGTGGGCATTGATGATCTTGCGGACGAGTGTTTATCCTTGCAACCGTCCAACGTTTTTTTTTTTTTTTTTCTATGTGAATGAGGGAGACAAAAGGCATAACTGCCTGCAGCGAGTGCCTCCCCCAGATTTCAAAGAGTGACAGGGCCGAAATCAAGGGACGTTCGAGCTAAAATGTCCGGACACACGGAGTTTGAAGCAATTTAAGTCATAGGAAGAGGGAAAGACTGATTCTCGTTGAGAGTTCCAGAGCTCAGCAGTTGAATAGAAGAAAGTCTGAGAATAGTGTTTCACTCTTGGGTTGGAGAGTTGCACAGAGTAGGGGTGGGATTGTGTTGCAAGGCGGGTACTACGTACCCTACGTAGAGGAGGTGGTATACACTGGGAAAGCTCCGAGGAACACTGATTATTGTAGTAGCGATAGAATAGTGAGTATTACCTCGGTTGTCTGTAAAATGCTAGAAATACTCACAAGAGACAGACTTGTAAATCACTTAGAGGAAAATATCCTACTCAAAGATACCTAGCATTGCTTCCGTAACAAATGTTCCAGCTTGATGAACTTTCTTGGACTTCTTCCACGATATCCTCAACCTATATGACGAGAGTATAGCTGTAGAGATTATATACCTTGATTTTCAAAAGGCCTTTGACGAAGTACCCCACAAATGGTTATTAATAAAATTAAAAGTGCGTGGAATACAAGGGGGTGTGTTGAGATGGATGGAAAATTGGCTCTGAAAGAAAGCAAAGGGTAGTCATAAATGGTAAAGCATCAAAATGGACCAATGTAACTAGCGGGTTACCCCAGAGATCGGATCTAGGGCCAGTGCTCTTCCTAGTTTATATGTATGACATAGATGAGGGCCTCACCTGTACAATCTCAAAGTTTGCAGATGATACAAAAATTGCAAATACTGTACTGTACCGGTACTCTCAAACGAACAAGCTCAGTGTGTCCAGACATTTTAATTCTAACGCCTCTTGAATTTGGCTCTCTTTCACTCTTCTAAATTTTAGGGGGCCACTTGTTACAGGCAGCTTTGTCTTTTGTCTGCTTCATAATGTACACATGGTAAAAACTTAATTCGGGTAGGATGTAGTGATCGGGCGTACCGCCAGCCTTGTTTACACTACGCGTAGTGGCGTCGGACCTTTCCCATCATGTTCCCGTCTATTTTGACCTGACCTAACCTATCCTAACCTAGTATTCATGTAGTAATGACATGGGGCAAATAGCAGAAAATATAGCGTCGAAATAGACGGGAACGTAAGTGCGAGCGCGGCGAGCGCCCTATGTAAACAATGACGACCGTACCCCCGAACTCTACATCCATCCCCTTAATTCTTTAGACTCGGGCTTTCAGGTCTATGCCATAAAATCGGTAAGGGTTGTGTTATCGGCGTATCACCTCACACACTGTTATGTTTGTGTCTAATTTGACCTGTGTTTTTTTCTTCAAAATTAAAGATGTAAATCATCAGAATAACCGTTACCTAAACTAACCTTGAATTATTAATGGGGGCTGCAACAACCACACACTCGCAGAATAGCCTATTAGTGGGGGTGTGGGTGCGGCAGCCCCCACTAATAATACAGTACTCGTAGGATTAGGTTTTTATACCATGCCCGAAAGAGGGGTTATGGATCTGCGATCCTACTTTCAACCATCTTGACAATTTTACCAACGCCTAAACTTCGTTTGTTGCGAAAATAGCCTCCCGAAAGTATACCTAGGTTGGGAATTGAACCCGAGACCCTTGGGTTACGAGGCAGACACCTTACCAGTTAGACCAATAGAGATATACTGTACCACTTGGCCTGGTTGGCTCGACTATATTTCCACATCTTGTTGTTCAGTTTATGCTAACCTGGCCCTAGGTTAGGTTAAGAATATTTAGATGATTTATGATAATTTCGGACGAGTTTACCCTCGCAACCCCTGTTTACTCTTGTTATGACGCGCAATCTCGAAGGTGCTTTTCATTCTCCCGCAGTACTTTATGGTAATTTAACGGCTTCTATATAATTTTTATGAGCAGCGGGGGCTGGGGGGAGCAGCCAGACAGCCCCCACTCCCAGGCTAGGTTAATGATATCGTTGGAGGAGGCGGGTGAGGGTTTGTTTACGTCCACAAGTATCCCCTCTAGGCTGCGTTCACATTCGACGGATGGCTCAAGTCAAAAGAAATACCAGATAAAAATCTATATACCGGTAGCCTATACTGTAGGATGGTTGTAGTATAACAGGGCTAAATGGGAGTGGTAATAGTAGCAGTATCACTCCACTTCTACTAAAAATAAATTGCTTACATAATACAGAAATAGTGGTAGATTTTTAGGTCTGGGTTAAATTTTGTCGGTAAATTTTACTATTTTTTGTTTAATGCTTTCTTAGTGTGTTTAACTATGTGAAACTTGCGGCAAATATATACATAGCTTAACATAGCTTATTAAGAAAGGCTATAATAAGCCTACAATAATAGAAACATAAACAAAGACCATTGCCTACCTTAAAATTAAATGCTTAGCCCAAGTGTCCAGGATACGCAATATTAATTGCGTATCCTGGACACTTGCTAAGCATTTAATTTTAACCCTCCAGCCCCGGCTATGTATTATATATATATTCCTCGAAACCCGGGTGTTTTGGCCGAAAAACGTCTAGGCTAGGCTACCGTATATTCGTTAATCAGACTGCTTCCCGCATTCCCGCGCATCCCCAAGCGTAGCTGTGTTATTTACCTGTAGAATGGCATTAAGTAGAGCTCTCTAAGTCAACTGGTTGAGCTGTGATGATGATTTCATTGGAGATAACTTTATGGCCAAAACAGCCACTTTACGATACTTAACAACAACATACAGGCACACACGAACAAGCGACGCTCTCCTTCTTGTGGCCGGAGATGCGGAGCGTCGGTCCAGCCGGCTGTTGTTTACATGCGTCGGACCGACGCCACGCACACCAAGCTCACAGGCTTTGACCTCATGGGTGTTTAAGAGCCCTTCCGGGCAGCTCGTGTATGCTTTTTTATGGGCGTTCAAGAGCCCTTCCGGGAACAGAGGGTTAAGGTAAGCAATGGTCTTTGTTTATGTTTCTATTATTGTAGGCTTATTATAGCCTTTCTTAACCCTTCCTCCCCGGGTGTCATTTTAATATGACACCACGAAATAAGGGCAGGTGCCCGGGTGTCCTTTCAGGAGATAGTAAGCTTTCAAGCCTATTCAGCTTGGTCTGAACGCCGTGCGTCCGACGCATGTAAACAAAGCCGATCGTTGCGTCACCGCACCTCCGAAAACAAGAAAAAGACTCTTTTGTTATTGTATGTCTGTATGTAGTTGTTTCAGTAGTGAAAAGATCGTCATATTGCTAACATCGCCTGAAAATGCTCTCCACTAAAATCGTCATCACAACTGAACCAGTTGACTTAGAGAGCTCTACTCAACGCCAGTCTACAGATTGGAAACCGCACTACATTTATAGATGCGTGGGAAATTTCTAGCAGTTAAAATTAACCAAAATACGGTAGCCTAGGCCTAGACGTTTTTCGGCCAGATCGCCCGGGTAGCCCACCCTGTCCTTTGGAGATACAGCCCGGGCCAGGAGGGTTATCTATTGATTATTGATTTAGATCGAAAATGTGTGTGTCTGGGCTCTGGAGCGGGCTGCCGGCCATATGTATTTTTCTCCATAAGTTATGTTATTCCTATTACTGTACGTGAATTCCCAATATGCACCACGCTTTTCCGTCCATATAGACGCGTTTTGGGGGGTCTGACTGTACTAGGCCGTCGCATGGGGCCATCTGTAGAGTAGGGTCTGGCCAAATTTTGCGTCCTACCTTATTTTTATATTTTTTTTTATTACACATCTGCAGGAATGACACTTACAGTTGTTGTTCCCCAAGCTGCCTGGCTGAACAGCTCCAAGGCCCCGAGTAAGGCCAAGGCCATAACCGAGCGCCCCCACAGAACCCTCCCTGCCGACCACAATATAGCCTGGGTGACCGAAGCCACTCCATGGTGGGGAGCTGAGGAGGGTGCGGAAACGCCCGGGAAACCAAAGCCCCACCCAGGGCCCTGTGCCCCTCAGCATTTATGGAGAGAAAGTAAAGGGACAAAGGAAAAATGTGACGCTTTGGCTTCCAATCTTAGTAGATTGGAAGGTCAATCCACAGAAGAGACGCCGTCATTTGAGATCTAGAAAATACATGAGTAAAAGGAACAGTCAGAGTAAGCTATGGGTATGGCAGAGATCGCTCAGTTCTCACTCTGATAGACCAGCCCATCACCACATGACTAGAACCCAATCCTCTCAGCATCAGCTAGGAAAGGCCCTAGAAAGCCGCCTTGGGTGGGGGGGGATAGCTCCCCTATGTCAACCCCTTTCGGGGTTGGGCACATACAGTATTGGCAAGTAGTATACTGTACGATACGAACACTTCATTATGGACGATAAAATTCACAGATTCAGACCTGGACCTAATGCCAAAAGAATACCAGTAGCCTAAAAGTATGGTTTATTTGTGGGTGCATTTAAAAGTTTTAGTAGTTGTTTTACAATATTTACTATTTTCATGCAATATTTTAAAGCCTTCCATGGACACTTATCACAGAGGAGTTGACCATTGCACCACCATTTTCAGTTGATCCATTTTCTTATCATGTGCAATTTTGGATGTTTTTTTATTCTCCTGCACAGTACAGTACAGTATTTTGGTTATGCTCACGGTCACAAACATTACGTACGCATCTAATTTGACCGTTATTTTCGAGATCAGGTACTTGTGTTCGATCTCAAAACAAAAGAACTTAAACACTAAGGCAGTCCATGACAGGGTCGCCCGGAATGACTCCATTTAGTACGCGAGACTGCAACCACACAAAACGGTCTTTAACCTATTGGCTGCGGCTATGTTTGGGCTATTTAGGGCATATTCAGGCACTCCTGAATGATAAATCAAGCATATGCATTAAATGAACTGTATTCTGCCGAAAACTAGGCGAAAATAGCTTCAAAATGAGACCAGAACGGGCCCCGTACGTGGTCTGGTTCACCCGCAGCGGTGCCAGTGAAACGCGGGAAATCCGCTATTTGGTAGCACTCGCTCGCTTGGCTACACTGTTGTGAAAGAGAGAGAGAGACCCGCACGACAGACAGTCTACCTCAGTGAGCCGCTCGCTGCTCTGAGGGACGGAGGTGGGCCCCTCACGCTCCCGCCCACTGACACTCGATTTTTACGGTTTTTACAGGCTTTTAAAGCGTGGAAATTGCTGTAACTTGCCAGGACGTTCCAGAACGTCACCCACAACGAAAGGGTTAAACTTTTATAAATTTATGTACAGTATGTAGTGGACTTTACTTATCTATCTACTGTATCTATCTATCTATCTATCTATATATACTGTACATACTCAGGCCCAATCCCCACTTTTTCCTTTTGTGTGTGTGTTATTCAGTTATTTGTTCGTCAAGGGGAATCCACGCAATGCGAGCTAAGCTCATTATTATCGCGCCTCCTTAACTGGGAATGTATTGTGTGAAATTGCATGTTAAGTGTTTTATGTACTGTTGGAATGGCTATGGATGTGTGTGTAGTCTGTATTTTAGCCAATTGGCGACATCGGAAACGAAGGCTTAGGGTGGATCTGTATGGTACCATTCTCACTATAGACGGTACCGTCTCGCCCGAAGGCTTAGGTAGCCATCAGCTTAGGTGAACCATATGATACCCATCTCGCCTTGTACCATTTTTGCCAACCCCAGATGGGACGTCACAACGTCGTCCACTTATTCCAGGTACCTATTTACAGCTAGGTGAACTGAGGCTAACACATGAAAGGAGACAAGCCCAATTTGTGTGTGTGTGTGTGTGGAGGGGGGGGGGGGTAACTCAAGACAGAGCCCGAATAGGGACAACACATCAGAAAACAATGAACACACAATAACAAAACATAAATTCACACACATCCTCATAGCTCTTGTAAATTGCAGATGAAAAGCAGTGGAGGACCTGCGGCAGATGAACCATTTACAAGAGTTTCTACTGTCTGGCGTACCGGAGGTGTTCAACGACAAAAACAAAAGTAGCTTATTTGATTTTTTTAAGACATTTTGTGTCGATTTTTAAAAAGACGTCACCGGTACTGAAAGGGGTACCGTGAACTGGGGCAAATTTGGAATTTTTTTGTGTTTTTGTACCATCGAGTCAAGTTTTTAGTTCTATCGAAGATCTTTAGTATTATACGTGAGGCTGGTCCACTAGTATATCAAGTCATAGCAGGAAGAAAATATTAGATATCTATTATATACTGTACTATGAAATTATATACTGTATATACAATGAAAATATATAATTACAGTGGAGCCCCTACCATATCTTCGCTGTAGACACTAAATAGACTCAATTTCGCTGCAAATGAATCAATCTTCGCAAACAAAATACGAGGAAAGTATGCAGCGGTTTTATTCTTCGCAGCTAATATTTCAATCTTCACGCCGCATTTTCCTGCCTAGCTGAGGCATAAACATGCTGGCCAGCCAATCACAGTCCACCATTCGGGCACCATCTAGCAACGTCATTGCAAAGCAGTCAATCACAGGCATCCAGTAGAATGCCATTGGAAGTAAAGTGATTAATTCGATTTTTTCTATAGGTCCAGGAATAATTTGTAGCGAGGTCGGTCCTTTGAGATCAGTGCCTTATAAATTGTCCTTTCCTTCCACGTAAACATTGCGCTATTCGGTGTGCAGTTGGGTCTGAGTGCATTATTAGGTTAATATCCAGTATTGGATAAATAGATATCAATCGTAGTCATGTACTTAACCTTTAACCCCTTCTGTACCGGCGACATCTTTTTAACTATATTCTGGCTGTTATCAGACGATAGTATTCAGTTTATAAAAAGGCCTCCACCAATTAACACACTTTGAACTATCTTGCATAACCCTTTTTACTACCACCAATCCTTCTTAAGTAACATAAAATTCTCTAAATGTAGCTAAATTGGGATTAAAAAGACATCGCCGGTACAGATTGGGTTAACTGTCTTTGGTGGTTTAATGGTTAGTGTTTAAAATCTGGATGTGGTATCCCAGGTTCGAATCCCGGGAGGATCACATAGTTTCATTCATTTCATTGGGAGGTGTTTGGTGTTGGGAGTGAAATTAATTAGATAGAATATTAGTATAGGGTCACTATGGTCTATTCATTATATTTAATCTAAAAAACAAACTGACCACTAACCTTTATAACTGTGTGTTCTTTTAATTCATAAATTTTATTTTAGTAAGCGTTGTTTCCACATAGCAATTTTGATCAGTTATTTTGCCTTTTATATTGTCTTTGCCCAAGTTTTGGTTTGTTTAGTTTGCAAGTTTGACATTTTAACTCAAAGACTATTCCTTCTAGGTGCTGGCGAGATGGACCGATTGGGTGGCACTGCAAGGGGGGCTGCGGACGGTCGGGGTATTGACTCGGGGGCTGTTGGTCCCCTCCCCCGGTGCCCTCTCAGAGACAGATCTCATCTCTCCCTGGCCCCTTCTGGGGTCCGAACATCTAAAGCGGCTTCGGTCTACCAGACTCGGGACTAATGTTTCTACCATTTGGGAAGAGTCAGACAGGGAATAGGTGTGGAAATTTACAGCCCATTTGTTCTAGCCTATTTTAAGTTCCAGACGGTAGGAGTCGAAATTGCTGGCCTTATTAAAATGAATGGACTATAGTGGGAGTCTGTCCAGTCCAAGGACGTTGCCTTTTAATATCTTAATTTTTCCAGGGCATTAGATCACACGTTTGGGGCCACACGCTCGATCGCCCAATTATTGCACTAAGTATCGTATTTCATGATACTGTACTTTTTGTTCAGCTTATAGCAGAGTTCCAAGCAGCTCATTCTTGGGCGCTCCTCTTAGTTAGTCCTTTGGCTGCGAGAATAGTGTGTACTACCTGATCCCACGTCTTTCTTGGCCCACCTCTCCTTGCGACGCTATCCACGTTCATATACTTGCTTTTCTTGACCCAATTATTGTCATCCATCCTTTTCACGTGTCCACACCAACTAAGCCTGCTCTTACGCATATCCTCATTAATAATCTCTTTGCTTAAGCTCCTTCTGAGTTCTACATTTGGGTTTTTGTCTTACATTGCAGACCCACATATCCATCTCACCATACTCATTTCATTTTGTTCCATCGTATTATATCTTTCATAAAATTTGCA
Organism: Paralithodes platypus; assembly: GCA_032716605.1. Lineage (NCBI taxonomy): Eukaryota > Metazoa > Arthropoda > Malacostraca > Decapoda > Lithodidae > Paralithodes > Paralithodes platypus. The sequence goes on from CM064573.1 coordinate 62,164,275, forward strand.
CTAAAGTAGATGACTTTTGGGCTGGGTTACTATACAGACTCTTAGTAGACAGAGGTTATGAGGCAAGTAAATTGTTACATAAATTTAATCTTTTTAGGGTCAATTACTGTGACTGTATTCTAAAATTTGACATAAATAATTTTAATCAAGCATTTTTAACGTGAAGTTTCTTGTATAACCTCTGCTTACTTTGTGTCTGTTTGTATTTATTGTTTATCTTTTTCTATTATTAACCCTTCTTTAGCAGTGCGCATCATATATCGAGTGAAAGAAATTTGGACTATGTGGCGGCTCACAACATAAGTCGTGTGGCATTTTCAGCACATAATGTTGCTGAGAGAGAGAGAGACAAGTGGTGGCAGGAGAGTAGCGAGCGTATGACTGCTCCAGACCACCGCGGTGGACCAACTGACATGAATCCCACCCTCCTCCACCCTCTCACACTCGCTACATAGTGAATTGTATGGGAAAAGTACCGAATTACATGGTTTTTGCACTCGTGTTGCGCGGTTGTTGCAAGAAAACTAGCGGTCATACAAGGATCATTGTGGTGTCATTGGAAAGCTCTGTTTATGCCCTTTCAGGGATAGATACTTGTTTTACGCTCTGGATCTTATTTAGGCATGAAAATGATCACGTAAACAGCCCAATTTTGGGTAAAAACACCCCGCTGGTGGCTACATATTATTTACCGCCTAGGCTGCTCGTTAGGTGTTAATATTGATGAATTTTGTAATTAATTGTTCTTGTTAAAAGAGTACTCTTTGTTGTTTAAACATGTTATTTTTTCATATTTTGTAATTATTTGTCTTTATATTATATCTTCATTGTCGATAGTATCAATTGCTTGCTTTTGCGATTTCCTTAGTTTATTTGTACGATAAATGTAGGTTATTTGTAGGGTAGTTATTGATAGGGGTCACTTGAGGCATGCTATGCTTACAGGTACCTACCTGATAGCACTATCGTTAGTGAGTGCTATATATATTATTTTTTTGTAATATTATAATTATATCTTATCAATATTTGTATTTTGTACTATTGTTAATGTCTTGTCATGTTGCACCACCTATGTGGTGGATTGTGTTCTATTATTTAATAATTTTCATTTTAGTAAGCGTTGTTTCCACATAGCGATTTTGATAATTTAATTTGACTTTATATTGTCCTTGTCCCAATTTTGGTTTGTTTAGTTTGCAAGTTTTACATTTTAATTAAATGAACATTTTAACACTAATTGTTGTTGTTGTTCCCCAAGCTGCCTGGCCGAACAGCCCCAAGGTCCCGAGCAAGGCCAAGGCCATAACCGAGCGCCCCCACAGAACCCTCCCTGCCGACCACAATAAAGCCTGGGTGACCGAAGCCACTCCATGGCGGGGAGCTGAGGATGGCGACACAAACGCCCGGGAAACCAAAGCCCCACCCAGGGCCCTGTGCCCCTCATCAATTATGAAGAGAAAGCTGAGGGGCAAAGGAAAAAATGTGATGCTTTGGCTTCCAATCTTGGTAGATTGGGAGGTTAATCCACGGAAGAGACGCCGTCACTTGAGATCTAGAAAATATATAAGTAAAAGGAACAGTCAGAGTAAGCTATGGGTATGGCAGAGATCGCTCAGTTCTCACTCTGATAGACCAGCCCATCACCACATGACTAGAACCCAATCCTCTCAGCATCAGCTAGGAAAGGCCCTAGACAGCCACCTTTGGCGGGGGGATAGCTCCCCTATTTCAACCCCTTTCAGGGTTGGGCACCCGCCCAGCACTAACACTAATTGTAGTTTCTTTTATTCATGCAGAGTGTAGTAATATTTGCCAGAACATCCCGGACTTCCCAAATTGACTAATTCCCTGAACGTGACGATAGTGCGTTGTTATGTGTGCAATTAGTTTGCTTGGGAACCAGATTAACTTGCTCATGTAGTAATGTACACCCTATGTGGTGGATTGTGTTCTTTCATTTCATAAAATGTTATTTTAGTAAGTGTTATTTCCACAGAGCGATTTTGATATCTTGTTTTGACTATATATTGTCTTTGTCCCAGTTTTGGTTTGACTTTGTTTGCAAGTTTTACATTTTTTAATAGGTTTCAATGGGAAATAGGCTTAGGTCGTAACTGACTCGGCCATCTTGGACTACTTTATGACAATAATATGGACCAAATTATTAAACAGATACGGTGACGGACCTGGAAGAATGTGGAACAAAGTGTGGTACCGTCAGTGACGGTACCGGTACCACACTTTATTCCACATTCGTCCAGTCACCCATAAAGTACCCATTTCCCCCCAAATATATCCAATAAATACAACATTAAAATGTAAAACTTGCAAACTAAACAAACCAAAATTGGGACAAGGACAATATAAAGTCAAATTAAATTATCAAAATCGCTATGTGGAAACAACGCTTACTAAAATGTAATCTATGAAATAAAAGAACACAATCCACCACATAGGGTGTACACTACTACATGAGCAAGTTAATCTGTTTCCCAAGCAAACTAATCGCACACATAATAACGCACTATCGTCACGTTCAAGGAATTAGTCAAATTTGGGAAGTCCGGGACGTTCTAGTAAATTTTACTAAACTCTGCATGAATAAAGAAACTACATGTTAAATGTCAAAATATTCATTTAAAATCAAATTTGCAACATGACAAGACTTTAACAATAGTACAAAATACAAATATTGATAAGATATCTATATTATTACAAAATAATATATAAAATACAGTACAGCACTCACTAACGATAGTGCTATCGGGTAGGTACATGTAAGCATAGCATGCCTCAAGTGACCCCTATCAATAACTACCCTACAAATAATTTGAGAATACTTATAAATACATATTATGAGGAGATAAATACCACACAAACTTTATTTGTAATCAGTCATTAGGCCTAGGCTAGCCTTACGCATCGGCATAATTTGCCCGCTTTCGTCCGACAGCGTTGGTACGCTTGCTCTCTGTTTTGATGGTCCCGGGCATTTATTTCCATCATGATTACCATCAGGCCCTCTGTCCCTATCACTGAATGCTCTAACGGCCCTAATAAATGCGGGAGATAAGAGGTTCGTGCAGAAAAAGGTTGTAAACAGGTGGTTTTCTACTTTTCCAACACTGGGCTGTGAGCTACTGGGACCTCAGCTGGGACGCTATGTTGACGTCACGCAAGAATGCAAGATGGCCGAACAAAGCAAGACTCGGGATGCGCACTGACCCGCCCGATTCAAATCCGTGAATAGGTGGTATTTTGCCTTTTTTTTGCGCGGATGACGAGTAATGGGATATTTAGGGGTGTCCGCGAATAGCAAGGATCGCGGATACTTGGAGCGCGGATTACGAGAGTCCACTGTATATGTTTTCACCAACCAACTTCACTTCTAAACTCAATTAATGAAATCAACAAATACATGTGGCACTCCAAGGACTCGAACCTAGGATACTCACCGAAATTCCGCGCATTTATGCATTACGCTATCAGACAGTTAAGGAAATATGCTAACAACATTATAACCTCTATAGATTGGTGGTGGCTTCCAGTACAACCGTTTGGAGGACTACAAGAGGATAATTGTTCAACCCTTCAACTACGAGGCCATCGGACGCAACAAAGACAAGAACTCTGCCAAAGTAATGTGAGTGTGTAGGAATGTAGTGTTTACTGTTTATTTGTACTGTTGTTTTAGTGATAATGTAGAGTTTATGTTTACTGTAATTGTAGTGATAGCGTATAGTATGTTTCATAACAGCTGACGGTAAATATCCATGTCCCCATCGTGATTGCTCCGCTTGGCTAATTATGTTGTTAATTAGGGAAAGTTGGCTTTAATATGATTTAGATATGTAGGCTAATAGTTTCATATATTTCAATGAAGTAACGAGGGATATGTTGGTAAGGAATTCAATTTACTGCCAGGTGAAAAAAGACTGACAATAGTGATAATTAGTGGATGGACTAGCTGTATACCACTGTAGAAAAATAGTGCTAAAAAGATACATAGGGGGCCTGAGTCAGACGGACCCGAAGTTGACAGGTCAATCCTGTAAATTTAATTACACTGCCACGGATTGTCCTATTCACTGGGGACAAGTCCACTTGGAGACGTTTTATGTATAGCCACCCTCATAAAGAGGAATAAGACATCCGGCAATAGATAGATCGACAATTACAATAGTACTTGCCGCATAATTGTGTTGTTTGCATTCTGTTAAAGTGATAACTCTGGTATAGGGCTTTGTTTTGTTTTAATAGGCTATCAATTTTTTCACTATGACTTAAATTGCTTCAAACTCCGTTTGTCCAGACATTTAGGCTCGAACATTACTTGATTTTGGCCCTGTCACTTTTTCAACTTGGAGGGAGGCACTCGTTACAGACAGTTTTGCCTTTTGCCTATCTCATAAAAAAAAAGTTTGAAAAGTGAACGTCTTGCAAATATCCTACTTTATTTGCTATTGTGCTCCATCAATCTTTGATTTAAAAAAAATAATAATACGGTTTAGCCTAGCTAGAAATAAGCCATAATCCACGAACGGAGCTTTGTCATTTTTAGTATGACGGTATTATTGGTATATTATTTAGCTATAAACTCCAGAAGTTCCTATATAAGTTGAGAAAATTGTCTACAGCCAGGTATGCCTAGTTAGAAACCTACAAAATCATCATCATCAGCCAATAGGAGTCCACTTGCTGGACAAAGGCCTCCCTTAACCTTTTCCATGACTCCCGAGACTTTGCCATCTGTTGCCATGTTACCCCTGTAGTCTTTTCTCTCTGTCTCTTCACCTCCTGTCCAGTCTTCTCCTATCATCCTTTCCTTATCTGGGGGTCCAGTGAGTTGGTGTTTTACTCCACCTATTGTCCTCTCTTCTTGCTACATGTCCTGCCCATCTCCACTTCTGCTCTTTAATAGTTTTAAGAATATCCTTGACTTTGGTTTGCTGTCATACTCACGATGCTCTCTTCCTATCTCTAAGTGTTATTCCTAGCATTGATCTTTCCAATGCTCTTTGCGCACTTCTAAGCTTATTCTCCATTGGTTTTGTTAGTTTCCAAGTTTCAGATCCATAGATCATGGTTGGTAGCACACACTGGTTATATACTTTATGTTTAAGGCATATTGGTAGTGTACTTTTCATGATGTTGTTTCCAGACTGCTGGCCGAACAACCCAAGACCCCGAGCAAGGCCAAGGCCATAACCGAGTGCCCCCACAGAACCCTCCCTGCCTACCACAAAGCCTGTGACCGAAGCCACATGGCGGGGAGCTGAGAAGGGTGCGGAAACGCCCGGGAAACCAAAGCCCCACCCAGGGCCCTGTGCCCCTCAGCAATTATGAAGAGAAAGTTGAGGGGCAAAGGAAAAATGTGACGCTTTGGCTTCCAATCTTGGTAGATTGAGAGGTCAATCCACGGAAGAGACACCGTCACACGAGATCTAGAAAATATATAAGTAAAAGGAACAGTCAGAGTAAGCTATGGGTATGGTAGAGATCTCACTCTGATAGACCAGCCCATCACCATCTTTTCATGATGTTCTTCTGTTTGCCGAATGCTTTCCATCCTAGAGTGATTCACCTTACTATTTCACGTTCATTGTCTTTTGTTAGTTTCATTACTTGGGCAAGATAATTGTATTCTTCTACTTCCTCTAGAATATTGTTATCAATCCTAATTATTCTGTGTTGAGCCTTATCATTGTACATAACTTTGGTTTTACTCCTGTTAATTTTTAGACTTATTTTGAGTTTCTTTATTGAGATTATCTTGGGAGTTTTTCTGCATTATCTGAAATTAATACAAAGTCATCTACAAATTGGAGATGGTTAAGGTATTCCCCGTCACATTAATTCTGTTTGATTCCCATGAAAATGTTCTGAAAACCCCTTCAAGACAAGCTGTGAACAGCTTGGGTGAGATTGTGTCTCCCTGCCTCACTCCTTTCCCAATCTTTATCTTCTTTGTGTCTGTGTAATCGGACCACAGCAGTGCCTTTTGCGTATACTGTATATTTTCGTAAGAGTTTTATATATGTTTCATTAATTTGTTGTTCATGTAGCAAGTTTGGTATAGCTGTTATCTCTACTGAATCGAATGCCTTTTCGTAGTCTACAAAAGCTAAACAAAGAGGTTTATTATACTCCGAGGTTTTCTCTATTAGCTGGTTCATTGTATGCAACTGATCCATGGTTGAATATCCAGTTGTAAATCCTGCCTGTTCCCGAGATTGATTTTCATCTATAATTTTACCTAACCTATTTGTGAGGATTTTTGAGAACAACTTGTAAATAACTGATAAACTAATGGGACGGTAGTTGTCGAGATCTTTCTTATCGCCTTTTTTGTGAGTAGAATCACTATTGCATTGCACCAAGTTTCTGGAACATCCCGCTCACACAAACATTGGGTGAACAGCTGAGCTACATTAGACCTCTTCTGCATCCTTCAGAAGATCTCTTGTTACTCCATCATCTCCTGGAGATGTTCCACTTTTCATTTTGTTTAAGGCAGACCTTACCTCATCTACAGATATATGTGGGACCTTGCCTGTGTCTGTTGTTGAATCATTTGATGGAACTGTTTTCTTAAACTTTTTGACTTGTTCTGTAGAGTTTATTATTTCACCATTGCTGTCTCTCAAAGGATTAATTTGTTGCTTACCTAAGGCTAGTTTATGTTGTGTTAGTTTGAGGCTTTTTCCTTTCCTAATAGTTTCTTCAACTAAGTACATGCTTCTTTTCTTTCTTCTTCCCGTCGTCGTTTGTTGATTAGCGCGTTTAGTTCCGCTCTCTCTATTTCATCTCTTTCTTTTGATTTCCATTGCTTTTCTTCATTTTATTAGATTTACACGAGTCTGTGAGTACTTGCTTTCTTTACTGGTGTTTGTGTTCCCTATCTTTTCTGCTGTTTGTGTAATTGTTAATGTTAGGTTTTCGTTTACTTTGTTGATGTAATTTTCATTGCTGTTGAGAGCTTGGAATATATTTTTAAGTTCTAACTGGAACTCCATCTTATTTCTTTTGGCTTTAAGATTGAACTTTTCTATGCAGCATATCATCACTGATATGTTAAAAGGGAAAATTGAGACGTCGTAAATAGGGTAGGCCTGTAGGCCTGTAACTGCAAGGTCTTTACTAAACTGAATAAAGTCTTGGGCCTAGACAAATTATAGTCAGTCTAAATCATAAATGTCCCTCAAACTCTTTTACAGTACTGTAATTAGTAAACAGAATATATAATATCGTATTATCACCAACCCACCAATTAACTTGCAAATCATGCACCTAGATAATCCAAGAAAATTTAATTACATGTACAGTACACTCGTTCTCACTTCAAAATTAATTGGTCTTATTTCGCCCGTTTTAGCTTCCCGTCATGCTATTAATACATCTCAATCCCAATGAATCCCGAGCATATATAAAAAAATTACTATATTGCTCGCTATTGCCTAAAACAACAGACACGTCTGTGGGTAAAAGAGGATGTCAGTGGAACCAGTAGCACGCTCGTGATTGGCTATTTTATCAGTACCCTTATAATTTATTTATTATCTGTATGGTTCCTTATTAATTCATTAACCCTCGGTACCCGGAAGGGCTCTGAGGCACCCATAACAAACTAGGGCCCGAAACACTGATGGGCTCTGAGGCACCGTAATCTTTAACCCTTCCCGCCCGGGCAGCATTTTAAAATGACACCCCTTGTGAAGGGCAGGAGCCCGGGTGTCCCTTTGAAATCCGTAAGCTTGAAAGCCTATTAACCTGATAAGCGCTAAATAGCAGTAGGAGCTAGGGTAGTTATTTGTGCATTTCTGCCAAAATATTCGATCTCACAGAATTTAAAAAAAAGTACCTCAATGTCTTGGAAATAAGCAGCCACATCCGCCAATATATATATATCCACCCTAAAAAAATGTGGGTGTGGAGTTACGGTGGCTGCAAGTTGAAAAAAATGGGCTGATAGGCACGACATCCCCGAGCGAGCGAGTGTGTGTGAGTGAGTCAGGCGGGAGGAGAGAGAGAGAGGGTGGAGGCAAGAACGTGCGATTGATGAGAAGCAACGCTCTATATCTCGCCTAAAAAGCACCTTTATGGTTTCACCTGTTCATATTCATGAGTAAGGCAGCCCATGTGAATAATATACACTGATAAATGAAGCGCAGAGAGGCATACGGACGAATAATAGGCGAAATAAGAGTGGTGTATTGAGAAAGGTGGGTGGCGCGGGAGAGAAAAGGGGTCAGATTACAGTAAGTAGATGAGATTAGCGTGGGTGTATGCACAAATTTAGACCTTATAGACACTTTGTGTTGTCGTTGCTATATTGTAAACAACGATAAGACTTCTTGGATGGCGCAGTATGTTAGAGTAACCCGATATCTCATTACACAATTTTTACGCACTATTTGCTTGCAACTCATGGATGAAAGGTTATTTATTTACTTGTAAATTTCTTTACTGTTTGTTCGTAATGATAGAATATGTTAGGTTATGTAAAAGTATTATACATACTAAATACTTCGATATACACAAGTGTATCGAGGGTATATATATATTTTTTTTTGTCAAGCATTCGTCTGCCCGAAAATACGTACGCACTAATCGCTGTCAGTATAGTGTGAACAGTCATGGTCTAGTGGTTAGAGTGATGGACTGAGTGAGATGTAGGCCTAGAGACGTAGGCCTAGAGACGTGGGTTCGAAACCAGAGAGGTTATGGGGATGTTTTTGGAGTGTTTATATCACTTGAAATTTTTTTTTTTTTACATACTTACGCCCTGCTATTCATAAAGTCGAAAACTTTGATGAATAGCAGAGCGTAAGTATGTTTTTTTGTGTTTATTTATTTGTTTTTTGTTTGTTTTTTGTTTGTTTTATTATTACAAAAGGTTGTTACAAAAGGTTAGTACATAAGTATAATATTACATAGGTATATAAATAAAACAAAATATTGCCTGGCTAATGAATTAAACTGAAATAATAAATGAAAATATTGCTTATATATACAGTATACTGTATACAATAATATACTGTGTATATATATATATATATATATATATATATATATATATATATATATATATATATATATATATATATATATATATATATAATTATACAGTATATACCAAAACATATGAACTTATCCTACAACTATAATTTGTACATGTTATGATAATATTATCACGTTGGTCAGGTACGGGCAAGTAGGTAGGCAGGCAGGTGTTTTGAGATCACGTTGGTCAGGTACGGGCAGGTCAGGTACGGGCAGGTAGGTAGTGAGGTAGGTGGGCGGGGCAGGAGTTTGGCTGAGATAGGGCGACACAGGTACCACTCCTAGTAGTACTTGAGTGAGTGGTAGTCCCTGAAGCACTCGCCCAAACACAACCCAACGTTGCATTCCTTGCACATTGATGTGACTCGGCTTCTTCTTTGTGGCTTTCTGATGGAGTGGGCACAGACCTGGCACTGTACTTGCAGCCTCCGGGTGCCAGATAGCTCGGTGTGGATAGGGTAGTGTTTGTCATATCCATCAATGACTCTGTCTGGGAGGTTGACTGCACGGCGACCCCTGTGACCGGAGACTGGTTGGTGTTTTTGTAGGAGTTGGTAGGCGACGTTGTATATGAACTCCCTGAACTTGAGTTTTTTGTTCGGGGCCATGTCTTTTTTTACAAGCCACATGTTGTAAGCGTTGAGCATCGTGATGTCAACAAAGTGAAGGAAAAGCTTGTGATACCACTTCACTGTTTTTCGTAGGCACTCAACGCCTGCAAGCTGGCAATCAGACTTGTCCACAAGGCGCATGTACTTGGTGTAATCCACCACCATATCAGGTTTCTGGATAGACTTCTTGGTACGGTAGTGGAATTTACCAGAGTCCACTTGGGCACCTGTATGGACAGTCGAAAGCAGGTGAACTGGTCGCTTATCGAGCCACTTTACCGCCAGAACTTTCCCAGACTTCTCCAGCTGCTTGTAGTGCTCTTTCTTCTTTCTTCTTGGTCTGTCCAGTCTGCGGCGCCTTTGTTCCTCTGCCAAGTCGTCATCAGAAGCGGTGTCACTGTGGGAGGGGTTGTCCAGTTCTATGCGATTGCCTTGGAACTTAGGCATGAACTTCCTGTTAGTTCTGACAGTCCCACATGCCCCCGTTTTGTGGTCATGGAGGAACTGGCAGAGTGCAGGACTTGTATACCAATTGTCGGTGTACAACGTGTGCCCCTTGTTCAGGTAGGGCTCCAGCATCTTTTTCACAATGTGCCCTGACATGCCCAATGGGTCGTTGCCACCGACTTTTGGAATGTCTACATCAGTGCCGGTGTATACGATCATGTCGAGCACTATTCCACTTTCACAATCGCACAACACAAAGATCTTGATCCCGAACCTGTGTCTCTTCAAGGGGATGTACTGCTTGAACACCAGGCGTCCTTTGAAAATCACGAGCGACTCATCAATCACCAGGTTGGCAAAGGGGTAGAAGAATTTCCTGTACCTTTGCAACAACATGGTCAACACATCCCGAACTTTCCATATTCTATCAGCTCGGTTTGGATTATTATTGTCTGCGAAGTGCAAAAATCGCAGAAGCAAGAAAAATCTATCACGAGCCATATATTTCCGGAAAATTGGGGTGTTGATGATTGGGTCGTGCTTCCAATAATGCTCCATTACATGCTTCCTGCAGAGAGGCATGATTAGCAACAACGCAAAGAACACAAGGAGCTCAGGGACAGTCGTATCAACCCATGCACGAATTCTTGCTCTAGGAGATATCATATCAATTCTTTCCCTCACCCAGGTAAAATAGCCATTGGTTTGGGAAACGAGATGAGATAATACCTCCTGGTCAAAAAATGCACAGAAGAAATCAGATTCCGTGGACTGGTCATTGCAGGGCCAGTCTGCTGTTGAACCAGCCAGATTGGCATTGAACTGGTGCAAATCTGGTTGGAAATGGGACCCTTCAGACCAGGCAAAATTATACGCCCGTGGGGGATCAGGATCAGCCCCTCCGTCAGCCACGTCGTCTGCGCCTTCGTCGTCAGACAGGTCTTGGTCATGGTCACGGTGCAGAAGTACATCGTCGTCTTCCGAATCCTCTGCACCTCCCTCATATTGGTCTTGATCCTCCTCAGACTCGCTCCCACTATCACCACCCCAGCCATAGTTCCTGGGATCGAAGGCTTCCCCTTCTACAGCGTCGTCGTCAGAGGAGTCAGGAGGGAAGAGGAGGGCGTCAAACTTGGATGGCGTTAGACCGGCTGCCAAAACTCTACGAGGCCCTCCAACAGCAGCAGGGGCATGGGTGGGCGTGGGTGGTGGAGCAGGGGCGTGCGTGGGCGGTGGTGCAGGGGCGGCCGTGGTGGGCAGTGGTGCAGGGGCGGCCGTGGTGGGTAGTGAGACAGGGGCGGCCGTGGTGGGTGGTGGTGGTGGTGGCAACGCGGGGGGGGTAGAGGCGGGAGGTGTCACCTTACTCCTCTTGAACTGATAAGGGTGTCCTTTACCCTTACCCTTCTTGCCAACTACCCCCGATGCTCCTGCATCCCCAGGACGGCCACTTGTACTTCCTGTGGTGGTGGGCGCCGTGGGCGTCGTTGCCACAACAGTAGAGGCAGTAGTTGTTGTGGTAGCAGTTGTCAGAGCAAATGCTGAGGACAATGACCTCTTCGCACTCGTCGTGCTTGGTGCACGTGTCGTGCCTCTCCCACCACGTGTCGTGCCTCTCCCAGCACGTGTAGGTCTTCTTGGCTGCACTGGCTCATCATCCTCAGAAGTATATACGTAGGAGGGGTCCCTGGCACGTATTCGTGTCCTGCCACGAGCACTAACACCGCCAGCAACAGGGTTGGGCGAGTCAACAGGGAGCGAGTCAGGGGAGCGTGTAGGCTCCATGGTGACTGAGAGCGTACTGCGTGTGTAGACTGTGTGGGGTGCGTGCGGCGGGTGGTTGTGGGTGCCATCGAGAGGTACCATGTCGCACTAAACGTGGCGCAATTTGTGACTCCCCAGACAGCTTGGCGCCGTTTTGGTACGCCTTTAAAAATCCTGCTTCCGTGAGGCCTATCGCGTTCCCTATAGGAAGCCTTCCGTGAGGCCTATCGCGCTTGCCGGGTTAAGCGTGTTTTGAAAGCTGTGCGTCCGACTTATGTAAACAAAGCCTGTCTTTGCGACACCGCACCTCCGAAAACAAGAAGAAGAGTCGGAGCTTGTTATTGTGTTGTCTGCTAGAACAGATTTAGTGTTGAAAAGTGTCTGATACTGCTAACATTACATCGAAACTCTCCACGAAAATCGTCATCACAACTGAATCAGTTGACCTTGAGAGTCTACTCAACGCCAGTCTACAGATATGAAACACACCTACGTTTAGAGATGTGTGGAAATTCTCTAGAAGGTAAAATAACAAAGATATGGGTAGCCTATTAGAGATGTTTTTCGGCCAGATCGCCCGGATCTCAATACCGTCCTTAGGAAGGCGAGCCCGGGCGGGAAGGGTTAAAGCCTATTAAGCTTGTTTGAAAGCTGTGCGGCAGACGCATGTAAACACAGCCGGTCTGAGCAACGCCGCGCACCTCCAAAAACAAGAAGAATCGGAGTTTGTTATTGTGTTGTCTGCTAGACAAGAGTTAGTGTTGAAAAGTGTCTCGTATTGCTAACATCCCCACGAAACTCTCTCCACGGAAATAGTCATCACAACTGAACCAGTTGACTTAGAGCTCTACTCAACGCCAGTCTACAGGTACGAAACACATCTACGTTTAGAGATGTGTGGGAATTCGGTAGCAGTTAAAATAACAAAGATACGGGTAGCCTATTAAAGAAGTTTTACGGCCAGATCGCCCGGGTTTCGGGGATAAATTAAAGAAAGCGTAACCGGTCTGTGAGGGTTAAACTAGATAGGTTTAAGTAATTTTAATGATTACCTAATAAATGACATGCTATCCGAATCTTAAGAGCTATTAAAAATCACAGGACACAATAACATATATAATAAAGTAAACAAACGAAATAAAGAATTTATAAATTAAAATGTAAAACTTGCAAACTAAACAAACCAAAATTGGGACAAGGACAATATAAAGTCAAATTAAATTATCAAAATCGCTATGTGGAAACAACGCTTACTAAAATGAAAATTATTAAATAAAAGAACACAATCCACCACATAGGGTGTACATTACTACATGAGCAAGTTAATCTGTTTCCCAAGCAAACTAATCGCACATATAACAACGCACTATCGTCACGTTAAAGGAAGTAGTCAAGTTTGGGAAGTCCGGGACGTTCTGGCAAATTTTACTAAACTCTGCATGAATAAAGAAATAAAAGCAGGAAGTAAGCCTCATACTCATACATGAAAAGGGTACAAGCCTATTCCCTATAATTACCAAAATTTAATAGTGGCCCCTTCGTCATTGACGAACTGCCTTAAAGGAAGGCACCCTTTCAAACTCCATGCGTTTCGCACATTTGAAATGCCCGCGCAAGTAGCTTGATGGGGCCCGCATCATAAGTGCACACTTAATCTCTTATGGAATCGCCATAATGATCGGGTACCACTAAAGAAAAAACGTTTAGAAAAACTAAAAACTAATAATAATACACTAAAGTTGTCAAAAACAGCTTCCAACAATCGTGATTATTCTTGGTGTGCGCAGCCTGACGTCGGGACGTGCGCGTCATTTCGTCCTTCTTCTACCTGCGAAAATACCGCTCGGACGTGTTTTAGTGAGCTGCTGTATTCGTCGTCCCCTTTCGTCTTCTCGTGAGTCCTTACTCATTTGTATTAACCGAGACGTTCTGTGACAGGTTTAGATTAGCTAGCTTACTGGACCGAGCAGTATTATCGCAGGGAGAGTGTATTATAAGGGTACTTTTTGAGCGTCCAAGCAGCCCGATTGGGTGGACGCCTCGCATGTCTAACTTTTCTTTTTCAGTTTCCGTGTTAACTTAAACTAGTTAGGAGGCTATTTTACTGGGTTTTTTCCTGCTGAAGATGTTCCCAGGTTCTGTGCGTTTTGTGCAGTGTTTGTAGGCTCTAAAAAATTTCACACGTAGTTGTGGGACTTCGTGGAGCCTTGCCCTGCCCCTGGGCCAACGTGTGGTGGCGTCGTTGTCGTGGGAGCCCCTCTGCGGTTGCCCAAGGCCTCGTGGTCTGCCTCTGTTAGGGGTTAGGGGTTTAGCTTGTTTAGGCTAAGTTTATTACTTTATGATTATATATTGTGTATTATAGCCTTGCTTCCTCAGTACTTGTTGTGTTTTGGCAAGTACGAGGATTATATATTGTGTATTATAGCCTTGCTTCCTCAGTACTTTTTGTGTTTTGGCAAGTACGAGGATGACAGGGGACGCCCTGTTTATTGTTGTGGTTGTGTTTTTCGTCGCCCAATGGTCTGGGTACTTAACACAACGGGTTGGGTGTCCTTTCCCGGCGCTCTCACTGCTTAGTGACCGCCAGGAGTCTGCTTCGGTGCACATTGGACAAGTCCCAGTTCCCATAGTGGTCTAACACCACTTTTTTCCCGGCGGGGGGTGTCAACCTCCTGGGGATATTCCGGCGTTGCCGGGAGGACTAGCCTGTCTCGCTAGGGTTACTTATTCCCGGCGGGACACACAAGGTTGTGACTGTTTTTTGTTTTGGTTTACTATCAAGATTAGGTAGTATACGGACCTCTCACTACTGTGTCTTCGCCCCGGCGAGTAGGTAGGATGGAAAAACAATAGTCAATGGGTTTATTGATACTACTAAAAATTATAAGTGTCATTATATGCAACCCTGTGTGTTTTTTCTTTTGGGTTACTATCAAGATTAGGTAGTATACAGACCTTATCACTACTAGTCTTCGCCCCGGCGAGTAGGTAGGACGAAAAAACAATGGGCAATGGATTTATTGATACTACTAAATATCAGTGTCAATATTACATTTAGTCCTCACCCCTCTTTTTGTGCAACTTCAGGCATGATTAAGAGTGTGGCCCAGTCGGGAAAATAGACTGATCCTGTTAGGACGCTGTGTTTTTTCTTTTGGGTTACTATCAAGATTAGGTAGTATACAGACCTTATCACTACTAGTCTTCGCCCCGGCGAGTAGGTAGGACGAAAAAACAATGGGCAATGGATTTATTGATACTACTGAATATCAGTGTCAATTATATTACATTTAGTCCTCACCCCTCTTTTTGTGCAACTTCAGGCATGATTAAGAGTGTGGCCCAGTCGGGAAAATAGACTGATCCTGTTAGGACGCTCTGTTTTCTCGGCTGTGTTTTTTCTTTTGGGTTACTAACAAGATTAGGTAGTATACAGACCTTATCACTACTAGTCTTCGCCCCGGCGAGTAGGTAGGACGAAAAAACAATGGGCAATGGATTTATTGATACTACTAAATATCAGTGTCAATTATATTACATTTAGTCCTCACCCTCTTTTTGTGCAACTTCAGGCATGATTAAGAGTGTGGCCCAGTCGGGAAAATAGACTGATCCTGTTAGGACGCTCTGTTTTCTCGGCAGGGCCGGGGATATCAAATAACATATGTGAATGTTTCGGTTTATCCTTATGAGCATTGATTCCTGGAAATTGTTTTCCAGATCACCACCACTTCCGGCGAGGAGCACGGACAAGGGGACAACCAATCTGGCTGGGGGGTTTGTCACTACCATGCCCTTTGTACCATTTTGTGTTACTAAATCTTGTTATGAGTTTCCAATTTTTAATCACTCACATTGTATCCGGTGTGTGCTGCCTGGATCGTTCTCGTGGGACCTGGTGGGCCAAGATGTGCAAGAACTGCACTGAGCTCCGGCATGGCTTACTGGTTGACAAAGATAAATCTTGCTTAATTTCTCTTAATGCAATCAGAATTGCTTTTAAGAATTACTGTACTGAGGTCGCACATAAGTCTTTGATGTGTGACGACCTAGAATTGTGGGAATACAGTCAGGACCCCCAATTCGCGAGAATAGGGGTGACAGGAGGCATCGCGTATTGTGAATTCGGGTATTGTGGAACTAACTTTAAATGGGAATAATTAGATTGGGTGACATCTCTCAATTATGGCCTATTTTCGAAATTTTTGGCCCTATTTTCGACATTTTTGGCTCTACAGTACAGTCTATATCTTATATATAAGAAGAACAATGAATAAAAATATGAAACTATCCTTAAAATTAGTAGTAGATAGGCTAGGACTAGGACTAGGACCGTAGGACTTCACGATTTTCTCAAACTTCTCCCTCCCTAACCAAATCGTACGAACAGTTTACTCTGACAAGCCTATTGCACAGTTTCCTTCTCCTCTTTTCTTGCGAAACAACAATTCCACCTTCATTTTGTGTGTTATCTTCTTATATTGGCGTGGCATGGCGAAAAAAGTGGCAGGCACTACAAACGTTTGGTCACTCCGCACGGCTATGAGCGCTTGAGCGGGACTGTGGGAGGGAGGGAGGGAGGGTAAGCGGGAGGGAAGGCAGGCGTATGCCCGTCTTCTTCTTTTTTCAGAGCTACTCCTGGGCCTCGCGAAACGTAGACGTGCTCGGGTATCAAGCGGGAATAGCGGATTTGGCCCCTTCTTAGCTCTCGATTCGTGTATTGTGGTACCACCTCGCATAATTAATGCTTAATTAATTAATGTTATTTTCGAGGGGTAACTCGTGTATTAGGGTTTTCGCGAATTGTGGAACCGTGTATTGGGGGTCCTGACTGTACTTAACTGTCAAAGAACCCCCTGCCCCTCTCTTGCCTAAATCTCGCAGGGCTTTCACCAGTAAATCTCCCAAAGATAGTAAAACTAAACCTAAGTTTCTGTCAAAGGAACATATTAGCTCAAGTGACAGTAGTGACAGTGAAGGGACTGAACCCCCCAGCCACAGCCGCCAGCCACAGTCCAAGTCGCCGGGGACTAGCAAGACGTCCTCCCCGACTCACCGGGCCAAGACATCCTCTTCTAGCCGGAAGAGTCAACATCCTCTTCTCGGAAGTCGTCCTCCGAACGACATAGCAAGAAATCTCGTTCGGGGTCTGCTGATGTTGGTTCCCGGCGTAGAACCGAGCATAGTAAGTCTTCCTCAGCTTCCACCTCCGCTAAGCCTGACATTCAATCCGGCAGCTCGGTGGTGGGACCGGAGGATGAGGCAGCAACTCGGGGTGATGTTCTCAATGTGCTTACTACCTCTAAGTTAAACAAGCAGGACTTTGTAATCCCACAGGTTTCTAGTCATGCCAAGGTTCACGGTTTGCCACCAAAAGTGTTAGCAGACGAGTACCAGGGTTATAGGGTGGTGGACGAGTCGGATACTAGCGTCTCTTTAGATAATAGAGGTGAACGCCTATCTAGTGGTTGTGTGGGGCACCAACGGGTATTATCTCAGTCAGTGTTCCCCCAAGCAATTGTTAATCCTCCACCAATACCTACACATGTACCTACTCCTCAGGAAATACCGATGCTTGATCTTAATCCTCAAGATATGCTTAACCATGTCACTAATCACCCCACGATACTAGGGGCCCCATGCGATTTTTCCGCAGCTCCGGACTTGAACCTGGACGCTTTGGACTCTGTGCACCCCAGCGAGGTGGAAGCGGAAGGTGAGTCGGATGTTGCATATATTCCATCCGCACAACCTAATGAACACACTAGTAACCGACCTCAGCGTCGCCTCAATATGTCTATTACACACAGCGGGTCAGATAGGGGGTCCATTTCTTCCGAGTCTCGTTTTGTTACCAAAGTTTACCTAGAGCAAGCTTTTGAGGGTATGTTAGCTAAATTGATGGCTCATCACGATGCTAGTAATTCTGCTCCTAGTACTTCCCATACGTCTGTCGGTTCGGGTGTGCCAGATGCTCTCCCGCCAAAGCCAGTTCGTTCTCTTGAGCCAGCCCCTGTGCCGGCGAAACAGGAAGTTAACGTAACGCTACCTCATAGTCTGTCAACAGCTAGTACCTTTGTTACGCAGTCATCACCTATCACCACAACTAATGTACAACTGATATCTGATGTCATTCCTCCCACTTTAGACAAAATCCCTACCCATCCGGGACCTATGCCCCTTTTGTATGGTCAGGATGTCTCATGGTCCAAATGTTGTGCTCTCAATCCGGCGCTGGCAGTAACTACTTTGTCGGGAGAGAAACCGGTCCCTACTGAGTGGGAAATACAAATTAATAAGCATAAGAAATTACAAGCTCTGGACTTGTCTGGTAGGACCTTAGATATAACAGTTAAGGCAGTACCCAATCTCTTTAACCCTGATTACTTCATTTGTTCCTCGGCCCCGGCCCTTCCACCTGCCTCGTCAGCTAAACTCTATGCTGATTGGTCACGCACTGATGGCATGAATGACGTCAAAGCGCTGTCCTCATTAACCCAGAAGTTGGATACAACCCCGCAGCTTGATCCTTTTGGTCACCCGGTCTTACACATAGGGCAGGCAGGGCTGGGGCCTTGGGTGGAGTGGCAGTCAGAGTTGAGACAGTATGCCTCGACAATTACTAACAAAGCCTCACATCAGATCTCCAAGGAAACTCATGGTTGGTTCTCCCTTCCGGTGGTCAAAGCCGGCGGAGTCCCAGAACCTATCCTCACTTTCATTTCTGCCCCACGTCTCCAGATAGAGACATAGATCCCTTTTGTACTCCTCCTGCGGTGCACGGCCAACGCAGAAAAGGTCTCATCTACCAGTCACAATGTCAAACAGATTTGAGATATTGGTAGAGATGGAAGACGAACCAGAAGAGACCAGGCTCGTTGGGGATTCCATCCTACGAGGACAGGTCGAAGAGTTCTGCGACAGAGTCCCAAATCGACGAACAAGATTTTGCATCCCAGGAGCTGGACTGGACGACATTGTGGAAGCCTTCGAAGATACCACAAAAGATGCAAATGAAAATACCCTTTTTGTCATCCATGCTGGTTCAAATGACGTCATGCGCACCAGATCCGAAGAGTTGATGGAGAAATATCGCAAGATGATCCAGCACTACAAAAACAAGTCAAGGAATATCATCATCTCAGGCATTCTCCCCAAGATCGACGCACCTGACAAATTCTACGACAAGGCCTTCAGCACAAATAGCCGACTAAAATATTTGTGTCTGAAGGAAGAAGTTGAATTCATCAACCTCTGGGATAATTTCTATAACCAGCCTACTCTGTTCCGCAAGGATGGCACTCATCTAAACCCTGTGGGTTCAGCACACATGGGTCGTCTCCTACACGATGCAGTCCGCAGCCATGGATCAAAAAACGCCATCCGAGAAGAAGCAGCAGTGACATAAATCATCCAACGCCAAGCAAAAAACAGAGGCAACCGAGGACCACCAGCGATAAGGACCGAAGACAGCGAGGACCGAGGACAGCCATGAACATAAATGTAGATCCGACAAGAACCAAAAATATTATTAAAGAGCGTTCCGTGAGTTCTAAAATAACAAATTTAAAGGTTTTCTATGCAAACGCTCGTAGCATACGCAATAAATTTTCAGATTTAGAGGAGCTAGTGTTTACAGAAAATTATGATGTGATTGGCATAACAGAATCTTGGCTCAATACAGAAGATAGAGACTTTTTAGCAGAGTATTCACTTCCCGGTTATGTAATGTTTGAGAAAAGCCGAATAAATCGAAATGGAGGTGGCGTTTTACTTTATATCAAAGAAAGTCTTAACCCTACCCTCTTGTCAAAACCTCAAATTGTGAACGTTGACACATCGTTTGTGCTAATAAAGAATAATAAAGGTACAAAATTAATACTTGCGTTAATATACAGACCTCCAGCTCAATCAGTGCAAACTGACCGAGAAATTTACGAACAAATTGCAGATGCAAGTAACTCACAAGATACCGTAATTTTTGGCGACTTTAATTTACCTGTGACCAAGTGGGGCGATACTCTTACTTCACACTCCGGACATGACTTGTATACAAACTTGCAAGAGAGTTCGCTTTATCAATGTGTTCGAACGCCGACCCGTGGTAATAACGTTCTTGACATTGTACTTGTAACAAAAGAAGAATTAATAGAGAATTTGAATGTTGGTGATGATTCAGTAACAGCGACCATCGTACGATAACATTCACTTTAAAGTTTACTAGTAACGAACCAAATAGTAGCATCGAAAAAGTCCCTAATTTCAAGAAAGCAAACTTTCATAAACTTAGAGCTATGTTTAAAGAAACTGACTGGAGCTTTTTAATTAACAATAACGACATAAATACATCTTGGAAGTTATTCGAAACCACTTACCTAAAAGCAGTGTAAGACTGCATACCATCGAAAATACGGCGTCCAGGCCATAATAATAAGCCCAAATGGTGGAATAAAGATATTTCAAACTGCCTGCTTACTAAAAAAAATTGCTAATGATAGATTAAAATCCTCACAAAATGACGAAGAACGGGTGAAATTTGTAGAGCTACGACGCAAAGCCAAAAAGTTAATTAACCCGGGAACTGCGGGGAGACTCTTAAGAGTCAGAGAAAATAAAAATCAACTTTTGACATCGATTTTTTTTTATTTTTTTTATTTTTTTTTTATTTTTTTTATTTATTTATTTTTTTTTTTTGGCCCCTGGGCCATGCAAAATCTCAGTCCTCTACCTCCCCTCCTTCCCCACTTTCCTCCTCTCTTTCAGTTATCACCTATTTACCCTGTTATTCCCTTATTCTGAGGTATATTTTCGTGCTAACATTAGAAATCCGGTTGCAGGGTGTGGTCATCACTGATAGCAAGCGAATGCAAGAGAGAGAGAGAGAGTATCGATCGACTGTGTCTCAGTGGCCTTGGGGGAAATTGGCGGGAAAGCAGCTTGCCTCACCCATACATTATACAACTCGCGGGCTATATCTCCGATTTTGACCATCCAAACGCTGTTTTCACTCGTTTTATTGTTGTTTCAGGTTAATACCTTTATAATCAACCCATAATAGGCGCATATGGATAAGTATTAATGCTATTAATGGTACAATGAATATTTTAGTGACGGAAACACCTCAAATACATGCGCACAGGGAGAGGTGTCTAATGATGCTGGTCTTGAATGTGAGCTATTTGCAGACTCATTTAATCTCATTCAACTAGTCAACCAACCCACCCGTGTACCAGATAATCCTAATCATAATTCCCACCTACTGGACTTATTTTTAACAACCAATTCAGAAAATTATGATGTTACAGTGAGGTCCCCACTTGGATCTTCTGATCACTGTCTGATACAGGCCACCTGTCTATCACTTACCACACCTTCCCACTCTGAACCTGTTTTGGTGACTAAATGGCATTACGATAGGGCAGACTGGGAGGGTCTTCAAGGTTTCTTTATTGATATTCCCTGGACCTCTTTCTTTTCTAATGATGCACACTCCACCTTGAGCCACATACAAGATTTTGTAAAAATTGGAATGGAAACTTTTATTCCTCATCAAAAGTACAGTAAAAGATCTAATTCACCTAAATGGTTTGACCATAATTGTGCTAGAGTAACTGAACAAAAAGCAATAGCCTACAATGCATACACAAGATCAAAAACACATGAAGCCTTTAATTACTTTAGAAACATCAGAAATCATGCCAAAACTGTATTAAACCTAACTAAATCAAACTTTCTCCATAAGCAGGCAAATAAACTTCTAAATAATCCAAATGATAACAAAATATTTGGTCTACTCTTAACTCATTTAAATCCAACTTCACTACTGCTTCATCCATTCCACCATTAAAATCTCCGACTGGCAATCTTGTAAGTGACCCACGAGGTAAAGCTAACCTTTGCGAATTTTCTCCACCAACACTCCTTAGATGAAATAAATCAAGATGTCCCTGTACTTAATTTTAATTCACCTGAAATTCCCTCACTTAAGATCCACACCAGACATGTCAAAACTATTTTGCAGAATCTCTCAGTAGATAAGGCTCCTGGTCCAGATGAAATTCCTCCAATAGTACTTAAGAATTGCTCCTTGGTGCTCGCTCCTGTATTGGCAAAATTTTCCGTCTGTGTACTCATACCTCATGCTTCCCAGTACCCTGGAAAGAAGCAAACATCCATCCAGTTCCTAAAAGGTGCCTCTTCAGATCCATCAAACTACAGACCAATAGCTATAACTTCCACTCTTGGCAAAGTTTTTGAAATTATATTAAATAATCACATAATTAAGCATCTGGAGAATAATAAATGATCAGTGATAGGCAATATGGTTTTAGACGATGTCGATCAACTGCAGACATTCTTTGCCTTCTTACGCATCAAATCAACCAAGCTACAGACCAACATGGTGAAACACATACAATAGCACTGGATATATCAAAGGCATTTGATAGAGTCTGGCATCAATCCTTATTGTCGAAGATGTCACACTACGGCCTTGCATCATTAGTTCTAATTTCTTCTTATCTTCATAACAGAAAAATACGTGTAATGGTAGATGGCCTTTATTCTCAATTTCACTTAATAAATGCTGGTGTTCCCCAGGGATCAGTTTTGGCCCCAACTCTGTTCCTCATTCATATCAATGATCTCATATCTACCACTCATAATCCAATACATTCCTACGCAGAGACTCAACACTCCACAGTTCCCTCACATTTACCAATTCTTTCACCCAACCCGATCTTATAAATTCAAAAAATAAACACTGCAATTTCTCTGAACCAGGACCTTTCTAGAATTAATGAATGGGGACAAGAGAATCTAGTTTCCTTTAATGCATAGAAAACCAAGTACATTCAATTTTCTAACCGACAGAATCTCACTGACTCCCATATATTTTTTAATGATGTAAATATTCCCACTTCCCCTAGTATTGACATTCTCGGTGTAACATTAACTACTAACTTGAGCTGGACACATTATGTTAGAAGCATTGCTAAGAATGCCTCTAAAAAACTGGGACTCCTGTACAGAGTTCGAGAATTCTTCACTGACGAGCAGTTGGCCGTAATATATAAAAGTCATGTGCGCTCTCAGATGGATTACTGTTCACCTCTGTGGGGTGGAAGTGGAGTGGTTGCATTGAGGCAGTTGGACAAAATTCAAAATAAAGCTATTAGATTAATCAATAACCCTGCAATCACACAGGACCTTCTACATTAGCCATACGAAGAAAACGTTGCATCCCTTGCATTATTCTACAGATATTTTCACAGCAATTGTTCCGAGGAACTTGCTTCAATTGTGCCGCCTCTCCACATCTTTCCCCGTAGAACTAGGGCAGCTGAGAGCGCCCATGAATTTACACTTTCTCCTCCACAATGCAGAACTTCTGCTTATCAGAATTCATTTATCCCCAGAGCTACTACTCTTTGGAATTCACTTCCCTCGAATTGCTTTCCACAAACTTACAATCTACAAATGTTTAAATCCAGTTGTTACAAACATTTTATGAATGGAGGATGCCTTTAGGCACATGGACCTTTTTGTTTTATCTGTGTTTTTCCTTCCTCCGTTCATATGGTCTCTTAAAAAAAAAAAAAAAAAAAAATTACCCCCATGCGCACTTCAGAGGTTAAGCAAAGTAAAAAGACCTTTGAGTTACATATTGCGAATCAAAGTAAAACAAACCCGAAAGAATTCTATAGTTATATCAGAAAGAAAAAAGTAGTTACTTCAACTGTTGGACCGTTAGTCGATGAAAATGGAGAATACACCAAAGACGAAGTACAAATGAGTAATGCCCTCAATACCTTCTTTGCATCAGTTTTTACAACAGAAGACCTCAGTGATATCCCTACACCATTGCCGATTCAGATTGATAATTCAGATGTTCTAAGCAATATCACCGTTACAGAGAGAGAAGTATTGAATTGTTTAGATAAACTAAGGTAAATAGAATGCCTGGACCTGATACAATCTCGCCTATACCCGCACTAAACTTAGGAAGGTTGTGTGTCTGCCTGGCCATGGAGTTGGGAGGGTTTTAGAGAAGATGGACCACATCTTGGAAGATAGTGGAGATAACCCCATTATCTGTCTCAGTGCCGGGAGTAACGATGTTGGTAAGGGTAGAAGTGAGGAACTGCTGCAGCAGTATCGGGATGTGTTAGATAAAGTTAGGATGAAGGGAGGGATCCCTGTAGTACATTGTATCCTACCCAGAAGAGGAGTTCCCAGGGAATGGACATCCAGGGCGATTGGTGTCAATTGCCGTTTGGAGAAATATTGCAAAGAAAAAGCAATACCATTCATTGATAACTGGGATAGTTTCTATGGGAGAGATGGGATGTACGCAAGGGATGGGGTTCATCTTTCACGGTTAGGGGTTTCTACATTAGCTAGTTCTTTAGATAGGGTGGTTGTGGGGTTTTGAACAGAATATTGAGAGGTAAATGAGAGGTTAAATGGAACAATTTTAGCGTCAGGCGAAAGCGATAAGGATATTCAGTCTCATGCTAAAAATGATGACTATAATGCAAATGATAGTAGTGATGGTGCAACGGAAGATGGAAATGTCGCTAAAAACAAAGGTAAATTAGGTATAAAGAAAAGAAGTAAATTGAGAGTATATTACACAAACTGTAGGAGTCTATGTAACAAAATGAACGAACTTAGAGCCCTTGTTAGCAAAGAAAATATAGACATAATAGCGCTAACTGAAACGTGGATTAATACAGAAACCAGGCATTTCTTAGCAGAATTTGATATACCAGGATTATAGTTTGTTTAAATATGACCGAACAAGTAAGAGGGGTGGCGGTTATAGCAGTGTTTGTCAGGAGTACATTAAAAAGCTGTATTAAATCAGGTATTAGACTAAATAACGATAATGAAAGTGTTTGGGTAGAGGTTAACGAAGGTAGTGAGACCATAGTTATTGGAGTTATGTATAGACCGCCAAATATGAGTAGAAATAACGGAACGTCATTATGGGAGGAAATTAAAATGGCATCAAGGTTTAGCAATGTGTGCATTATGGGGGATTTTAATTTTCCGAATATAGATTGGCAGCATCAAATAGGAGACTCTGATTCTGAGGAGTTTATAGAGGTAGTACAAGATAGTTTTTTATTTCAATTCATAGATACGCCGACTAGAGGTAATAATATTCTCGATTTAGTTTTCAGTAACAATGAACATATGGTAAATAATGTAGAGATAGGGGACCACCTAGGAAATAGTGACCACAATTCTGTGTATTTTAATATACAATGGAAAGGTAATACCAGAGAGAATACAACATTAATACCTGACTTTAGAAAAGCCAATTATGGTGGGTTAAGAAGAGCCCTATTAGCGAACCCTATGGTCAAAAAATTAAGTCGATCCAGGTGTCCAAATGAGTGTACCCCTTCTCAGGCACCTGTCATCTTAAGTCAGGAAGAGACGTCAACCTTGGTAGATACATACGATAATTTTATCAAGTCAGTATTCAATGCACAAAATAAATACATCCCCAAAAGAAAATTTAGATCAACACAGAACCAACCCAAATGGATGAATAATAGACTATTAGATCTTCTAGGACAAAAGAGAGGAATATATAGAAAAATTAGAAAAGGTGAAATTCACCTACTTGCTTACTATCAGAATCTATCAAGACAGGTAAAATGGGATATTAGGAAAGAAAAAAGAAATTATGAAATTAAGGTTGCCAATGACTCAAAAAATAATCCTAAAGCTTTTTACCAACTATATAAATCCAAGGTTAGAGATGTAATTGGTCCCCTTAAAACTTCGATAGGAGAAATGACAGAAAATGATTTAGAAATGTGCAGTACATTAAATAGTCAATTTCTTTCCGTTTTCACTAATGAAAATTTGGCACAGTTTCCAGAAGTCCGTAAAGTATATAGCGATAGTATAGAAAATAGGTTAAGTACGGTTACTTTAAGTAGAAATGATGTGCTTAAGGAAATTGACAGACTGAAACCTCATAAATCGCCTGGTCCTGATGAGGTATATGCTAGAGTATTAAAAGAATGTAGGGATGAGTTAAGTTACCCATTAACATTTTTATTTAACAAGTCTTGGAGACAGGTATAGTTCCAGAAGCTTGGAAGCTTGCAAACGTAGTTCCGATCTTCAAAAAAGGTGACAAATCAATAGCATCCAATTACCGTCCCATTAGTCTTACATCAATCATAGGAAAGCTACTAGAGTCAATTATTGCTAGTAAAATTAGAAACCACTTAGATACATTTAATTTAATAAATTCTTCTCAGCATGGATTCACTCAGGGACGTTCTTGCCTTACTAATTTGCTTAGTTTTTTCTCAGAGGTATATGAAGCAGTAGATAATGACAAGTCATATGATATAATATATTTAGATTTCAGTAAAGCTTTCGACAGAGTCCCCCATGAGAGATTGATGAGAAAGGTTGAGGCGCATGGAATAGGTGGGGCGTTGTTGGGATGGATTAGGTCATGGCTAATTGGTAGGAAGCAGAGAGTCAGCATAAATGGTACGAAGTCAGAATGGGGAGCAGTCAAAAGTGGTGTCCCCCAGGGATCTGTATTAGGTCCTCTGTTGTTTGTTATATACATAAATGACCTTGATTTAGGTATAACTAGTAGGATAAGTAAATTTGCAGACGATACCAAAATGGGGAGAACAATTGATTCAGATAGAGATATAGAGTGCCTCCAAAGGGATCTAGATACCTTACACGAATGGTCAGTAAATTGGCAGATGAAGTTTAACATTGACAAATGCAAGGTATTAAAGATAGGGAAGATGCATACAAATGTTAAATATAAACTAGCTAATGTGGAATTAGAAAACTCGAATTGTGAGAAAGATCTAGGTGTGTTTGTTAGCAATGATTTGAAGCCTAGACAACAGTGTATAAGCGTTCGAAACAAGGCAAACAGGATTCTCGGGTTCATCTCTAGGAGTGTGAGTAACAGAACTGCTGATGTTATCTTAAAACTTTACTTGTCATTAGTGAGACCCCATATGGATTATGCTGTTCAATTTTGGTGTCCTTATTACAGAATGGACATAGATTCATTGGAGAGAGTACAACGTAGAATGACAAAAATGATCCATAATATTAGAAATCTTCCGTATAAAGAAAGGTTGAAGAAATTAGGCTTACATTCGTTAGAGAGACGCAGAGTTAGAGGGGATATGATAGAGGTGTTCAAGTGGGTTAGTGGGATTAACAAAGGGGACATGACAAATGTACTAAAGCTCAGTGATAGCGAAAGAACTCGTACCAATGGTTTCAAATTAGATAAATTTCGTTTCAGAAAAGATATAGGCAAATATTGGTTTGGTAACAGAGTTGTAGATGGGTGGAATGGACTACCAAGTGCTATAGTGGGATTAAAACGATAGGGAGCTTTAAGATAAAATTGGATAAGCATATGGACGAGAAGGGTTGGGTGTGAAGGGGGATCAGCAAGGTTGGGCCAATCAGCGCTCTGCAGACCCCCGTAATCCTGCGTTAATCTCTAACCGTTTTGGTAAGATGATCCTCAGGGTATTAGAGTGTTGAGCCTATAATTGGGCTTTGTAATTGGGGTTGTGTGGGACAGGGATCTGCCTTGCTTAGGAAAATCGGCTTTCTGCAGACTCCCATTTTCTTATGTTCTTATGTTCTTAAGAACGATAGGGAGCTTTAAGAAAAAATTGGATAAGCATATGGACGAGAAGGGTTGGGTGTGAAGGGGGATCAGCCGGGTTGGGCCAATCAGCGCTCTGCAGACCCCCGTAATCCTGCGTTAATCTCTAACCGGTTTGGTAAGATGATCCTCAGGGTATTAGAGTGTTGAGCCTATAATTGGGCTTTCTAATTGGGGTTGTGTGGGACAGGGATCTGCCTTGCTTAGGCCAATCGGCTTTCTGCAGATTCCCATTTTCTTATCTTCTTCTTATAGTTCTAAAGGAAGCTAAGGATGAGCTCCTTGCAGTCTGGAACTATGCCTGATCAGTGGAAGCTAGCCAACGTAACACC
The DNA here is from genome assembly GCA_032716605.1 of Paralithodes platypus. NCBI lineage: Eukaryota > Metazoa > Arthropoda > Malacostraca > Decapoda > Lithodidae > Paralithodes > Paralithodes platypus. The sequence continues at coordinate 62,192,180 of CM064573.1, forward strand.
AATATTCAACAAAGGCAGCAAATCCCTACCCAGTAACTATCGTCCAATTAGCTTAACCTCAGTTGTATGTAAAATGCTAGAAACGGTCATACGAGACAGACTCGTAAATCACTTAGAGGAAAATAACATACTTAAAGATACTCAACACGGCTTTCGTAAAAAACGTTCCTGTTTAACAAACCTCTTAGACTTCTTCCACGATATCCTCAACCTCTACGATGAGAGTAAAGCTGTAGATATTATATACCTTGATTTTCAAAAGGCCTTTGACAAAGTTCCCCACAAACGTTTACTGCTAAAACTAAAAGCGCATGGAATACAAGACGGTGTGATGAAATGGATAGAAAATTGGCTCAGCGACAGAAAGCAAAGAGTAGTCATAAACGGTAAGGCATCTAAATGGACCAATGTAAGTAGCGGGGTACCCCAGGGATCGGTACTAGGTCCAATTCTCTTTCTAATTTACATCAACGACATAGATGAGGGTCTCACCTGTACAATCTCAAAATTTGCTGACGATACAAAAATTGCAAATAGCGTACTCTCAAAAGAACAAGTTGACAATATGCAACACAATCTAGATAAATTGTTATGTTGGGCCCAAATTTGGCAAATGAGTTTCAATGCGGATAAATGTAAAGTACTACATATCGGATACCTAAATGAGAAAGCAAACTATTCGATGAATGGCACTCCGCTTAAGAATGTAAACAGAGAAACCGATCTGGGAGTAACAATATCGAGTAACCTAAAACCGAGTCAACAATGTTCAGAAGTTGTTAAGAAGGCAAACAAAATAATTGGCTTTATAGGCAGGTCATTTGAGCATAAATTCAAAGAAGTTATCCTAACCCTTTACAATTCCTTAGTCCACCCTCTTCTGGAATACTGCGTTCAATCCTGGTGCCCTTATTACCAAAAAGATATAAACAAGCTAGAACGAGTTCAACGTAGAGTTACCAAAATGATACCTAGCCTAAAGAACAAACCATACGAAGAGCGTCTTAGAGAATTAGATCTATTTCCTTTAACCCAGCGCAGATTAAGAGGTGACTTAATTCAAGTGTTCAAAATCATCAAAGGCATCGACAGTAAGTACTTCACTATCGACCAATCTAATTACACGCGGGGAAACGGTTGCAAAATTATTGGTAAATCTTTTAACTCACACGAATCTAAGAATTTCTTCTTCAATCGAGTTGTCAACTTGTGGAATGGGCTTCCCCGAAACGTTATAGACTGCATCACCGTTGATTCATTTAAACTCCGCCTAGACAAATATCTCGCATCAAACCCGCGACTGACTGCGTTTGTAAATGAATAACTTTATTTTATCCCCCCCTCAGTTACTAACCCATCTGTCCCCTACTAACTTCCTAATCCTGCCACGGACATTAGTTCCAGGGCAGTAATTCCCTTTCCAATGTTCCCTTACCCACTCTAAACCACTGTTTGGACACTTGATCTCAGTGTTTTGGAGGACAAGCAACCTAGAAGGGTCACTAGATCTGTTGTTGCTTGATTTCCTTTGTACTCCTTTGTACTCCTCAAACTTAGCTCAAAAAAGACTTTCGTTTGAGGCAGAAAGCGTTACGGCTATTGTCGCAGGCACTGTTATCTCGTCAGCTCTCCCAATCCCTGCTTAGAACCATTGCGGCGATCCGAGACGAGAGTGCGTGTAAGACTTTGGAACTATCACGTAGAATCATGCTCCAGAATGCAGTTCAATCTTTGGGAGACATCAGAGTCGCCTTGTTTGAGGCGGTTCGGGCTAGACAGGACCTAAGAGTCCATTTTGTTAAGAAATTACCGGAAGCTATTGCCCGCCGAGTTCTTATGTCTGAGGTTTTGACACCCTCTTTGCTTTGCCCTGATGTCTGGAGTACGGTTTACAACCTAGCCACGTCTCGGACCGCCGCAAGTTCGGCACCTAAAGAGTTCAAGTTTCCAAAGCTTTTCTCTTAACCAAAGCAGCAATTTAAAATTCCCCATCAAGGTAATAAGTTTTTTCCCCCTAAGCCACAGCACTCTAAAGGCACTGAGTTCTCTAAGAGTAAAGGTGGTTCCAAACCTGGTAAGTGGACCAAGCCATACCATAAATATAAATCAGGTCAGGGTTCTACCTCTAAATCACAAGGTTCAGCCTCTGCTAGCCAGGCGTCCAACCCCACACCTACCCAGTAAAAAAACTAAATCTTTTGCCAGTCTCCAATCACACTTTGGACAAGTTAGGTCAAAGCTCAGTAACGCCGGACAAGTCTACCCTCACAGGGACTTTCAGAGTATGTCACAAAGCGTGGCCGCGGCGGACTTGGGCTCGGACAGTGGCCCGCACGGGCATAACCTGGAGGTGGATCAGACGGCCTCAATTGCGCCTCCCACAAGCAACCACTCATGTATCTCTAGAAATAGAGTCGCTCCTCCAGGAAATAAAGTTGGGCCGGTTGAGAGTAAAGAGATTAATACTGGAAGGCAACAAACATTTCCCGCTCTTGCCGGCGGGGGAGTTATGGCCTATTCCAGGGTTTATCCTCAACGTACTAGCAGTCGGGCATTACTCACGCTATCAGAGGAGATTTTCACACTGGCAGACAGTTTAGAAATTCATTTACACGCCTCGTACCTCCCGGGCATAGCCAATGTCTGGGCAGACGCGCTATCCCGGCAAATGAGTACGAAGGTCGAATGGTCAATAAAGCAAACCATCTTTAATCAGGTGATTGCTCCAATGTACCATCCACAAGTGGATTTGTTCGCATCCAGGGAGACTCACAAGCTCCCTCTTTACCTAACCCGCCAGGAACCAACCCTGGCGGGGGGACCAGACGCATTGATGGTGGACTGGAATAAGTGGAGTTCCATATATCTGTTTCCGCCTCCAGACGCATCACTCATGTGTCAGGTAATTCACAAGCTACAGAGCTATCGGGGCGCAGTCTCGATGATTGTGCCGCTATGGCCGGCTCAGGTGTGGTACCACCAGTTAAAGAAGTGCGGGACCCCGACATCACTCCCGATATCGTATTTCCACTTGGACACAATTGGAAACCTAGAGACCTCGCTGACTTTTGCTTTTTGGACATTCAGAGAGCCAAGTGGCTGCCCCAATATAGCCAGAGTGTAACTGCTAAATTGATAGGTCAATATACAGAGTCTACCCAGCGACAATACTCTTCTCATTGGCGTGCTTTCACTACTTGGGTTGTAGAAACCTCTCAGACAGACACTTCGGTTGCATTAGTTTTCAAATACCTGGATTATTTGTTTGAACATAAGCGTCTAGCAGTTAACACTTTAAAAAAACACTTGTCAGCTATAAAGATCCCCCTTTTTGATCTAACAGGTTTATCTATACCGCCGGCGGAGGAAAAGGGTTTCATGAGAGCATGTTTCAGGCTTCGTCCACTACCCCGCCAGCTCACACCTACCTGGTCACTCGAGAAAACTTTAGCATTGCTTTATTCCCCCAAATACACCAAGAACCCACCTTTTGAATTAATCCTTAAGAAAGCCGTGTTTTTGATGGCTCTTGCCTCAGGTAATCGGGTATCTGAGTTGGCGGCGATGTGTAACACACCTAATTGCTGTAGATTTGGGTGGCGCAATGCTGATGTACAGATTGCTTCGTCTCCTTCTTTTGTTGCCAAAAAATGAACATCAGGATCATGTTTTTACTTCCTTTACTGTACCTGCCCTTAAACACGGCGATACTTACCACATTCTATGTCCAGTACAAGCCTTGATTAAGTTGATCAGAGCATCCCAGCCTAAGCAACCGGGAGCTCTATGGGTATCTGCGAAAGGTACACAGGTTACAAAGCGAAGGTTGGCGGGCCGCCAACCTTCGCTTTGTAACCCGTAGAAGTTATCAGGGAAAGCAATCCCGGCTTAGTGGTAAGAGCCCATGACATTCGTAAATGGGCGGTGTCCCTACGCTTTTTACATAATTATTCGGTAGATGATATTGCCGAAACTAATTTATGGGCCTCCACTCATACCTTTTTATCTCGCTATCTGTCAGTACACCTAGAAAGACCAAAGCACACCTGTGTGGCCCTCCGGCAACGGGTGTAAGATCTTTGTGCTAGTAGATTTAAGCTGTTGTTTTCAAAACAGGGGGGGGGGGGGATGTGTAACTACAAAGACACTAACACCCCTTCGCCGAAAACTTGTGATATATATGCAAATATGTAAGACCAAATGTTGTGATCTCTATTTACATTGTCAATCTTCTTTTTCTCTAGTAATTAAGAACGATATATTTTTCTAGTCAAGAAAGATGGGATAACATACGCTAATGTTTTGATATTATTTAAGAGTAATATGAGTGATATATACTAAAATACTATTACCTATGCAATTTTCACAGCATACCTAAGTTATGGTTGCAATATTAAGAACAAGTGTCAAATGTCACATACTTTATTTTGTACATAGTCGGAGTCACAAGCCTAGTGACATACATTATATGTTCAGTAACTCACGCTAGTCGTGATTTTGTGTACTCGGTTAAGCAGTCAGGGTGCGGGCCTTATAATCTGAGTCAATAACGTCACACTCTTAGTGATATTAAAATCTAAGTCATGTTGAGAATCAGGTATTCGCCAACAAGGTGGGTTATACATAAGCAGTATCTTTAAGCACACATCTTACTCTTTCATATTTTTATATCTGTAAAAGCATTTACATATTGAAGAATACACGTTATTGTAAGTATACAATAAATATTTGAGTTGTCTTGGTGTTTCTGTGAAACCTTTGGATTTTGAGTTGGGAATACTTTCGGAGAGCGGGTTTTTAAGGGTCATCAGTACGAATGTCCCCCTCCAGTCTTAGAATTCTGGCAGTTCGTCAATGACGAAGGGGCCACTATTAAATTATAGGTTTGATCCCCAAAGGGAAGAGAGAAAACCTAATATTTATGAGTGGCCGCGGAGTCATTGACGAGTTCGGCCCTCCCACCATCCCCTTCCCATTCGTTGATATTTTGAGAAGTCTTGATATACTGTATCATTGAAGGACGAAATGACGCGCGGGTCCCGACGTCAGGCTGCGCACACCAAGAATATCCACGATTGTTGGAAGCTGTTTTTGACAACTTTAGTGTATTATTATTATTTTTTATTATTTCTAAAAGTTTTTTCTTTAGTGGTACCCGATCATTATGGTGATTCCATAAGAGATTAAGTGTGCACTTATGATGCGGGCCCCATCAATCTACCTGCGCGGGCATTTCAAATGTGCGAAACGCATGGAGTTTGAAAGGGTGCCTTCCTTTTAGGCAGTTCGTCAATGACTCCGGGGCCACTCATAAATATTAGGTTTTCTCTCTTCCCCTTGGGGATCAAATCTATATTCTCTTATACGTTAATGATTTATTCCTTCTAGTATTCATCAACAAATAAATCTTTCAGTGATGAAATGGCAAAAAGAATGCTCTTACGTTATTTTGTTGTAGTCCTTTTCATATTCATTCAAATTTTTAAACAAAAACAAAATTGCTCTGTTTGACTTCCTGACCAGGATCTCCCACACAACCATGGTGAAGTATCTTCTACTTAAATACCTCAATGCTATGTAATTATTAAAAACTCAATCCTATGAATTCATAAACTATTTTATGCCAACTTTCAAAGTATCGTACCAATACAGTACTTATAAAAGAACCTCAATGCCAAGTACCAGTACAGTATCAGCACAGATTTATAACAAACTCTTCAATGCAATTTATGGCTTTGCCCTAACCTGAAAACCTGACCTAACGGCTAACGCAAATCTCAACAATTTATTTCAAACACTTCAAAATACTATAATCCACTGCACGAGTGAAAAAACCCTCCAAGATCGCGCATCCCCATCGTAACAAGGGTAAACTTATCAAAGATATCTTCAATGTCCGCAAATAATATAGGATATCATAAATTCACCATTTCCTTTCTGAATTTCACTAGTCTATGGATCACGAGCCGTGGCATAGTCAGTAGAGCGTCGGCTACTCAGTTGCTGAAGTGCTGATCAATCGGTTGACAGATCGAGCCCTCACTGTCAAGATTATATTTGTACAGTAAACTTCCGTTAATCCGAAGGGCAGCGGACCGGCCCTCGTTCGGATTAGTGGATTTTTCGGATTATCGGACTTTACCCCATGAATCTGTGTATGACGAAAACATTGAGGCATTAGGCCACCCAAATGACACAATGGTGCACACACACATATCGTATGTTCATGAAATCACTTCAAAAGTTTACCATTGTCATTGTATCCTATTACCTACTTCAAAACATTCAGATTAATGGTCAAAGGAATCTGCTGACACCATATGTCCGCATCGTCTACTAGCGAGTTTGTCTTGCTCTTGAAGATCAGATCAGATGTGGTTCGGGAAGTAATGCCTTAACAACGGCACTTCCCTGAGAGGTTCTTGTAATTTTAATTTTGTGATTTTCCTTTTGTGACGTGCTCTGTTATATTATATTGTATTGAAAGCACCCTTGTCTTGTTGTCTTGAAAGCACCCTTTGGACGCTCCGATCACTGAACTATAAATAGTAGCGTATCGGAACGTCCAAAGGTGCGTTTTCAAGCTCAAGACTAATACGTCCAAAGGTGCGTTTTCAAGCTCAAGACTGAATGCGCTTGCAGAAAATGCGGTGCAAGCCAGTAGCGCATCGGAGCGTCCCAAGGATGCGTTCAAGAGCAAAACAACTCTCTAGCAGACGATGTGGAAGAAGAAGAAGAAGAAGAAGGTGTTTACGTTTATATCAGTAGCTTCCTTTGACCATTAATCTGAATGTTTTGAAGTAGGTAATAGGCTACAATGACAATGGTAAACTTTTAAAGTGAATTCATGAACATATGATATGTGTGTGCTCCATTATGTGTCATTTGAGTGGACTAATGCCTCAAAAAGGGGACTTTGGGACTTCTTGAAATTCGGACCATTGGGTGAATTCGGATTTGGCCTCAAATTGAAAAATTCGGACTATTGGGAGATTCGAATCATCGGTCGTCGGATTAACAGACTTTTACTGTATATGTCAAGCCCGGGCAACTTTACCAAAGCAATTCATAACAAAACGCCCAATATTCATGACCACCCATTCTCGGGAATTAGGCCAAGACGTCTGTCAATTTTTTTTACTAAATGGTGCGCGCCCCGTGCATTTGACATGCATCGCCAAGGATTTAATACAGATTTTGTTTCGGTTTCCACGCATCCAACACCAAGCTACACCATTTTCTGGTGTACAAAGCACTAAAAAAAACAAAGGGGACACTTTCATTATAATATTAGACGAACTATAAAAATCACTGGAAAAGTTGCATTCGCGAGAGTAACATAGATAGTTTCTTTTAATTGCGCTCGAGGTTAGTAGGCTACTTTGCGCATCTTAACTAATTTCTCGCATTATCGGTTCAACTAAAATTTTAGGCAGCGGGATACAGTATGTATCCCCCCCTTCAGACTTATTGTCGGCAGGAAAAACACAAATAAAATAAAATAAAATAAAATAAAATAAATAAAACAAGAAACTGAGCATCTGTCAACAGACGATCGGAAGAGGCAGTAAACTCCAGATTTGACCCAAAAGCAATTTATTAGTCGAAAATCACATTAAAAGTTACTAAATAGTTATAGGACTAGTATCAGACCAGAAAAGGGTGTAGGTTATTTTGATGGATGCGTGGAAACCTAAATTAAACCTCTAATAAGTACAGTATGTGGTGGTACCTGTCAAATGCGCGCCCCTTCAGTAAAATTCTACCAAAAAAAATAAAAATAAAATAAAGAGACCAATGTGGCTTACAAAAAAAAAAAAAAAAAAAAAAATCCTAGTCAGTTCTCCGAGACGCCTTTTAACCCCCTCAGTCTGATATGACTCGATCGCGTATATAAGTACAGTACTTTGGACCAAACACCGATTAAGACGCGATCGCGTATATAATCCCGGGCGAAATATGGTGAAACTTATTTAAACCTATATAAGTTATTATATACACGATCGCGACTATTCTTTTGCCAGCGTGTCACATTATCTCAGGATTTATGTGATGTAACTTGCAACACTAAGGTAAAAACATCCCTAAGCGAGTGAGCTCTGAATGTGGAAATTCCTGTTTGACTCGGCAAGCCAGGCTGGGAGGACGTGTGGGCTGGACATTTAAACATGGCCACCCCCTGGATATATCGTCATAGAGTGGCTTTATGTGATATAAGTGATAATGTATATCATTGAAAATGACTGAAATATGGTTGGAAAGTCTCTATACATATTGGGTTAACATATTACGGTCAACAGACGACGATTAAGGCAAGTTCAGTTCAAAATTTTCTATGTAAGGTATGCGCATATGAAAATATTCTTATAAAATAGTTTTTGTCGTAGAGCTGGCTCAAAGATTATAGTAATCTGTATGCATTGCCGATATAGGAAACTTATCTCTAAAAACTATTGATCCTTGAATGATTTTTAACCCTTTCCCTGCCGGTGACTTTCCAGAACGCATAGGCAATTTACAGCAATTTACAGGCTTTAAAAGCCTGTAATAGCCGTAGAAATCAAGTGTCAGTGGGCGAGAGCATGAGGGACCTCCCTCCAACCCTCAGTGCAGCCAGCCGCTCACTGAGGGAGACTGTCTCGTGCGGCTGTCTCACAACAGTGTTGCCGAGCGAGCGAGAGCTAATAATTAGAGTTTTCCCGAATGTCTATGGCAACGCTGCGGGTGAACCCCGCCAACAACGAAGCTCGTTCTGGTCTCATTTTGAAGCTATTTTCGCCTAGTTTTCGTCAGAATACAGTTCATTTAATGCAGATGCTTGATTAATCATTCAGAAGTGCCTGAATATGCCCTAAATAGCGCAAATATAGCCTCAGCCAGCGGGTTAAATAGAGCGTCAAGTGAACCGAAAATGTTCGGTGATTTTGACGCACGGACAAGAAAATATTCGGGAAAAATAGAAGTTTTGATCGTACATTGATGATATACTAACCATTGGAAAGCTAATGAAAAATCCTAAATAGCACGATTTAAAAAATATCCATCGTCACACATTTTATCGGTGAAAATGGGTGGGGAAAAGAGGCGTGAAAAACATGGCGGACGGAAATTTTCAATCAACGTAAGATGCGCATATAAAAATGTTCATATAAAATAGAGTTGTCATACAGAGCTGGTTCTTTGAAAATAATAATCTAGTATTTGCCGATACACGTATTTAAAATCTGAAAACTATCGATCCTTAAAATTATATTTAAATAGAGCGTTATGTGAAGCAAAAATTTTGACCAGTCTGAAAGGACGGAACTGACGAAAACTTGCGCGCCACACTGACTAAAATATTAGGGAAAAATATTAAGTTTTGATCGTACATTGATGATATAGATACCATTGGAAAGCTAATGAAAAATCCTATAATGCCCTTGCTTACTATATACAGTATTCATCTTCCTAAAAAGTATCGGTCATAGGCTAATGGGGAAGGCAAATTCGGGCAGACTGAAGATATGCTTTCACCTATGGTGAAATTCCACACATTATATTTATTATTATTTTTGGTTTAATGTTATTTCAATACCACGAATTTTGTTGATATATTTAATAGATTAATAAGATTAATAATTAATCTATATGCTCTAAAGAGTATAAGAAATTTTGTTTTAACCCTCGGCAAAACCTAATAAAAAAGTATGGTACTAAAATTTATTTTTCGTAACAAAGTTGTCAATACGGTACTTCCAGTTATCGATAGCTCTAAAGATCATATGAAAATGTGTTAAACCCTCGGAAAAACATAATATAAAAGTATGGTACTAAAATTTAATTTTCGTAACAAGGTTGTCAATACGGTACTTTCCCATTATCAATGTACAATCAAAGCTGAAGATTGCAGAGTAAACACCGTAGGCTTCATTGACTTTTCTTTCACCTTCGTATAATCGATAGCCATTTTTTTTTTTTTTTTTTTTTTTTTTTTTACTAAGGGATTAGTACTCAACCAGCGGGGGTGTGGGGGCAGCAGCCCCCACCCATAATACTAGGTTAGGTTAGGTAAGGTTGTTAGGTTAGGCTAATGTCTTTTCAAATCACTATCGGGGGCGTGTCTCAACATGGATCGATAGGCCTAATGGGGAAAATAGGTTTTCCCGTGATTTCTAATTAATTCTATCTATCTATCTATTGCCTGACGCCGTGATCCCCGAAGGGGTGGCCACGAACGAACCGCCCCCATGCACCTCTGTCCCCAGTCAGTCGACGCCCCTCCCCCCAACCAGCACCGCCTTCGTTCATGTAGTTCCTCACTCCATCTAATTAATTACAAACACTATATTTATTAGTGGCCCCTCCATCATTGACGATTATGCCTATTACATAAGGCTACCTCTTCAAACGCTCTTACGCGTAGTTTGAATCTACCGCCGCAGAGCTCAGAGGAACCTTCATCATAAGCACACGCAAAATCACTCATGGTTCGTCTTTATGATTGGGTTCTCACTACGAAAAAACTTCGTAACAAATAAAAAATAAAAATAAAATAAGAATAACTATTCAAAAGCTTTCCATCTACCGTGGATGTACTTCTGTGGATTCTTGGACCAGACGCTGACTAGCGCATCTTTCCGCCTTCCTTGCTCTGCGTTCACCCCACCCAGACGTGTCCCCCTCAGTGCTCCGCTTTGTTCCGCATTCTTGCGTCCCTAGTGAGTTTTTTCTCATTTGTTTACTCTGGGATGTCTTGAGTAAGGTTAGGATTAGCGTAGCAGGGGTGTCATGGGTGGTTTTCTCGCAGAACAAGTGTATTTTGGGTCGTTTTGTTGGGGCGTCTATTTCGGACGGACCCTCGTGGCCGAGTTGAGGACACTCTGAAACGTTTTTCGTGTTTATCCATCTTTAGTCCTAGCTTGTTAGGCGGCTTTAACTATGCGATGTCGGGCTTCTAGCTATCTTTCAGATGGAGTAGCCTTGTTTGTTTTTTACTGACGATCCTGGGTTTTTTTCTTCACGTAGTGGAGTTCTTTTTGGGTCCCGAGTCAGTGTTTCCCTATCCGGGTTTTTCTACGATGTTGATGTGGCAGCTGTTCCAGTTTTGGTGGGATGGAGTGCTTTTCGATTGTGTTTCGACGTCATTAAGTGTTTTCCGTTTTCACTAGGCCTAGCCAGCCACTCGTAGCTTTTCACATATGCAAATGTTTTCATTATTTATTATTATGAATATGTATTCATGTGTCATGTGTGTCCTGGATTAGTTGTGATTGGCTGATCCAGGAGCTTCGGACTGCGTCTGATTATGTTCAGATTGCGTTCTGATTGTTGTGGGTTGCCTTTCCGGCGGTTTTTCTCGATTGCTCCGAGAAAGCCGTTTTGTGTACCGTGTTTTAGTAAAGTTGGTTAAAATTGGTAGTTTCCCTGGCGAGTTTGGTGCTTGTGGGCTCGTCAGAAACTGCGTTCTCTGTTGTCGAGCCTGTGATCAGGCTCCCTGTGTTGTCCCGGCAGGGTGGGCCCCACACATCTGTCTAGGTGATCATGCTGACACCTGTGGATTTGGTTTTCTCGGCTTTTCAAAGCCATTGAAACAATGCTGTCTGTTTTGTGTGATCTTGGCCTCCGGCGACCTTTTTACAAAGAGGTCTGGGGCAGGTGCAATTGGTTTGACATTTAATACGAAACCTGGCGGTGGTACCTTCGGGTGGTTATATTAGCGAATTTGCAATTCGCTATGGTTTGCCAAACAATTGATTGATACACTAAGGCATTACGGCCTTCAAGACAATGCTGTTTGTTTGTTTGGTCTTTTCCTCCCGGCGACCTTTTTTGCAAAGAGGTCTGGGGCAGGTACAATTGGTTTGACATTTAATATGAAATCCGGCGGTGGTACCTTCGGGTGGTTATAATAACGGATTTGCAATTCGCTATGGTTTTCCAAACAATTGATTGATACAATAAGGTATCACGGCCTTCAAGACGGCGATCTATGAGGGCTTCTGGTAGAAGTTGGATTAGAAATTAAGATAGGCTTAGACATTTTATGGGATAAAAAGATGCCTGAATCTTACTAGTGTTTCAAGTGTAAAGGGATACTTGAAGAACTTCATCTTTATTAACCCTCCAGCCCCGGGGGCTATAGCTTACGACTGTGCTCCGGTACCGGGTGTTTTGACGATCTTTGGCCTATGTTAACTACTCTGTAAGTCAATGAATATGTCATGTAATGTTGTGAATAAAAAAGAATAATGTTCCACAAACCTTCCTCTGTCGAATGGCGTTGAGTAGAGGTCTCTAGCCCCTCTGGTTGCATAATGGTGAGCGCGGGAAGACGAGTGCTTTTCGGCGGCAAATTCTTCCCGCGTTCGGACGCGTCGCCCGGCCATGGCTACGACGCACCTAGCCGCTCGTCGCGCCAAAGTATTTATCTTCCTTAGACGATTTTAGTGTTTGATATTGAGAATGTGATGTTATTTGATATTTTCTAGTTATTTTGAGGCCAATTATATAAAATATGTTTATTAGGGTATCACTGTCACTGATATTGCTAATTTTCACTCGATACCGTACATTTTATTAGTAATTGAGGTAGCTTATTGTTGTATTAGGCACTGATTATTCGTTATCACAGGTGTTTATTATACTTTGGCCATCATATATTAGGTCTTGTGTCACTTTCACTTTGACAAATATGCTTTAGAGAGTGTCACTGTCACTGATAATGCTCATTTTTACTCGATACCGTACATTTTATTAGTAATTGAGGTAGGTTATTGTTGTATTAGGCACTGATTATTCGTTATCACAGGTGTTTATTATACTTTGGCCATCAAATATTAGGTCTTGTGTCACTTTCACTTTGACAAATATGCTTTAGAGAGTGTCACTGTCACTGATAATGCTCATTTTCACTCGATACCGTACATTTTATTAGTAATTGAGGTAGGTTATTGTTGTATTAGGCACTGATTATTCGTTATCACAGGTGTTTATTATACTTTGGCCATCAAATATTAGGTCTTGTGTCACTTTCACTTTGACAAATATGCTTTAGAGAGTGTCACTGTCACTGATAATGCTCATTTTCACTCGATACCGTACATTTTATTAGTAATTGAGGTAGGTTATTGTTGTATTAGGCACTGATTATTCGTTATCACAGGTGTTTATTATACTTTGGCCATCAAATATTAGGTCTTGTGTCACTTTCACTTTGACAAATATGCTTTAGAGAGTGTCACTGTCACTGATAATGCTAATTTTCACTCGTTACCGTACATTTTATTAGTAATTGAGGTAGGTTATTGTTGTATTAGGCACTGATTATTCGTTATCACAGGTATTTATTATACTTTGGCCATCAAATATTAGGTCTTGTGTCACTTTCACTTAGTTATATGATTTGTAAACGTTTTATATACAATTTATTGTGTCTTTTTTCACTTATTTATATATTTCTATAGGTTCTAATCATATGAATGTCACTTGGTATATACATATGTGTCACTTTCACATATTATTATGGTGTAATTGTATTTGTATCAATGTTCTCATAATACATGACTTTTGTATTACAATACATTGGTTTTCTTCCACTTTTTGCCTATATATAATTATAGTGTACATATTGTCATTTTATTTGGCAATTTCAGTATGATTATTAGAACTCCAGCTTGGAGTGGTAATCAAAGAAGCACTCTAAAGCACAGAGTGCCACCTTGCACTCTACACACTCCAGGGTTGACTTTTTACCTGACCTCGGCTTCACCCTGCTGTTGTAGCAGACATGGCACCGCTTCTGCTGTGTTCTTCCGGATTCATTCTGAGGCAGGGAACCAAGCCTGTGCCTAATCAAGTATTGAGCACACTGCAAGCGGTCAATAACGGCGGGCCCAGGATGTGCCACTGCCCTCTGTGGCATAGCATACTTCTCCAGGAGCTCCGTCAACACCTGCTTTTGGAACCTCCGCAGGCTATTGAACTTCATGGGTGTGTTCACATTCCGAAGCTTGTATATGTTGTAGGCATTCAGAACTGACATGTCCACCATATGCAGAAAGAACTTTTTGTACCATCTGCACGAGGTACGCAGGCAGTCAATGAAGCCTATCTGCATGTCGGACTTGTCCACCAGCCTCATGTTGATGTTGTAGTCCAGGACAGCATTGGGCTTGGTCACCCTGGCCTGGGTGCGGCGATCCACCTTGCCAGTCTCCACCATTTCCCCCTTGTGGATGGTGGTCAGGAGGTTGACCTTCCGCTGGTCGTGCCAGTGGATAGCCAGAATGGGCCCCGACTTCTTCTTGAACACATCACCTTTTTTGGTCTTTGGAGGGAAAGGTGGCATGCCCTTCCTTTTCCCTCGTACTGTGCCTACAGTCCCCGTCTTGCGCTCATGCAGGTACTGTGAGAGAGTGGGGGACGTGTAATAATTGTCCGTGTAGAGGACGTGATTCTTGTGAAAGTAGCGGTCCATCATGGCTTGCACCACTGCTCCGCCAAAGCCAATGAGGGGGTCCACAAGCAAGTCCCCTTCCTTCCCGCTGTAGACCAGGAAGTCCAGACATAGCCAGTTTGGCAGTCGCACAGCACAAAGAATTTTATGCCAAAGCGATGTCTTTTTGAGGGGATGTACTGCCGGAAGCTGAGTTTTCCCCGGAACAGCACAAGAGACTCGTCAATGACGACCTTGCGGAAGGGCTTGAAGTAGGAGGTGAAGCGTTCTCGCATCATCTCATACAACGTCCTAATCTTCCACAGCTTGTCTGGGAGGTGGACGTCAAGGTTGGTGACAAGATGGAGCGCTGCGAGGATATCAAGGTACCGGTCGCGAGACATATATTTCCCGAAGGCAGGGGTGGATATCAGATCATTGGTGATCCAATAGTCAGGCAACCTATGCTTCTTGACATGAGGCATTAGCATGGTGAGTGCCAGGAACACCATGAACTCTTTATGAGTCACTGGGGTCCTCTGCCTCATGTGGCCCTTGGTCACCTTTCCCAAAAAGTGGACCTGGAATTGGTGCTGCTTATTTGTCTCTTTGACAACATAGCCTACCACCTCCTCATCAAAGAAGGCCTCAAACAGTTCGTGTGGTGGAGCATTGGGGCCTGCAGGAAAATTGGGGGTAACGCCTGAACCCTCCAGTACCTCATCAAAAGCTGGCACATCAGGGTTGTATCCATCCTCATCAACTACGTCTTGCCACTGAAAAACGTAGAATGGGTCTTGTCTACGCTGACGAGGAGCTCCAGCTGGTGGCCCAGCACGCCCACGGCCAACTCGGGAGGCGCGCGCCCTAGGGCGGCGAGGGCGGCGGCCAGGGCGGTGGGCAGCACGACGGGCAGCACGACGCCGGGCCAAGCGGATGGGTCGAGGGTCGTCGATGTCCATATAGTCATCGTCAGAGTGGTCATCTTGCCCTGACGGTGGACCTATGTAATCATGGCCAGAGTCTTGAGAGAGGTGCCCTTCATCATCAGTGGCCCCCACATAATCTGGCGGGGAACCAGTGATGCGTGGGCGGCGTGCGGGTGGGCGAGGTGGGGAAGGAGTGGCAGGTGAGGCTGTGTCCCCCCGAGGTCCCGGGCTCCTTGGCCTGCGACGAGTGACAGAAAGCAATGTTTCACTGTCACTAGGCCCAGGTATTGGTGATGCGAGCTCAAAGACTTCTTCAGGAAGACATGTTGAAGGCGGGAGAGAGGTGGGGAGGACCGTGGGGAAAGTTGCGGGGACGTATGGCTGGGGCCGGCCGGGGTGGACGCCGCGGGAGCCTCGAACAAAACTCTCTTACTTTTCTTAATTTTCTTGGTATATTTCCTACCTTTCCCCTTTTCGGCAGCAGTATGTCTCCTGTCGGGGGACCTAGGAGGCAAATAGGCCGAAAGTGTGGGGTCCTCAACCCTTGGCAATGGTGGGGGTGGTGGGGAAGAATGCGGGGCATCCGGGTCATCTTGGGTGGCGTGGGTAGATAAGGGAGACAATGGCGGACGAGAAGGGTCACCACGCTGACCCTCACTCACAGCCTCATCCTCACCAAGTAGTTTTGCTTGTTCCCTAGCTGCCGCGGCCGCCTTCTCAAGTATTTTCTGCTTATACAAATGTAGCTTGAAAGGCGATTTACCTGGGGAAGGGCTTGGCGTCGTGTCACTTAAGCGAAATTTGGTGAGTGACCTTGAACTCTCCCACTCGCTCACTCTCTCAAGTTCACTGTCTTTAGGTAAACCAGCTTCCTCAACAACTGGTACATCACCTTCATCACTCTCATCACTGTCATGTTCTCTCGCAAATCCCAGGAATTGCTCTTCTTTGTCACTCTCATGGCCATAATCACTCGACTTATAATTACTGGAGTCGTCACTGACTTCATCATCAACATTATGCTTGGCATCAGCTCGCTCATAAAGTCTCAATGTCGTCTCAATACCTCCGGGAGATAACACATTTAGGCGATGGCGTCGGGGTAAGGCGCGACGAACAAGCAAGGGCGTCGTAGGAAGCACGGTATCGGACACAGCGGAATCACTATTTGGCGTACTGTCCATGATGGCGTCGGGGTAGATACTGTTGCTGTGGCGTAGTTTACGCCTGGTGGCGCCACCTACCGTCCCACGATACCGAAAATGTACGCACGGCATTCGAAAGCACGCATGCAAGCAATGGGCGTTCAAGAGCCCTTCCGGGTTGCGCGGGCCGAGGTTGTTATGGGCGTTCAAGAGCCCATCCGGGTTGGAGGGGTTAAAGATATGCTTCATCTTTATGAAGACTCAGAAGATATGCTTAAATCTTTTGGACAGGTGAAGATATGCTGAAATCTTTAATATGAAACTGCAGGACAGCGAAAAGTAGTGGTTGAGTGCTACGGTTCGTTGACCAGCAGTTTTATGACACATGTTTTTGCAACATTTTTGGGTAACCTTATGAGCATTAATTCCTGGGAATTTCTCTTTCCAGGGCGGAGTACGGGCATGGCGCCAGGTGACCAGGTAGAGCCCGAGGGTTGGTAGATTTCCGCCAGTCTCGGTCATGTCGGCCATAGAACCTCTCATTGCTTTATGTTCAACGCCGTTATGCTCCGGTATCCCTATTTTTGCGCACAAGTTGTGCATTAAATGTGTTAAATGCCTCGATCGGTCACGGGGGATATGGGTGACAAAAAATTGCACTATTTGTACCCTCTTAACCCGTACAGCCCCGGCCGGTTTTATTATTTTTGCGCACCAGAACCCGGGCAATTTTCATTTTTTTTTTTTTTTTATAAATATATCAGAATGTGTTAGAAAATAATGATAGACATGAAGAAATTTGAAAAAAGTACTTACCTAGGCCATTTGGGGGTCCTGGGAGGTAGTGGGGGTCCCCAGCCTCAGAGGAGCCTTAGCGCCATTTCAAATCTCCCGCGCCAGCAGCCAGTTGCCAGCCGCCAGGCAGCATGACTTATTTTGCACCTCTCGGACATAAAGTGCGCTTCAGAGTTCATAGAATGTCTTTGTATATCACATAATGTAAATATAACTGAAGTTGTAGTGTGATAAGTGTCTTCATTCAAGTATTACAAGTGCGCACGAGTGTTAGCGTCCCCGTTGCCATGGTGATGGCGGCCATCTTGGGCGGCCATCTTTGCTCAGGACAATAACAAAACGCACGTACGAACACACGGCCAGACAGCGGACTGAGTGACCCACATTCCACAGCACCCTTCCCTCTTTCTTTCTCTGTCTGGCTGTCACTTTCACTCAAGGTCACTCTGTCTCTCCTTTTCATTGAATTATTTGTACTTGTTCATTGTTTTACCTAAGATTATGAGGTGTATATACATTGTTTTACGCACTTATTGTCTCGTATTCTTATAATTATTTGCACACAGTTTTATAAGTTTAGAATTTACTTAGTGTTTTATATTGTTCGGTACTTTGCACTTGTAAATTATATATATACACACTGTTTTATATTCACTTTTTGCGTCTTTTATATACACTGTTAGTATTACATTATAGCGTCTTTTATCGCAGTCTTTGAACACTTTGAACACTTAGAAGTGCTCGAGGGTGTGATAATCCCTGAAGCAGGTGGGAAAACACAGTCCCACATCACATTCTTCACACATCGTCCGGGTGTCTGTCCGTTTTGGTGTGCGTCTGCCTGTGTTGCGACACACATGACACCGTCTGCGTGGGTTGGGTTTTACTTCATTGGGCGGGACAAAATCTCAAAAGTGGCGTTGTGTCAGTCTGGCGGGGCCTTCTGGTGCTTGAAAACGAGCTGCGGGACGTTGCTGGCGGCGTGGACCATCCCTGAAGAAGAACAGAAGCTCCCGTGCAAGTTCGAAGCAGTACGACTCCATCGTCTCAACTTCACCTGTTATTTCATGATATTGGATGTGGCAGTTGTAGAGGGTGAGGTCAAGTAGGTGGAAAAATAGTTTTTTATACCACCTCATCGTCTTCCTGGCACACTCGACCGACGATATGACAGAGTCTGACTTGTCAACCAGCCGCATGTTGATGTTGTAGTCAATGATTGCAACTGGTTTTTTGACCGCCTCACCTGTGGCTCTATCACGGCGTTTGGTGTCCTCTAAGCGGGGCAGGTGGATACTGGTGAGGATATTGACGTCACGATTGTCCATCCACGAGAGCATCAAGATATTATTTGCCTGGAGGTGGATGATGGAGCCCTTCTCCCGCCTTTCGGGTAGCTCTGGCATGTAGACACGATTCCTCCTGACGGTGCCACAGACGCCAGTGTTTCTGCTGTAAAGGAATTTGGCAAGGGAAGGGCTGGTGTACCAGTTGTCGAGGTACAAGATGTGGCCCCTGTCCAAATATCCCTCCAACATGGTGATGACAACGGCCCCAGATATCCCATATGTCCTCTCCTCCACCAGTTCAGTGACCTTGCCCATGTAGAGGATGATGTCCTGGATGTAGCCGGTTTTGCAGTCGCACATCACGAACAGTTTCAGGCCATAACGGTGACGCTTGCTGGGGATGTACTGTCGGATGCTAATATTCCCCCTCCATAGCACCAAACTCTCATCAATGATGAGTTTTTGGTGAGGTTTGAAGGAGGCTGCAAACTTAGTTTTCAGGTATTCAAATATAGGTCTCATCCTCTCCATCGGGTCTTTGGTATTCTTGGGGCGTTCCTGGTTCCTGGTGTGGCTTGCCAGGCTATCAATAAAGTGCAGGTTTCCCATGATTGCCGTGAATCTATTCCTGCTCATGACTTTCCCAAAGAAGGGGGTTGCGATGAGGGGATCACATGACCAGTACTTCCTGAGAGACGTCTTCTTGGTGACCCCCATCAGGATGACCAGTGCCAGGAATGCGTAGAACTCATCGGAAGACAAATCCACCCATGAGAGACGTGCCGAGTTCCTCTTCTGCTCCTTCCCTGCCATAAAATAATAGTTGTACCAGTTCGTCTGGTCAACAATCAAGCCGACAAGGTTGGCAGTGAAGAACTGCAGAAAAACACCCAGTCTTGTGGTGACAGGTCCACGATTGGGCATGGTAGGGCCGGCCTCAGCTGCCCCAAAAAGTGGTATTGTCCTGGTAGATAGTTCTCCCCATCCACCCAATCCCACCTATCAGCGCCTTCGTCGTCGCTAGATGGGGCATCGGGCTCATCAGGGTCATCGTCAGGGGCACCGGGGCGGGTGCGGGTGGAGCGTGGGCGAGAGGTGGACCTGGGTCTGGAGCTAGACCTCGAGTCGTTGCTGGGGCGTCTTATTTGCTTCACCTTCTGCATTCGGCCGCGGGTGGCACGCCCGCGAGATATGACACGCCCACGTCGTTTGCTTGCAGGGCGTTGGGGCAGATCGGGGCGTTGTGGAGAGGCTGGTG
This sequence comes from Paralithodes platypus, assembly GCA_032716605.1. Classification (NCBI taxonomy): domain Eukaryota; kingdom Metazoa; phylum Arthropoda; class Malacostraca; order Decapoda; family Lithodidae; genus Paralithodes; species Paralithodes platypus. Next base: position 62,212,012 of record CM064573.1, read on the forward strand.
ATAATGAAGTGGCGCGGGAGGGGCCTGGTTCAGGTGAGGGAGACATTCGTGGGGGGGTGTACGGGATGGAGCCTGAAGGTGATAGTGGGGGGGAAGAATGGCGAGGCGGAGAGTCTGGTAGTAGTGGTGGTGGTGGTGGTGACTCATCCCCCCCTCGTGCTCTGGGTCAGGAGGGAAGAGGGAGCGTTTTGGGTCACGTGACCGCCTTTGTCTCGCACCACGTTGTGCCATTTCTCCATCACCAGGTTGTTGTTCGTCACTAGGTTTGTGACGACCATAGAACCTCCCCGGGGTATTTTTCTTGAGTGGGGAGATTATGCAAAGTGGGGGAGAAGGCAGGCGGGGTTGTGGGGGTACCTCCTCTTCACTCCCAGACTCGCCCCTTCTTCTCTTCAATCCCTTTCGTTCTTCCCCAGGTACACGAACGTAATTTTGAGGGTCAGCAGGTTCATCTGCAACAACAACCTCTTCCCCACTTTCTGAGGATTCAGTGGGGTCTTGGGGAAGTGGGCGGCGGGGAGGTGCACTTGCCCCTTGCTGTCTTTGTGACGGCCTACGCCGCCTGACAGGAATCTGAGCAAGCTCTTCCTCTAGCTCTCTTATTTCGGCTTGGGAGGGGGCATACTCGTCTCCAGACTCGTCCAATGCCGAGTCAGTGTCACTATCAGGGCTGTCAGTGTCGTACAGTATATCCATGACCTCCTCTGTACTGCAGGGGCGGGTAAGGCGGGCACTATAACGTCGAGACATGGTGTTTCACTCGAGAGGGTGCGCGGTAAACTGACCATGAGGTGTGGGAAGGCGGGTGCCCTCTCCCGTCCCCGCGCGCGCACGCGTATGGACAAAACGTTTTGGAATTAGTCCGCCGGATCCCAAAGTAGTTCCCATATAAATCTAGAGCCATTCTGAGACTTACGACTGGAGCTATAAGGGTGACGCGTTAGGCGCGTCTCTGGGGCTGTGCGTTACATACATAGCCGACGCGTCAGACGCGTCGCTGGGGCTCCACGGGTTAAGTGTTAAAATTTTAATTCAAAAAGATAATACTGCGGCGGTGGCTTTGCAAGAAGTGAAACAACTTCTCGCTTCTTATTCAACAAATGTAGCTCATAAAGCATTGCAATGTGATAACCTTGAGCTTTGGGAACTGTTAATTATTAAACATGCCCCCCTAAGAGTAAGATACGTGCACGTAAGACCTCCGAGACTGGGTGGGGACAGGCTACCACACCCTCCCCTGCCAAATCTAAGAGGCCTCGCTCTCCGTCACCCTCGGCATCGGCGGCGAGGTCCAAGTCGAGGTCACCCCTGAGGGAGCAGGTGAAAGCTTCGGGCCACTCTTCTTCACCTCCACGGAAGAGGACAAAGGAAGAGAGTAGGGGACCTAAAGACATTAGTAGAACTAAACATAAGTCTAGTAGGAGTCATAAATCATCCAAGTCACCGGATCCTCCGGTGCGAACAGACTCACGGCTGTCGCCGGAGCCTGGTACCACGCTCTCTGCATCTACCCCTTCCAAGTCTAACGTCCAATCTGACAGGTCGGGGGTGGAGTCAGAGAATGTGGTGGAGGATACCCCGGTGGACATTTCATCACCTGATATTCATGCTTTCTCTACCAGGTCACGTGTGTCAGCCTCAGATTTAGAAGTCTCTTACGGAAACTATAAACCGCTAGGATGCTCGGGTGAGGGCTCCCAATTGGGGAGTATACCAGGCTCGCAAGCGAGTATCAGCCACAGCCAGGGTGTATGGCGGTACTCACAGCCCTGGCAGGACGGCACACATCCTTTTGTGACGCAAGTAGTGGCTGACGTCCACCGGGATGCCAATGTACCATCTTCTATCCCAGATCTAACATGGCGGCATGTGGAGGTCCCGGCTTCGGCGGGATCTTCCCATGAGAGGCCAGACTTAAGGGATGAAGAACAACGTTCTCTGGTCTCAGAGATGGAAGTTGAAGAGTCAGGTCACCACCTAGAACACTCAGGGTACTGTCGAATCTCCACGGAGTTCGTCATCTGCTAGGTATGTAACTACAGAAGAGATTGATGGGTTACTATTAAATGCACTTAATAAGTTCTTTGGCCCTACGCCGGAAACGCCTACAGTTGGTATGGGAGCTCCCGCGACGTCGACGAACGTGCGACCTCTGGCTACATCCATTGCTTTAGCTAAAATACCTAACCCTCCTCTTATGTCAGATTCAATTTCCAATGTGCCAGGCACAGCAGCTCTCACTACTTCCAATGTGCGGGTCATATCAGACATAACTCCCCCCCCCCCCCCTTTAGACAAGGCACCGGTCAGAAAAGGAGCTATGCCTCTTTTATACGGGCCTGATGAGTCATGGGTAGCAATGTTACCAACTAAGCCAGAGGCAGCACAAGCTACTATTTCGGGGGAGCTCCCTGTACCACATGAGTGGGTAATCCAAGGCAATAAGTCTAGAAAACTCAGAGCATTGGATAGTCAAGGAGATGTTTTAATAGATGTTTATATTAAGGCCATTCCCAGTTATTATAACCATGACTTTTTTTGTGTATGCATCAACACCAGCCCTACCCCCTGCCTCCAGCTTCAAAGCTTTTTTCTGACTGGACTAAGAATGATGGCTTTAACGACGTCAAGGCACTTTCTGCTTTAACGCTGGAGTTGGATATGTTTCCGATCACAGACTCAGCTTCTAATCCAGTCTTGCAGGTGGGGCAGTTGGGTACAGGACCTTGGGTGGACTGGGAAACAGAGGCTCAAAATTTTGCCACTACTTTCACTACAAAGTCTTCTCACCAAATCCCTCAAGACCACCATACTTGGTTCTCTCTTCCGGTTTTTAGTGCCGGAGGAGTCCCCTCTGCTTTGTTTGATTTCTTGGCTGCCCCTAAAATCAATATGTGCGAATTAAAAGATCCGTTTAGCACGCCTTCCACAGCTCACCTAGACCGCGAGTTTAGGTTAAGAGGAAAAGCGTTTAGACTGTTTTCACAATATATTGTTACCCAGCAAGTAACGAAGTCTATGTTACGCTCTTCTCAGGCAATTGAAACTGCGGAAGTCAGGAAGGCCATTGAACTTTCCCGGCGCTTGCTTCTCCAAACTTCCATTCAGTCTTTAGGAGATATTCGGACGGCCTTATTAGAGGCGGCTCGAGCAGGCAGGATCTGAGGATTTTCTTAGTAAAGAAACTTCCTGACCGTATTGCAAGCCAAGTAGTTCTGTCTCCAGTTATAACCCCTTCTTTGATTTCTCCAGCAGTTTGTAAGACTGTTTTCAATATGGCACAAGCATTCAAACAAAGTCACTCTCAACCTAAGAAGCCTTCCTTTACTTTCCCTAAACCCAAACCAGTTTCGAAAGCTCAAGCTAGTGGGTCGAAGCCTTTTCATCAGCCTAAGTCCCCTTCCACCCAGGGTCAGGCTCCAGTCAGGTATAAACAGGGTAAATTCTCAGGTAAAGGCCACAGGTTTCACCAACGACCAGGTCAGGGCCCGCCTCCAGCCAAACCCAGCCAGTCATCCAAGAGTACACCACCACCAGCAAAAAACTAAGGTCTCTCTCACTCCCGGGGCCAGTCAAAGGTGTGTTGGAACAGAGAGTAGTCCAGCCGGCGAACCCCAGTCTGCTAACTGGGTCATTCCGGGCGTGTCATCAGGCATGGCCATTAAGATCATGGGCGAGGACTGTGGTACGCAAAGGCATCACTTGGCAGTGGCTCCGGCGACCTCGCTTACGTCAGCCGACAAAGGCCAATCATGTTTCTTTAGAGGTGGAGTCACTAGTTCAGGAGATGATTACCAAGAGTCATTATCCCAGTCCCCGACTTACCCGGTGTTTACATCCAAACTATTTCTAGTACCAAAAAGGGACAGTATTCAGATGAGACCGGTCATAGACCTGTCTTATTTGAATCTCCACATTCACAACGTGTCCTTCAGGATGCGGACAGTGTATCAAATTAGGCTAACACTTCCGCCGGGAGGGTGGATGTGTTCATTACACCTGACAGACGCATATTGGCACGTCCCGGTAAACAAGAGATTTCAAATTTCTGGCTTTAAGAATAATGCATCAGACTTATGTCTTTCAACGGATGCCGTTTGGATTGAACCTAGCGCCACGCATTTTCACAAAATTAGTCCGGCAAGCCCTGATGCCCATTTTAGAACAGGGGATCAGGATCTTGTGGTATCTGGACGACTGGCTGGTGGTGGCAGAGACAGAAAAGTTATGCAACACTCATGTCAACATTACGTTAAACCATGTCAAATCTCTAGGATTCAAGGTCAACTTGGTAAAGTCAAACCTTGTTCCCTCACGAGTAATTCAGTGGATAGGGCTGGTCTGGGACACAGCGTCTCTCACTCTGAGTCAGAGTGTGGACAATCGAAACAGGTTTCGCAAAAAAATGTTTATGTTTCTCCACAGTCTGACTACGACACAGAGACTCTGGGAATCTCTAGTCGGTTCTCTCAACTGGGTTCAACTAACTGTGAAGTTGGGCCGGTTGAAAGTCAAACTTTTAATCTTGGAGGGCAACAAATATTTCCCACTATTACCGGCGGGAACATTATGGCCTATCCCAACATTAATACACAGCTTACTAGCGGTCTGGGCGAAGAGGGAAGTGTTGCACTCAGTCATGCCATGGACCTCTCCTCCGCCGACGGTATGGGTGGACACGGATGCGTCAGGGACGATAGGTTGGGGCTTTCAGTCAAACCTCGGGCATCAGGGTCAAGGGCTTTGGTCCCATTCAGAAACCTCCCACATAAATGTAAAAGAATTACTAGTCCCCTTGTATTTCCTTCAGGTTCACGGCTCTACTTTACAGGAAAAATCGGTGGCTTTCAGAATGGACAATCTCAATGCAGTTCACTGCATTCAGAAACAAGGGTCAACGAGGTCTCGGAAGTTACTAGACGTGTCAGAAAAGATTTTTGTTCTAGCCGACAAGCTGAACATTCATCTTCATGCATCATATCTCCCAGGCGTAGCAAACGTCTGGGCAGACGCTCTGTCTCGGAGACAGAGCACAACGGTAGAGTGGGCACTCAAGCAGAACATTTTCGATCAAATGATTGCAGAGCCTTACCATCCACAAGTGGATCTGTTTGCGTCAGAGGAGAATCACAAACTCCCTCGGTACCTCACACGCCGGACATTAACGCCAGCGGGGGGGGCCCGACACATTGGTAACGGATTGGAACATGTGGAGTTCCATTTATCTGTTTCCTCCACCAGACGCTTCGCTAATGTGCCACGTAGTCAACAAACTACAAGATTATCGAGGCGTAGTCTCGTTAATCGCGCCCCTGTGGCCGGCGCAGTTGTGGTACCAGCAATTGAAAACGTGGTGCCCGAACCCGGTGTCGCTCCCGGTCGGGTATTTCCACTTAGACATGATTGGCAACCTAAAGACCTCGCTGACTTTTGCATTGTGGACATTCAGGAGGCCAAGTGGTTAACGCCGTATGGTAGAACCGTGACAGATAAATTTATGTATCGGACATGTGCGAGGTAATGAATAACAAATTGGGGTCAGTTTTTACTAGAGAGGAAGGTTTTGACGAACCACAGGTGGGAGTACTGGAGAGTGGTCTTAGTAAGATTGAAATAACTAGAGATGAGCTGTTATCTGCGATGAGAGGACTTGAAGTAAGGAAAGCTATGGGACCGGATGAAGTGTCTGCCTGGGTTTTAAAGGAGTGTGCAGAGCAATTAGTGGAGCCAGTGAGGGACATAATTCAAGCTTCCTTAGATAAAGGACAGGTTCCTGTTGAATGGAAAAGAGCTAATATCATTCCGATATACAAGAATGGAAACCCTGAGGACCCTCTAAACTATAGACCAGTTTCACTTACTAGTATTGTATGCAAGATTTGTGAAAAGCTAATTAGGAAGAGATGGATGAAAATGTTGGAGAGAAAGAAGATAATAACCCCAAAGCAATTTGGATTCAGAGAAGGGACATCTTGTGTTACTAGTTTGCTATGTTATTACAGTAGGGTGATAGATGTACTCCAAGAGAGAGGCGGATGGGTGGACTGCGTCTACTTAGACCTTTCCAAAGCATTCGATAAGGTACCACATAAGAGATTGTTATCTAAGCTTGAGACGCTAGGATGTGTCAGGGGGAGTTTGCTGAAATGGATGGAGAGCTATTTAACAATAGGGAAATGAGGACCAACATTAGAGGAACTTACTCATCGTGGCGGAAAGTTGAGAGTGGTGTGCCGCAGGGATCTGTGTTGGCACCTCTCATGTTCCTTATGTACGTGAATGACCTGCCGATAGGCATAAACTCCTACATGTCAATGTTTGCAGATGACGTAAAAATTATGAGACAAATAACAAATAAAAGTAGTTGTGAGGAGCTGCAAGGGGATTTAGATAAAATATACGAATGGAGCACCAAGTGGAAAATGAAATTTAATATAAGTAAATGCCATGTGTTAAATATGGGAAGAAGTGTGAATAGACCAAATTGGGAGTACAGGATGGGAGATAATATAATTAGCAAGGCCGAAAAAGAAAAGGATTTAGGTTGATTATACAAGATAATTTGTCGCCAGAGAAACATATTAACAAGCTCTTTAGCGGAATGTATGCAATGGCCGGGAATATGAAAGTTGCTCTGAACTACTTGGATGAGACCATGGTAGCGAAAATTATGAAGAGTATGATTAGACCAAGATTGGAGTATGCAGCAGTGGTGTGGTCCCCGCATCTAAAGAAGCATTCACAAGTTAGAAAGAATCCAGAGAGCAGTTACTAGATTGGTTCCAAGTCTCAGAGAGCTGCCATATGAAGGGAGGCTAGACAAATTAAATCTACCGAGTCTAAAAGAGAGGAGAGAGAGGGGAGACATGATAATGATGTACAAATGCACCCGGGGGCTGGATAGGGAGGATATATTAATTATGGATACAGGAATAACTAGAGGCCACAGCTACAAAGTAAAAAGACCTACCTGCAAGAACGATATCAGGAAGTTTAGCTTCCCCTATAGATGTATTGACAAATGGAATGGGCTGGAGGAGGAGGTGGTAGGGGCAAGGAATGTCCATATTTTCAAGAAAAAATTGGATAAAAAGTAGACTGAGAGACGGGACAACACGAGCTTAGCTCAACTCCTGTAAACTACAATTAGGTAAATACAATTAGGTAAATACACAATCTACCAAGAGGCAATATCAATCTCATTGGCAGTCCTTTACTTCTTGGATAGTTAGAACAGAACAGACAGTACCTTCGGTGGCATTAGTTTTTAATTATTTAAACTATTTGTTTGAACAGAAACGTCTATCTGTAGTGACTAAAAAATCACTTAACAGCTATCAGGGTGCCATTCTTTGACCTTACAGGTCTAACCATACCACAAGCGGAAGAAACAGGTTTCATGAGAGCATGCTTCAAACTCCGCCCACCTCCCCGTCAGCTCATGCCTACCTGGTCTCTTGACAAGGCGTTATCTTTGCTTCATTCCCGTCTGTATCAGAATACGGCGGATTTTGAATTACTATTAAAAAGGGCTGTGGTCCTTATGGCTTTGGCAACGGGTAACAGGGTGTCTGAGCTGGCGGCGATGAGCAACACCCCTAATTGCATAAGGTTTGGTAGACTCAATGATTGCATTCATATTGCACCTTCCCCAGGGTTCATCGCCAAGAATGAACATAGTGAACATGTTTTCTCAGAGTTCACGGTGCCGGCGTTGAAACGGGGTAAAGTGCACCATAATTTGTGTCCTGTACAAGCTTTAACCAAATATATGAGAGTGGCACCTCTTAACCGACAAGGTGCTTTATGGGTATCGAGTACAGGTAAAAGATTAATGAAACAAAAAATGGCTTCTCTGCTAGTCGAAGTCATTAAAGAGAGTAATCCCGGCGTAGTGGGTAGGGCCCACGATTTACGGAAATGGGCAGTATCTTTACGTTTTCTGATTTTTTTTTCTGTTGAAGACATAGCTACTACTCAACTATGGGCTTCAAATCATACTTTTTTACTCGATACCTGTCGGTAGCACTAGACAAACCATCAATGCCGTGTATAGCATTACGGCAAAGGGTCTAGAGGAGTCTCTAAGTCACTAATTGTTTAGGTTAAGAAAGGGGGGGAGGTGCAGTCAGTGTAACATAAGACACCTTAGACCCCGCCGGAGGATATGTACAGAGTATATGAGCTGTGATACAATGTATAAGTGTTGTGATTAAAATTTCTCTGTAGTAATGCCTACGGGAAATGTTGTTGAAGTACAATGAATGTAGTACAACAATGGTTTCTTTCAGTGGGATACACTGTTGAAGCAATTTAATTTTAAGAGTTCTCGGTAGTTGCAACTACGAGTAGCATTTTAGTAAGTACATCTGCGATAGTACAAGAATTTATTCTCTTTTTGTGTCTAATTTTAAGGAATATACACATTAGAATAATGGGGTTTATATGTGCACATGTAAACATAAAGTTTTATTTTTCACCACTAGTGGGGTGCCTTTAACTTTCAGATCTGGGAACAGATTCTCATAGTTACCCTTTTGTCCTCAAGCAGGCTTCTTTAAGCACGCCCCTGCTTGTACCCCTTTTTTATATGTTGTATAAAGTTTATACATAAATATATTATTTTTTACAAAGTAAGAATACTATGTGGTTGTTTGATTATCTGCCTATTCTAGTTGCAATGGTTATGATATGATTACGAATGTCCCCCTCCAGTCTTAGATATCAGGCATAATCGTTAATGATGGAGGGGCCACTAATAAATTATAGGTTTGACTCCTGCAAGGAGATAAAGAAAACCTAATATTTAGTAGTGGCCCCGTAGTAATCATTGACGACTGGGGCCCTCCCGACCATCCCCTTCCCATTCGTTGATGTATTAAGGATTTTGTTATACTTGATATGTCAGTGAAGGCGGAAAGATGCGCTAGTCAGCGTCTGGTCCAAGAATCCACAGAAGTACATCCACGGTAGATGGAAAGCTTTTGAATAGTTATTCTTATTTTATTTTTATTTTTTATTTGTTACGAAGTTTTTTCGTAGTGAGAACCCAATCATAAAGACGAACCATGAGTGATTTTGCGTGTGCTTATGATGAAGGTTCCTCTGAGCTCTGCGGCGGTAGATTCAAACTACGCGTAAGAGCGTTTGAAGAGGTAGCCTTATGTAATAGGCATAATTGTCAATGATGGAGGGGCCACTACTAAATATTAGGTTTTCTTTATCTCCTTGCAGGAGTCAAACCTATATTATCAGTGTTTTATCACTTTCATGAACGATACTTTGTTGGTGTACATGTAATTACCATCGCAAAATCACTAAGTGAAATACGAGAAACTGTTGGATTGTTCACCCATAACACAGGGAACGTGAGCTGGGTTTAGACCGTAGCGCACCCATAAACAGGGAATGTGAGCTTGGTTTAGACCGTTGGCGAGACAGGTTAGTTTTCGGTTAGGTTAGGTTGTTAGGTTAGGTTAGGCTAGGCTAATGTTGAAAATACTAAAATGAGACGGTCCTCGGTATTAAACAACACTGTATATCAAATAAAGGTACGATTTTAGTTACTGGACACCAATTTTACAGGTACCGCCAACGATTTAATACATATTATTTTTCGGTTTCCACACATCCAACACCAAGCTACACCCTTTTCTGGTGTACGAAACACTAAAAAAGCAATGGGGACACTTTAATAATGATAATATGAGACGAAATATAAAGACAACTCGGTTGCGTTCGTGGAAGTAGCGTCGCTTTGTTTACTTTACGCTCGAAGTGACTTCCCGGTCCCGCCTTGGCGGTCGACTTCAAATGGCTAAGCTAATAACCAGTTGTAGGTCCATTTTTTGATCAAGACTTGCGTTATAGGCCGTGGGATACAGGACAGGGTTGAGGGGGGGCTCTGCCCCCCGTGAATTATAATAATAGTCATATATGTGGCCAGCAGGGGGCAAGTAAAACAGCTGGCCGTCACCTCGAGCGTCCTGGGTAAACAAACCGCGACTATCCGAAGCGACGACGGACTCCGCCGATGTTCGGTGCCGTTTTATTCTCGTCGAAAACCACATTTAAAAAGTTATTATATAGTTTTCAATACTATTACCGGACCAGAAAAAGGTGTAGCTTGGCGTTGGATGTGTGGAAACCGAAAACAAATATGTATTAAATCCTCGGTGGTACCTGTCAAATAGGTGTCCAGTAACTAAAATCGTACCCAAATAAAAATTAAAAAACAACAAATTACCTGAAAAACTCTTGATCAATCTACAGTTATACTACCCCTATTTTGTCGCTATTCTGTTGGTACTAATGGGTTAATATTATTAGTAGTAGACTTATTATGGTTTGATGATGCGCGGAAATGTATATTTGACTTGTAATAGATACATTGAAGTATTACAAATCTTCGCGAACCCATAAACAGGGAACGTGAGGTGGGTTTAGACTGTCGCGCACCCATACACAGGGAACGTGAGCTGGGTTTAGACCGGTCGCGAGACAGGTTAGTTTTCGGTTAGGTTAGGTTAGGCTAATAATAAAAATACTAAAAAGTGACGGTCCTCGGTATTAACCCTTCCAGCCCGGGTGTCCTATTAAAAGGCAACCGCGGCAGAAGGGCAGGAGCCCGGGTGTCCTGTTAATAGGCAGTAAGCTTTCAAGCCTATTCAGCTTGGTCTGAACGCCGTGTGTCCGACGCATGTAAACAAAGCCGATCGTTGCGTCACCGCACGTCCGAAAACAAGGAGACGTCGGATCAATGTTATTGTTGTGACGTCAGACGAAATTAGTGTCTGATAAGCTCCGATATTGTCAACATCGCGGAAAAATTCGCTCCACGGAAATCGTCATCACAACTGAACCAGTTGACTTACAGAGCTCTACTCAACGCCAGTCTACATATTGGAAACCGCACTATGTTTATAGATGCGTGGGAAATTTCTAGGCTCAGTTAAAATAAACAAAAATACGGTAGCCTAGGCCTAGAAGTTTTTCGGCCAGATCGCCCGGGTAGCCCACACTGTCCTTTGGAGGACCAGCCCGGGCCATGATGGTTAAACAACACTGTATATCAAATAAAAAATAAAAAACAACAACAAATTACCTGGGCGGGTGCCCAACCCCGAAAGGGATTGAAATAGGGGAGCTATCCCCCCGCCAAAGGCGGCTTTCTAGGGCCTTTCCTAGCTGTTGCTGAGAGGATTGGGTTCTAGTCATGTGGTGATGGGCTGGTCTATCAGAGTGAGAACTGAGCGATCTCTGCCATACCCATAGCTTACTCTGACTGTGCCTTTTACTTGTATATTTTCTAGATCTCAAGTGACAGCGTCTTTTCCGTGGATTGACCTCCCAATCTACCAAGGTTGGAAGCCAAAGCGTCACATTTTTCCTTTGCCCCTCAACTTTCTCTTCATAATTGCTGAGGGGCACAGGGCCTTGGGTGGGGGCTTTGGATTTCCGGTTGTTTCCTCACCCTCCTCAGCTCCCCGCCATGGAGTGGCTTCGGTCACCCAGGTTTATTGTGGTCGGCAGGGAGGGTTGTGTGGGGGGTGCTCGGTTATGGCCTTGGCCTTGCTCGGGGCCTTGGGGCTGTTTTGAATTTCTGGTGAGAAGTTGGGGTTGTGTTTTTTTATGTTACCTCTTGGAATGTGTTTCTTGTCGGCGTTTTGGATAGTCGTGTTGAATGTGTGTACAGCATTGTTGATGTTAGTGATGGGTGTACTGTTTAAGGTTTCAAAGTGTTGTTCTGTCTCATTTGTGAAAGCTTCCCAGTTAGCTCTTTTATAGTTAGTGTAAGTGTGTCTGTGGCTAGCTGGGGTGAGTCTTGTTTTGGTGGTGATAATGATCGGGAGGTGGTCTGAGCCCAAGGTTCTGACCACCCTCCAGGATGTTGTGGGGGCGAGTTCAGGGGAGCAAAAGGTGATATCAGGAGATGATGGGGTGTAGAGGGCTTGGTGGGGAGTATGGGTATGCTGATGAATGTTATTAAGGATATATAGGTTGTCTGTTTGGTGTTGTAAGACCAGCCCTCTGTCTGTGTCGGGGTTGTCGACAAACCAGGCCGACGTCTTTGCATTGAAATCACCACCCAGGATGATGTGTGGGGTGTTTGTGATGTGTTGTATTTGTGGTCTGTAATCGTTTGGTACTGTAGGGGATGTTTTGGGAGGGATGTATGTGTTTATAATGGTAATGTTGGAGCTATTGCCAGTGCGTATTTTAATTGATTGAATTTCTGTTGTGTTATCGTTTGGGGGGAGGAGGGATTTTATATGTGCACTGGTGTCTATATATGTTATATCTTTGTGTACCAGGGTGATGAGTCCACCGCCAATGCCGACGGCCCGGTCTTGTCGTATGGTGGTGAAATTGTGAAATGTAGGTGTTTTGTGTGTTGTACGGAGTTTTGTTTCTTGTAAGATGGCAATGTGTATGTTGTGTTGTTTGATGAAGTGTGTGAGTTCGTGTTTCTTTTTGTTGATGCCATCTATGTTTAGTTGAAGGATGTTAATGTGTGTGCGGTGTATGTTGGGTGCTGCTGCACGAGGATGGGGAGGGGGTGGGGGTGGGGGTGGGGATTGGGGTGCAGGAAATGAGGGTAGGAAAGGATTAGGTTGGGGTGTGGATGGGCTGGGTGGGTTGGGGAGGAGAGGTGGACGGGTAGTTATGTTGTTGTTGTTGTTCCCTAAGCTGCCTGGCCGAACAGCCCCGAGTCCCTGAGGAAGGCCATGGCCACGATCGGGCTTTCCCACAGAGCTCTCATTGAGTGTAGGTTGTGTTGTTGGCATAAGTGGTTGTGTGAAATGCAGTCTTCTATGATGTGTTTAATGGTATGGGGTGCTGTGTTACATCCCGGGCAGGCGTCGACAACGGAGTCATCCAGTCTCTTCTGATAGCTCAGGAGAGCTGATGGTGTCCGCATCTCAGCCTGGCCAGGTGGACTCTGTCCTCGCGAGGGAGGGAGGATTCGGAAGGATGGATTTCGGGAGGTCGTGCATGCAGCTGCGTGTTGTCTGTGAGTGAGTGGATGGATTGGCGAGAGATATGAGTATGGATGTGCTTCTGGAAGTTGGTTCGGGGTGGGCAGGGAGGGAGAGAGGACAATAATTGTGTGTGATACCGTGTGCTGGGTGTTGTTTTGATATTTCTTGGTGTCTGTGGGTGTGTTGCCATGTAGTTTAGTGAGTGGTCTTGGTTCGTGGAGGCTGCTGCCAGGAATTGAGTGCCTCTCATGTCCAGATGGTCTTTGACTTTGAGGATTTTGGTTTCTTGATGTAGATGATCTGTGGGTGCAGTAGCTGTGCAGCCTGTAATGATCTTCAGGGCTTTGTTTTGAATAGTCTGTAAGGTCTTATGATGTGTTTCAGCTAGGTTAGAAGCCCAGGCTGGGCTTGCGTATTCCATTACTGATCTTATGTATTGTTTATATACTGTGGTGGTAGTTTCTTTGTTGCGTCCAAATTTTGTGTGAGCAAGTGACCTGAGGGCGTTAAGTCTGGGTGTCAGTTTCTTTTTAATGTTTGTGGTGTGCTGTTTGAATGTCATATGAGTATCATATGTTACTCCTATGATTTTGTGTGTGTGTGTGTGTGTATGTGTTAGGGGTGTGTTGTTTATGGTGAGTTGAGGGATGTATTCGTGTTCACCTGTCACGGGTAGTTATGTTATGTTATGTTATATTATATTATATTATATTATATTTTATATTATATTATATTATATTAGGGTTAGGTTAGGTTAATCTAATCTAATATAATATTTGTGCATTTTTTGGGCAGTGGGCGGGGCCTCGCGTATGTGGCGGCGTACAGACCCTCCCGTAAAACATAGCGCATTTTAAGACTTATTTGTCAGTAAATACTGATTTCCGACATTCAATTAAACATCCTACAAGTTCTAACAAGCCCCCTGAACAGTTTTTAATAGGTTACTTGAGGATATTTTAACGGGACCATAGGTAAATTTTTACCATAATTTGTTATAAAAAAAAAAAAAAATCTAGTTTCCGTGTCTGCTGAACCATCCAAAAACACGCTAAATGGCGTGTTTTGAAGGGGGGAGGTGGTGGCGGGTAGTGGGGGAGGGGTAGTATAACTAGATTTACCAAACTCTTAAATGGTTGGTGATAAACTTTTACCGGGAATATTCTAATTCAGTGATGTCAGTCCACAGATCAATAGGGCATAAGTGATAATCCTCCGTCTGAAGGGGTTAAGGGCGTCAAGCTGAAGCCAGGTTTTTAAATAATTACGGAAAGCAAATAGCCTAGATCATAAGAAAACTAAAATTAAAAAATAATGATAATATTCAAGGACACTAGTGCGACGTTATGAGAAACAATTTATTAGGGAAAATAGGCACCAATAGATTCGCCATATTTTTCTCCATATAGTCCGAATGGAGGATTTTCGTTATCAACAAATTGAAAAATACCCACTTCACAGACAAATACACCAAAAATCTAAGTCAAAGCGGGGGTGGCAGCCCCCACCTATAATACTAGGATAGGTTAGGTAAGGTTGTTAGGTTAGGCTAATGTCCTTTCAAAGGGGTATAGGCTAGTAAACACTAGGTTCAATGTTATTTTAATACCACGAATTTTGTTGATATATTTGAAGATAAATATTGAATCTATATGCTGTAAAGATCATAAGAATTTTTTTTTAACCCTCGGCAAAACCTAATAAAAAGTATGGTACTAAAATTTCTTTTTCGTAACAAGATTGTCAATACGGTACTTCCAGTTATCGATAGCTCTAAAGATCATATGAAAATGTGTTAAACTCTCTGAAAAACCTAATATAAAAGTATGGTATTAAAATTTAATTTTCGTAACAAGGTTGTCAATACGGTACTTTCCCGTTATCAACGTACAATCAAAGCTGAAGATTGCAGAGTAAACACCGTAGACTTCATCGACTTCCTTTCACCTTCGTATAATCGACAGCCAATTTTTTGTTTTTTATTTACTAAGGGATTAGTACTCAACCAGCGGGGGTGTGGGGGCAGCAGCCCCCACCCATAATAATAGGTTAGGTTAGGTAAGGTAGTTAGGTTAGGCTAATGTCTTCAAATCACTATCGGGGCGTGTCTCAACATCGATCAATAGGCCTAATGGGGAAAATAGGTTTTCCCGAGATTTCTAATTAATTACAAACACTATATATTGATGCAAATGAACAATTTCTTTTATAAAAAACACTCTGAAAATTCGTGGTATTAAAATAAAAAAAATCCGGATAGCCTATACCCGGTCAGAGGCAAGAAGAAGAAGAATCCTGCAGTAGTCTCCTTGAATGCTACCAAAATAATCACAGTTTAAAAGGTTAAGAGGGAAATCGTCCAACCAAAAATTATCAGAATACAAATCACGGTTTAAACGGCTAGGCCTAGAGGCAAATATTCCAAGCAAAAGTAGGCTAGGCTAATCAAAATACAAAATTAAGCAATAGGGCCTAGGCCTATAATTTAAAAGTTAAATCTTAAACTTAGCCTAGGCTATAGGCTAGCCTCCCTGAACCCCTACACATCATGCTAACCAGGGGCAGCCATAGCAGGGCAGTCCTAATAAGATAAACTTAAATACCGGAGACTGTATTGGAGTGGAAATTGAGAAGGCACCATTTTTCAGGATTGTCGGGTAGCCTAACTCTGGTTTAGCAAATTAGCCTATCGCTAGATCTAGGCTAGCCTATTCATGAAATATCCGGTTTCCTTACCTCTCATTTTGGAAGAGTTGGTGGATCCAACCCTCGCCGTCAGAATGTTATTAGTCTAGAGGTTCAAGCCCGGGGAACTTGATCTAGCGAAACTTCGCCATACCTCCTCGGGTTTCAGGCGTCTGGAAAAAAATAAAAATTAAAAAATTAAATAAAATAGCCTACACAAATAATACATGGGCCTAAATACAATAAACTGTGGCAGTGAGAAAGGCTCTCATAATGTGAAGCTAGGATATTCCTAGTTTTTCGCCAATGAAACCGATAGACCAATTTTGTGTCTGAATAGGCCTAAGCCCTTTTTCAATATCCATAATTCCCTCTAGTAATTCAATCCTTTCAAGAACGAATTAATGTCATCCAGCTTAGGTATAATAAAGACTTCTGTCGAGGCTTAGGATCGTATAGGCCTAGTGGATAAATTGTTTGAAGACCCTAAAGGAAGCTAACCAATTAGCCTAGGGGGAAGTATTGTATCGTCTCACCTTTTTAGTTATTTCACGTGGCCTACATATATTTTAATGGCCACCACTTAATATTTATAGACTTAACTGACTACTGGAGCAGGTTGATGAATGATAGGTGCTCGGATGGTCAAGATGTAGATCGATAAAAGAAGATGTCAAAATAGTGTTGCAAGCTGGTGTTGTTGGTAAGGAGTGAGGCCTTTTATAGGGAACATGCTTCGGACATCCACTCGGTAAACAAATGAAACTAGACGTGCGCAATCATTCTTGATCCGTTCTCCATATTACTTTAGTAATGTCAAATAGCATTTAATAATAGCCTACTTATGGATTACTATATTTTTTTAATAAATTTATTCATGTAGGCCTACACCATGGCATTCGTGCATATACAAAATTATTAAATCCGGCCAAATATCTTCGGGATTTGACCACTTGCGAGTTTCAAGAGTCGGGAAAAATATAAAAAAAATAATAATAAATAGGCCTAAATACATTAAATAGATAGGCCTAGCCTATAGCCTAAACAAATATATAAATACAATAAACTGTGCCAGTGAGAAAGGCTCGCTCTATGGTTAATTTAGATAAAGTGGACTGTATATAATTAATTTGGAATAAGCATTAACACATAGCATAATTACCCTCTATGATTAACTCGGCTGGTGATTGAAGGATGGCGGAAAATAGGCTAGTTGACTTTAAGTGGTTAGTAGGATAAAGAAGCGTATGGAAAGAGGCTAGGATAGGATAGATATTTAAGTTATATTTCATGATAACTAATCAAAGATGATTATGTAGTGACTATATGAATAGGAGATGAAAGTGAAGCAAAAACACCTAATATATAAAACTACACGAAGAAGGCTTAGCTTGTGTAGCTGGGACAGAGCATCACGGAGGTTGGTTGGAGTGAGGGCGAGCGCGTTGTGTTTGTCTCCGTCGTGACCTACCGCGCACAACATATGGAAAATGTATCCCATCTTTTTTACAATGAGATACTTATGAACAATCTTAAATAATACACAAATATATATATATATATGGGAATTATAATCCTATAATACTTTCCCAAATACAACTACAGAATAATATATTCTACCCAATCATGGAACGTCCGACCAAGGTTACGGAAGCGTTCAACTTAAGACTACGGAAAGATACGTGACGCTACATCAACCCAGATTACGTAACATCGAGACTTCATACTATACTGTATTTTTTTCCAGCTGATCGTAAATTGTATCTCTTATTAGCTGATTTCTCGATACTTAATGGAAATATATGAAACTACTATGGCTGTGTAATATGACACACAGCCATAGTAGTTTCTACTATTTGACTTATTTGACGTATCTTTTATTTGGTTTTAGTTACGGTTAGATGATTTTATACAGCTTAGGAAGGTTGTGTGGGCGTCAGAAAGCTATATAGTTGTGATAGTTTATATGCCATTAACCCCTTCTGTACCGGCGACGTCTTTTTAATTTTAATCTAGCTATATTTAGACGATTTTGTGCGGTTAAAGAAGGATCTGTGGTAGTAAAAAGGGTCAAGAAAGATAGTTCGAAGCCTGTTAATTGTTGGAGAGCCTTTTTAAACTGAATAAAATCGTCTAAAGAATAAAGTAATAAAGACGTCGCCGGTACAGAAGGGGTTAACCAATTCAGTACCGGTGCCATCCTTTGAATTTTATGATGGCTACTATTTGACGATTTTATTCAGTTTATAAAGGCCCTCCAGCACTCAACAGGCTTCGAACTATCTCACTTAACCCCATATAACTACCACAGATTCTTCTTAACCCTTCCAGCCCGGGTGTCCTTTTAAAATGACACCGCGAAAGAAGGGTAGGAGCCCGGGTGTCCTATTAAAAGACAGTAAGCTTGAAAGCCTATTAAGCTTGGTCTGAACGCCGTCCGTCCGACGCATCTAGACAAAGCCGATCGTTGTGTCACCGCACCTCCGAAAACAATAAGGAGACGTCGGATCAATGTTATTGTTGTGACGTCAGACGAAATTAGTGTCTGAAAAGCTCCGATATTGTCAACATCGCGGAAAAATTCGCTCCACTGAAATCGTCATCACAACTGAACCAGTTGACTTACAGAGCTCTACTCAACTAGTCTACAGATTGAAAACCGCACTACGTTTATAGATGCGTGGGAAATTTCTAGCAGTTAAATTACACAAAAATACGGTAGCCTAGGTCTAGACGTTTTTCGGCCAGATCGCCCGGATACGACCTCCGTCCTTTGGAGGACCAGCCCGGGCCACGAGGGTTAAGCTGCACAAAATCGTCTAAATATAGCGAATATAACTTGGAAGGCGTTACCGGTACAGAAGGGCTTAACCCCGTCTATACCGGTGCCGTCCTTTTAACTTTATTCTGGCTACTATTAGACGATCTTATTTACTTCAAAAAGGGCCTCCAGCAATTGAACCCTTGCGAGTTTCAGGCTATAAGGAAGTTGGAGCCGTGAACATCGATATCAAAGAGAAATGCAATCATAATGTGGGTTTCTGATGGATAAAAAGCATGATATAGTTTGTTTTATGTATTTATATATGTATTATGACCGTATTTTAGCTGATAACTCTGCTAAATATTGACGGCCACGGCTCCAACTTCCTTATAGACCAAAACTCGCAAGTGGTCAATTAAAAGGCTTCGAACTTATCACTTAACCCTTTTTACTACAGCAGATCCTTCTTAAGCTGCATAAAATCATCTAAATATAGCTAGAATAAAATTCAAAACACGTCACCGGTACAGAAGGGGTTAAGGGGTTATTACACAGCTGAATAAAATCGTCTAACCTTAGCCAGAATATTATTATGTTACCTCCACCAACCGACTTTATTCCTAAACTCAATTAATGAAATCAACAAATGCATGTGACAGTCCAGGGATTCGAACCTAGGATGCTCACACCGAAATTCAGTGCATTTATCCATTGCGCTACAAAGACAGTTAAAGCATGGTGGACAAGCCTACGATTTATTATGCAGTTTCGAATCCTGCATATCAATCTAAGCATGTACACAATTCCAACTGCACTATCATAGGCTATGGATAGATGAATGGAAAGAGTAATTAATGGGGCCTTAACCCTTATTAGAACCAGTGTTCCGGTACGGGAAGGTTCAACCCCTTCTGTACCTGCGACGTCTTTTTATTTTTATTCTGGTTACTATTTGACGATTTTATTACACGAAGTGTCTTGATATTGACAAAGAAATGGGGCGAAAGGCCTGAAAATCCCAAAACTAATGGGCCGAACATCTTAAATTTTCAAAACTAATGGGGCTAAACATGAGGGAGAAAGGGAGCCAGAAAAGACCAACCTTCCTGTATGAATGTTATTACGTCAAGCCAACTATTAACCTATGCATCAAATATATTAATTTCACTCCCAACACACAACACCTTCCAATGAAATTTATGAAAGTATGTGATCCTACCGGGATTCGAACCTGGGCTACCACATACAGATCTGAAGCACGCTAACCATTACACCATCAAGACAGTTTGAGAACAAGAATCGCCCAACCTCCGCCACCTTGGTGCCTAAACCCGGTATCATACCAGAGTTTTTATAGTCCATTCGATGATCAAAATGTTTCTGGCAACATTTCTGGAATATTTTGCACTGGTATCGGAAACCAGACCGATGATAGATGAATTCACGTAACAGAAATGTTTTAAATGTTGACCTCATAAGCAGCCAGATCAGTGTTGAGGGAAAAACGTTTGTGATACCGGCTTACAGGGTCAAACACAACTCAATTATACCTCTGACACCCACAGAAACTTCATAAGCTGAATCAAATCTTCTAATGATATCCAAAACATGCCATAATTATCAAGGGGTTAAATACAAGGTCTAGGGAACAAAACTAAAAACCTCCCCTTAATATATTGGTAAAGAAACACTCATAAATTATAAACAGTTGTTATTGATGATATTGAAAGAGAGACATACTGTATACTGTACAGTACCTCTTCATTCCTCAATCTGTCTCTATGCGTCACTCTAAACATACTCCTCAAGCAGTTCATCTCAATCACATCCAACTTTTTTCTCTCTTGTGCCTTCAGACCCCATGTCTCAGCCCCATACATCACTGTTGGTACAACTATCCCTTGATAAATTGCACCTTTAGCTTTCATTCCGAAATTTCTCACCTTCCACATACTTCCTATTGCTCCGAAAACTTTCCTACCTTTACATACTCTCTGTATTACCTCAATTTCCATTTTTTTTTTGAGGGGGGGGGGGACACAGTAATTTAACCAGACCACTGAGTTTCAGAACAAAACTCTCATAGGGCTGGCATTTCCACTTAAGCGTCCATGCTTATCACTCTTCCTAGATATTTAAAACACTCCACTTGCTGCAGTATTTCCCCATCCAGCCGCACATCTAGATTCACCCTACAAGCACCCTAGGAACTAGTACATGATATAAAAATAACACCTACCTACCAGCTAGTATTTGTTCCTAGTACCTAGTACATGGGATACAAAGATATCCATTACCTACCAGCTAGTGCGGGTTCCTAGTACCCAGTACGTTGGATACAAAACTAACCCTTACCCACCAACTAGTACAAGTTCTAGGACCTAGTACGTGAAATATAAAACCAACCCTTACCTACCAGCTAGTACTTGTTCATAGTAGGCCTACAGTACGTGGAAAACAAAACCAACAACGAAGTATGGGGCATAATAACCTTTATGTAACAGCTGCTAACCTTGTCCAAACAGCTACTAACCTTTTTCCAAATGTTGTAATGAGTCAATGTCCTCAGAAAGCACAATAACTCAGCGAATCATAAGAGATTAGCCTTTACTACACCATTTCACACTCGTCCAGTATGACAACTAGCAATTTGAACGCCAAAAACAATATATGACTGAATGACATAATAAGTAGGATTGGCAAAGTAAAGACAATCAAGAACATTAACTCGAACGCCCATACTGTGACTATAGATAATTTATTGGATACAAGCCCTTATAGTTTAGATGACATCACTGGTTTGTGTGTGTGTGTTTTGTATATCGATGACGTTACAATAAAAAACTGGCCGTGTTCGAATGTCTACACAGCGACCAGGAGCGTATAGACTCCTGGGATTGTATATATTTTGGCGAAGGGAAGAGCGGTAGAGGATTAGTTTTACAGGTATATACACTTATTCATATTCTGCCACAAATTTGTGCACCCGCTACATTGAACCTTGCCAAGAAAAGTGATCAATACTCCCAAACGTGTGTGTATCGAAGGGTGGCCTTCGGTGAGAGCAGACTGAGTCAGTCACACACTAACAATGAAAGCAAGTGTACTCATGCATGTCAAGTGAAAGGGAGGGGGTGGTAGAGATGGTTGGGGGTGCTTGCAGGGGATGTAGGGCCGTGATTGCACAATGGAAAATTTGATTGCTTGGCGCGAAACATGCAGATGCTATAAGGCTTCAGCTGGGGTGCTGTCCATTAACACATATGACGCCATAATGCGTCGTCACCCGGGGTTTAAGGGTTGAGAACCATTTTACTCTTGTCAATTTCAATTGCTCATCCCACCGCATTATATTTTCATTTACAGTTGCTTCTCATCAAAATAATCCTGGAATAACCAAAATATAAAGGAACAACATAATCAGGAACATAATTAAATTGTACAAGTACATTTTGATAAGGTAAATGATGAACATTACGAACAAGAAAATGTATCAAGGCACAATAATTAGGAAAGATAAAATGTAATTAGAGCGTATAACCAGGAAATTATTAAAAACACAGCTACAATAGGACAATAATAATAAGGAAATATAAATCAACATATCGTTTGCTTACAAGTTTATTGGATCGCTATGTAATGTTAGGGAAGCTTGGCACTGTATGGGGGGCTCCACCTCTACTGGTCCTATAGTGGCTGTGGCACTTCTGTCTCTCCCATCTTATCTGTTGGCACCTACCTCTCCCTCTCTCTACTCACTCTCTCTCACTTTTCTCTTGTCTCTTGTCTTCTCTCTCTCTCTCTTGGCATCAATATTGGTTACAAATATAAAATGTAAAACTTGCAAAACAATATGTAAAACAGGAACCGCACAATATAAAGACGAAAGAACTTACCAAAATCACTTACAAAACTCTATAATATGATTTTGATTTTAACACTGTAACACAAGCGTTCATTCTTCATGTATAAATGTATCAGTTTGTCTCCTTAACATTGCTTACACAAATCAAAAGTATATATAACAATTATTAACAATGATTTACACTATATTAATTAATATTGAACTTTCATTAAATTTGCATAATGTACTGAAACATATTTTTTTAGTAGAGGAACTGTTTTTTGTTGCGACATGAAACATAAATTAATTGGTTTATCTTCAAAATATTGGTTCAAAAAGTATTTAAGGTCAAACAACACATATTTTTACCAAAGAAACAATATATAATTAAGTCATGATGTGTAATTTAATTTGTTTATTCATCATAATATTGGTTATGTCAAAAATTTATTTAACAAGAATGCTTAGCAAGACCAGTTGAGATATGAGACTTCAATTAATTTAGCTTATATGCAAAATATACTGTTCAGTAAATGTCAAATAATGGCATATGTTTTTGTCAGGGGAATATTAATAAAATAAAATGGCACATTATATAAATTTGAACAGTAACTTTTGAGTTCGTTTTCAAGTTTTGTATTTCAATTAATTGAATATAGGTAAAGGCTACATACACAAAAAGCGAATTTGAAGACGATCACGAATATAGAATTAAATACATTAACGACACATGTACACACATTGCACACACAATACATGGAGTCAAAGCACCAATTTGCTTTCCAGTTGATTTAAGCTTAACACATAATCTCACAAATTGAATATAGGAAATGGATTGAACATTTATGTGATAATGAAAATAAAAAATTAGATATATGTACTGTACTTTAAAAGTAAAATGAAATGTAAGGAACATATACAAAAAGTATACATGCTATATTTATGTGCATAAGTGTACGGTAATTGGCAGTCTTACCCAATGTCTGTGACGACAAGTATCATACCTTATAAGTGTAACCTGAATCACAGAGAAAATTGAGTCTTGCATTTTTTAATATTATGGAGATAAAATATATATAATATTTTTTTTGCAATGTATTTCTATTATTATGATACAATAATGTATGTCCCTAAGATTATAGATTTTTATTGCAAGCTATTTACCAAATTAATACAGATGATGCCAAACTTGTGAAAGTTTTAATTAATTGAATTCTTGTCTTGGGGTCCTGGACATGTGAAGTTGAATTTTTACTGATGTAAAAAACTTTGTACACTAATTCAATTTAGTCAGGACGGTTTAGAGACACAGATCACCTACTTGCTGCGGCAGTCGGTTTGATCGGATAGTTTGCCTAAATGATAATAGGGCAACTTCATTAATTTATCAATAATCATACTCTTGTTATACAGTGAATCCAGTGAAATGATGTGTGGTAACCATGATAATATTTACTTAAGAGAATGAGGTACTGGTGCGATGTGTTTACCATAATAAAAAAAACAGTGATACAATTGATTCTTGACGTACTAAACTGGTGACGGGCTAAAAAAAGTCAGAGACCAATTTGCTTAAACGATATGGTGAAAATACACTTTTGTCGGTGTGCTGAGGATTACATTGTTCACACCAAAAGAGCTACAAGAAGCTCAATACACAGGACTTTGGTCACTATAGTCTACTATTTCCAACTGATGACAATTTGCTATGTTACTATTTTGGTTACTCAGCTATTACGTAGATTTTGTAGTGAATCGTGTTGTTAATTATGCAAACTTGGCATTAATATGACGCAGAAATATATTAGATTCATATTTTTCCAATAAGTACAGATAAATCAGATGCTAAGGGAATTAATTTACCATCAGCTTAAGTTAAACCGACTGTAGTCCAAGTATTGTTTTTAAGGTCCATTGTGCGGTAATGCAGTAGGCCGAGTAAACACGTAGTTGGGTTAGATTAATTTTGGCCAATGTTGCAGGTTCATCGTTATCATGCTGGTGATGGTATGTTATCCAGGAATGCTTACAAGACCTGTTTATAATAAGACAGTAGAGGGGGGTTTAACAGGGCGTGTATGTATGTACAGTATATGGACGGCAAATTTCAAGTACCCATTCGATGGAGAGACCTACATTAGTTGAAGTGGTTCTACGAAGACAAATGAAAGTACACATAGATTATCACACTTAAGCCTCAATGGTTGATGATGAAAGTAGCGTATTGTGGTTGAGGATAAAAATAATTATGATACATATAACAACTCTTACAGACATACATAGATATATGGCTACATATAGTTTAGAAACAGGAGAATCAAGAAAGAGTTACTCTATATAAATTTGTTGCAAAAGCGAAAAGCAGCAAAAAGTTGACTGAAAAGCTGAAACTCAAGAATACGAAATTTGTATACAATAATTTGACACTAAAAGACTGAAATAGAAACATGTAGAGCACTAGCTTCTGAGAGCATCACTTGATCAAAGTACAAAGAAAGGAACAATATCTTTACATGCTTCAAACATTGTTGCTAAAATGTAATCAACTACGACAGGATCAACAGTAGCGAAGAGGCACTGAAAAAGAGAATAATCCTCGGAGTAAATTCTGGCCACAAGAATAGACTTTCACAATGACTAGCAAAATAATGGTAAAGGTTAACTGCAAACTTAAAGAGATTAATCACCTCAAAGTTGCACTAAACTTATAATTTATTGATCTTTACCCACAGATTTGGACAGTAAAATTATTGTTTGGAATTAAAATTTATACAATTATTATATGCAACTGAATATATCTATAGTGAAGGTTAGTCTTCGGTTGATTTAGTTAATTTTAAATATTATTATTATTAGAAAACAAAAATTATCACTTGGTGGGTTTATTGGACTAGTATATCCCTGGAGAATCACTTAATGTTATATAATGTTATAGATTGATCTACGAAAATTACAAATGATAATATCCAATCGAAACAATTTGCGTGGACCAGAAAAATCCATCAGAGAGACAGCAGAGAACTTTCCACTGAAACCGGGAGAGCCGGAGAGGACACACGTCTACTCCGGCCTGAGGGTTTGTTATCCTCGTCCTTCATGTTAAACTTCTCCAATGCCCTAGCTACTGCCCCATCACACAGGTTCCCCCATGGTCTAGCAACATCGGTAATTACCGGTGGGTCCTGGTTCATCGAGCGTGACCTTGGCCGTACTTGAGATTTACTTCCATTGACTGAGCTGTGCTGGCTGCTGGGTGACAAAGTGTGGCCTTGATGATGCCAGTCCAGAGAAAATTCAGTGTCGGTGCCTGGACTTCTGGATCCGAATTCTGACAGTTCGCTGCCCTCGCTTAACATACTGCCAAAGTCACTTGTGGTAGAGATGGATCTGATGTAAGATGGGGGTGTCTTCTGCTTCACCTGGCTATCGTCCTCTTCCCGGATAATAGTCAGCTCTCCGGATACAGCCAGGCCGCGTTGAGAAGCTTCTAGTAGGTTTGTATTTTCATCATTATCAGTGGGATCTCTAACTGGGGAAACGGTGAGGAATCTATTGGTGTTACTGGTGAGGCTGCTTTCTGATGGCTCATTCAAAGAGTTTTCTTGTGGTTCTGTTGCTACATGTTCAATCTTCATTTCTGAATCAGCGGTGTCCCAAGCACCTGAAAAGGCAGCAAGGATTTTGTTGCTTGTGCTCGGCTCATCCAATGATATATATGCCTCATCAATATCTGCACTACGAATATTATCTTCCGTGTTACTGTCGGTGGTTTCGACAGGCTTACTGACCAATTCGTCAGGGAAGATTTTAATTTCGGGAAGATTCAAGGATGTTGGTCGTTTAGGTCTATTTCGGCTTCGTGGACTGTCTAGAGTACCATCAACACTCTCCAAAGAGGAAGCTTGTGATACATCGCTACTTGCACTTGAGGTCTTCTTGGTCTTGAGCTTCCTAGTTGGAGTAGTACTTCGAGGCTTTTCCTGTGTGACGCTCAAACTATTGCTATTGCTATTGCTATTGCTCTTATTTGGTCTTAATCTCTCACTCACTGGACTACGGTCAAGGTCAACTGAATTGCGTCTTCTACTGGTCACACTGTTCCTTCTCTCTGATCTTAGCTGCCTCTCCTGCTTTTCATGTTTCTCCTGCTTTTCATGTTTCTCATGCTGTTTATCATGTTTTTCTTGCTGTCGTTCATGTCGTTCTGCTAAGCGCTGTTCAACATGTGATACTGAGCGGCGCCGACCATTAGGGGATGCTGCACCTTCGTTGCTCTTTTCGTGTGAGGTTTTGTTATTGGTACTGGGTTCATGGATCAAAGTAGGCTTTAGCTTATCGTTATCCTCCTTTTCTTTTTCCTTCTTTTCTTTACGCCTCCTCTGCGCTTCACGCTTCATTTGTTCAGCTCGGTTAACTTTTGGTATTTTCTGTGTTGGCTGAGCTTCGGGTTGCCTGTGGTTATGACGAGGGCACCGCTTGTCACAGACTCCTGATCCTCGGCCACCTCGTCCTCCACCTCTGAGCCGAGCCTCATTGGTGCTGCTTCCAGTTTTAGTGCCGTCATGTACAATAAGGGTGTTCAGATTTGTGTTGTGTCTGGTAACAAGATCGTTGTAATCCTCATCATTCTTGTTGAATCTTGATTCAAAATAACCAAGCTTATGAGAGCAGTCGCCAATTTCTTCAATCTGATCAATTGCAGCCAAGCTTTTGTACATCCTGCAAGTTATATCATTCTCCTTGTTGTTTGGGGTAACTGCGGGGCGAAATATGCTGTTGCAGCTCTGGTACACAGCATTGTCCTGGTTCAACTGTGACAAGGCCGTGAGAGCCTCCACAGACTGAGAGAATGAACGGAGTCCCATTAGTCTCTCGCGGGATTTGGAAAGACTGAGCTTAGCATCAAAGAGCCTCTCGCGTGATTTTGAGATGGTCTTCTTCAAGTTCGACATCTGGATCCTTTCTGAAAGAACCTCACGAGACTTGGACATGCTCCTAATACGATCGAGGTTGTGGCGAGATGAGAAGCGTGACTCTTGACGCTGAAGTGAATACAAGGCGAAAGGAGGCAGGAAGGTGATGGGAGATGTAAGGTTTGAGAAAGAAGTGGGATCTGGAAGTGACGGTGTGTGTCTGACAGGGGTGTGAGGGTGGAATGGAGGACGCCCAATGTCTACAGTCGGTGATGTGATGTCAGAAAGAATGGGGGCTGTGGTGGGTGCTGGTTGGCTTTCTTGAGTAGTTGTGGTGGGAGGTGGTATGATTAGTGGAGTGATTGTGGTGGGAGTTGATAAGATTGTTGGGGTGACTGTGGTGGGGGGAAGAACGACAACTGGTGTGGTTGCAGGGGGAGGAGGTACAATTGCAGAAGTGGTAGTGGTGAGAGCTGGTACGATGGCAGGGCAGGTTGAAGTGGGTGGTGGAATAGGTATTACTGGGGTATTTGTGCTGGGGGTTGATACGATTACTGGTGTCATTGTGCTGGGAGGTGGCATAATAACTGAAGTGGTGCTAGTTGCAGGCGGTTTGATGATTGTTGGGGTCGTTGTAGTGATGGTGTTGAAGAGATTGAGGGTGGATGGTGGGATGGGTCTGGTTACTTCCTTCTTCATCCAAGCGTGGTCGAGGCACTCCTGAGCACTCATTCGGCGCCTGAAGGAAAGAGACGGTATTCATAAGTACTGTATATTTATTATAGTTTTCTTCTATTTTATGAAGGAGACCAAAGGCAATGCTGCCTGTAACAAGTGTCCCTCCAAAGTTGAAAGAGTGACTGAGCCAAATTCAACGTAAGTTAGAGTCAAAATGTCTTGACACAGGAGCTTGAAGCAATGCAAGTCATAGGGATGAGTATTGTATTTTGCTTAAGGATGATTTTTGAAAGTCAAAAGGTTAATTGAAATAGTTTGCAACTCTTGTATCCCTAAAGGTCCTTCATAAGCAATATATAACTAGAAAAAGGAGTACTGTAGAGTAATCAAGATAATATTGCTACCACTTGGGGAAGATCAGCAAGTGAATAGGTGAACATTTACAGACCATTTGCTCAAGCCCTTCATTAGTTACAAGAGGTTAGGAATAAATGTTTTTGGCTAAATATAATGAATAGGCTATAGTGTTACAGAACAAATTTAAATATACAATTTTTTTATGAAGGCATTAAATGCACACTAATAAAGATCAACTCAACCATTGCCAACTTAGAGTCCTATCTTGACCTAACATAACCAAGCCTAACAGCACAAGTATATTTTGTACTGGTTGGAATAGTGTACTGGTTGCAGTATCCGGTCTCTACTTAACCCCTTCAGTACAATGGTAGGAATAAAGTTTGGTGGTATATGTTAAGCTTCACTTGGGTGAGGCCCTCATCTCCTTAACCCATCCAGCCCCAGCAATGCCCATTGGCCGATGCCTACTCATGTAAAGCACAACCCTGCAACGTTGCCTATTTTCGCCTTATTAAAAGCATTTAAGCCCCCCAAAACTTTCGTAGGGGTCTCCACTTTGTACACATGGTAGCTTAGGATGTGGGGAAAAGTTGGCAGCCCACAGAAACCACCTTGGGCCAGTGCTACCCAATCTTGTTTAACCCCTACTGTACCATAGGGTACTAGCATAAATGTAACCCCCAGTCCCAAGCAATGTGGCCAAAATGGCTTCAGAGGCAAGATATAACAACCTCCCACCTAAAAAGATGGAGGAATACTGCCTCTCCCAGCCTGTGGGGGTTTGGATATAAGCTGAGAAATGTTGCCAAGGTCTTAGAGCAGTGCTCAAATGTTGTGGTACCAGGTACTGCCTGATACTGGCAGTTACAAGGATCGTATATTACTGACGGCTGTCAGCTGTCGCTGGAACTGGGGAGTTACTTATCTACTGACGGCTCTGCCGACGCTGGTACTGAACGGGTTAATATTACAAAAAATAATAATACATATGAATAAAGCCTGGGACTGAGTGTTACATTAACCCTTTCAAGCTCCAAGACGCATTTCTTTTCTGTTTTCTGGTAATTATTAGACGATTTTATTCAGATTAGGAAGGGTATATGGAAGTCAGAGGGTTGATTGAGATAGCCTTTACCCATTTAATACCCACAGATTCTTCCTAAGCTGCATAAAATCGTCTAATGATAGCCAAATAATCTGCTAAAATGCATCAGAGCTTCAAGGGGTTACGTTAATTTTTGGATGATGCTCAACGGGTAAATATTGCCTTTTGGAATCTGTGGTTATAACTCGGCTGAATTATCAAGCCTGGTACACAGGGGCTACTGCATATTATCCAGGATACCACGGTTACTTCTCCAGATGGGACATCACAAATGTTCACTAACTCCAGGTTTCTATTTACTGCTAGGTGAACAGAGGCATAGGGTGTAAGGAGACTGCCCATCCGTCTCGCCCGGACAGGGATTTGAACCACAGATCTTTCGATTTTGAGCAGATTATGATTTCACCTACATTTAGACGATTTTATGAAGCTTAGGAACGATCTATAGTAGCGAAAAGGATTAATCAATTTAGTCTGTAGCCTTTTTATTGGACCAATCCAAGAAGCCTAACTAAAATTATCGCCTTAATTGTTGATTTTTAATACTTTTTTATTACAATGGAGTCAGTTTTCACTTTACTGAGGGTATCACTATATTATTCAGTTGTCATAGTCAACTGGTTGGCGTGATCGTCTTTACCCCTTAAGGTATATTTTCACATAATGGGGTATTTTTCTGGACCCCATTCCCCCTAATGTTAAGCTCCATTAGTTTTGAGATTTAAAGATGTTCGTGCCATTAGTTTGGCGATTTTAAGACTGGCGAGCAAAAGCAAGCTTGCAATTTTGGATGAACAGCCTTTGGCTGGTACAACAAATATATCTCGAACGGGGGTCTCAGGGATATATGTTTAAAGCTTGCTGGAGGTCTAGGGAGCAAACTAAAAATCTTCCCTTAACCTCTAGCTGCCACGTTACTCTCGGAATGTTTTACTGGGCGAATGCGACATTTCTTCCGGAAAATGGTACTTAAAAACAACAAAAATGCACCATTGCCGGTGAAATGGAAGCAATATGTGATTTGGTGGCATGTTTCCTTACAACCACCTCCTCTCTTCCCCTAACATGTTCCTCCCCCCTTTCTCTCTCAACTTACCCACTCCTCCTTTAATCTTCTTTTTCTTTCCCCCAATCCCTATAAACTCTCTCTCCTGCCTCAAAGAAGGTATACATACCCAAAAGGAAAGTGTGGCTGCTGAAGAACAAGTTAGTTAGGGATAGGTTTCATATTGAACTGGAGGAAATTAATAGAAATAAGGAAGCTAGGCCTAACGATGTAAATAGTCAATGGAACTTTCTTAAGCATAGCCTTATCGCTGCCACTGACAAAGTCTGTGGGAAAACAAAGGGTCACCTCAGGAATAAGACATCCTGGTGGTGGAACAATGAGGTAGAACATGCTGTGAAAGAGAAAAGGAGATGCTTCAAAGCATGGAAGAAGGGAGGCAGCAAGGAGGAATACCAGGCAGCTAAACGAACTGCCAAAAAGAGTTATTTACAATGCTAAAAAAGGCATTAAGGACCTGGTCCTCGAACAAGTGAGTAACACTGACAATCCCAATGGGATCTTCAACCTAGCTAGGCGAGTTAAAAATGACAGTAGGGATATTATAGGTGAACAGTGTGTTAGAAACAATAATGGGAAGATTGTGTATGCAGAAAATGAAATCAGAGAAGGATGGAAGGCACACTATGAACGATTGCTAAATGTAGAGTTTGGATGGGATAAGGAACAGCTTAGTATCGAAAAACTAATATCTGGACCCCCTCATTTG
This sequence comes from Paralithodes platypus, assembly GCA_032716605.1. Classification (NCBI taxonomy): domain Eukaryota; kingdom Metazoa; phylum Arthropoda; class Malacostraca; order Decapoda; family Lithodidae; genus Paralithodes; species Paralithodes platypus. The sequence continues at coordinate 62,243,119 of CM064573.1, forward strand.
ATAACACCAGCTGTAGTGAGCGACGCAATCAATAAAATGAAGGACGGTAAAGCTCCAGGGTGCTCTGACATTGTCGCCGAGATGATAAAAGCCTCGGGGGAGACTGGTGTCAACTTAGTCACTGAGTTGATAAACACCATTATTAAAGATGAGAAAATCCCAGCGGATTGGCTCAAAAGTGTAATAGTAAACATATACAAAGGAAAAGGGGATGTGCTAGATAGAGGAAATTATAGGGGCCTGAAAATGCTTGACCAAATCATGAAGGTCTGTGAGAGTCTTTGAGGGTTTGATCAGGCAAAGCATCTCCATTGATGATATGCAGTTTGGTTTTATGCCAGGACGGGGTACAACCGATGCTATCTTCATAGTCAGGCAGATAAAGGAAAGATACTTACTAAAAGGCAGGGATCTTTACTTTGTGTTTGTAGACCTGGAGAAGGCCTTTGATAGGGTGCCTAGAGATGTTGTGCAGTGGGCTATTTGGAAACTTGGTGTGGAAGAGTGGCTGGTGCGTGTGATAATGAAGATGTATGAGGAAGTGCGGTGAAGGTGAAGGGTGTACTGAGTGATGAGTTCGCAGTCCGTGTTGGAGTCCATCAGGGTTCAGTGTTAAGCCCCCTCCTCTTTATTATGGTCTTGGAGGCACTGTCTAGAGTTTTTAGAGGCGGACTCCCGTTGGAACTGTTTTACGCAGACGATTTAGTCCTAATAGCTGACAGTATGCAAGATGCTGAGGCCAAATTCAGAGAATGGAGAGAGGGCATGGCGAGCAAGGGTTTAAGAGTCAATATTAACAAAACCAAGGTTATGCATTGTAGATTGAGACGAGGCAATGTGGAAAAGACCCATGTGCAGTGTGTGGAAAGGGTGTGGGCGTTAACTCAATTCAATGTAGCATCTGTCGATGTTGGGTACACCATGGGAGTAAGTGCTTTAGTAGAATAAAGGGACCCCTGCCGAAGGATAAGTCAGAAATAGAGAAATTTTAGTGCGTAGTGTGCGAAGGCGAGCTTGTGTTAAGTGATGATCCTGTGGCTGTGAATTTTGGAAATGAGTGATTGGAGCTGGTGAACAAGTTTTATTACCTAGGAGATACCATCTCTGCCGGTGGTGGGGCCAAGGCTGCCACTGTTGCTACAATTAGATGTGGCTGGGGAAAGTTCAGAGAACTGCTGCCAATCCTGACCATGAAAAGAATGCCTCTCCCCCTGAAGGGAAAGGTGTATGCCTCATGTGTTAGAAGTGCAATGATGTATGCCTCAGAAACATGGGCCGTTAAAGTAGAGGATGTCAACAGAATGGAACGTAATGAGATGAGAATGGTGAGCTGGATGTGTGGGGCCAGGCTACAGGATAGAATAACAAATGTTGAGCTGAGGAGACGTTTAGGTATAAAGAGTATTAGCGAGGTGATACGTACAAGTAGACTGGGATGGTATGGACATGTGGAGAGAATGGATGAACAAAATTGGGTGAAAAAATGCAGGTCTGTGATTGTGGAGGGAGCTGCACCAAGGGGTGGACCGAGGAAGACCTGGGATCGGACTATACGTGCCGATCTCAAATCCAAGAACTTGACAAGTGAAGCCGCCCTTAACAGGGTTGCCTGGAATGCGCCATTAGGACAAGAGACTGAAACTGCATGTATGTGTGGAACACTCAGTCTTAAAATGTTATGTATGTATGTATGTACAACATACATACAACAGGGGAAGAGGGTTGTAGGAACGCTGAAAGCAGTAACAAGAAATAGGGTGGTCAGTATGGAAGTGAAGAAGTCCTTGCATGACAGTGTGGTAATCCCGACACTGACTTACGGAAGCGAAGCATGGACGTTGGTTGAGAGACTCAGACCAAGAGTGAGAGCAGTGGAAATGAATTACTTAAGAAGTGCGAGTGGAGTTACATGGAGGGATAGACAGACTAATGAGGAAGTAAGAAGGAGGTGTGGTGTGGAGGTAGATGTGCTGGAAAGTGTGAAAAGGAATAACTTGAGATGGTTCGGCCATATGGAATGTATGGAAAGCGAGAGAATGACTAAGAGTGTGTACGAGAGCGAGGTGGAGGGACAGAGAGGGAGAGATAGACCGAAAGAGAGGTGGAAGGATGGAGTGAGGAAGTATATGAATGAAGGCGGTGCTGGTTGGGGGGAGGGGCGTCGACTGACTGGGGACAGAGGTGCATGGGGGGCGGTTCGTTCGTGGCCACCCCTTCCGGGATCACGGCATCAGGCAATAGATAGATGTATGTAAATACATTCAGTTACCCTCCTCTACACCTCCCCTCATACATGCGCGAGACAAATGCTGGAGCCGCCAGTGTGGCTAAAGCCTCCAGAGAGAGCAGACTTAAGTCGCTCTGCCTCGTATGCACTCGTCACCCCACTCATAATAATATTGTACGTTTTTTTCACAGGATACTTGCTCTTTACACCTATTTTCTGGTTATTCAATGTTCACATGTTCATTATTCAAGTAAATTATGCACATATGGATGTAGTAATATTTTTTTATATATATAACAAAGTTTGTCAGAATTGAAACTAAATCTTTCGCACTGGCGTACCTTTAAAAAACATGTCTAACTAAGCCCCCGGGTTAACTTGACCTAGTTTATTTGACTCTTGAGCACCGATATATGCACCAATAAATTGTTAGTGTGACTTGGGCTTTGCGCTATCATTTATACTAATTACATTTTGTGAACTATTCATGCAATTCTAGGTTTGTCGACTCGTATTCTGTTACTCCATAAAGGGGCAGGTGGCTAGGAATCCTCCTCCCCTTGTAAAATTCTCCTACTCAACGAGATAGAGAAAGGGTCGAGGGAACGCGAAAGTGATCCCGGACCCGAAGAATTGAAACTTTAAATGTTGTTTCTGTTCGGGATCTGTCTCGAGTTGGCCACTCCCAGCAACAAACATACATAAAATTTGCAAATGTGAAGCCGAGTCCATGGAAGAGAATGATAATCGATACCATCCTAAAGTATTAACAATTAAAATTTAATTTTAATTTACAAAACATGACATTATTCTTGTAGAAATGTTACATCGAGATGGTATACTTTGTCTACTATTATCTGCATAGTTTATTAGCCATTTACTGACATTTATGCCTACAATTTGCCCCCTAGGGTAGCACTAAATTGATGTGTTGTTTTTTGTATTTCATAATATTGTTTTGCTAATTCTTCAATTCGTTAATTGCACATAGTGATTTTGATAAGTTTGTTTATCATTATATTGTGCAGTTTCTAGCCTTGCTTTTGTTTGTTTTGCAAGTTTTACATTATAATTATAAGAACTGACCCTTCGACTAAAAGGCCTATACTCTCCCTGACTTACTCTGGCTGCCTGACGAGAAGTCGCTTGATGAAGTCGATGGCCTCTGCCGAGATGTCCTCGAAGAGCTCCTCCGGGAAGTCAAGTTCCCCGCGCGAAATCTGCAGGAAGGTTTCCTGGTCCGTGTCGCCTCCAAAGGGCAGGAACCCCGTCAGCAGCACGTAGGTTAGCACTCCAAGTGACCTGATGGAAGATTAATGAGATTAGATGAAATCACATAGGAGAGAGAGAAAGAGACTTGGTAAATGATTAAGAGCAATTATTTATGGAGAATGTGGAGGAGATGAGCAAGGTGTTTAAGGAAGAGATATGTGCAGCATGTGATGAGGTGTGTGGAGTAAGGAGAAGAGGAAGAGGAGTGAAAGGTACAGCATGGTGGACAGAAGAGGTAAAAATAGCCGTGGAAGACAAGAAGAAAGCATATAGAGAGTGGTTGGGTAGTAGAGGGAATGAAGATTAGGAGAGGCAGAAACGAGCGAGGTACGTGGAGAGAAAGAGTGGTGAAGAGAGTAGTGAAGGAAAGTAAGAGAAGAGTAGATGAGGAATTTGGAAGGAATCTGAGTGTAAAATGGAGGGAGTGTAAGAAACTGTTCTGGAAAGAAGTCAAGAAAGTTAGGGAAGGTAGCAAGGGAAACAGTAAGGGTGTGAAAGATAAGAATGGGAGAATGCTAGCCGAGAAGCAAGAGAGAGTCGACAAATGGGGGGAGTACTTCAACGAGTTGCTAAACGTAAGCAATGGAGCGCCAGCACACCCAATTGGATGGGGTATAGGAGAGAGGAGAAGAGAAGTAGTGGAGGAGGAGGTGGGGATCAGGAGGTCAGAAGTGTGGGAAGCCATGAAAAGAGTGAAGTTGGGGAAAGCACCAGGAACAGATGGAGTGTGTGGGGAAATGCTGAGGTATGGTGGTGAGATAGTGATCGAATGGGTATGGAAAATGTGCAAACTAGCATGGGAGAAGGGGAATGCACCTGATGACTGGAAGACAGGCATAATAGTCCCCCTATATAAGGGTAAAGGGGAAAGAGGAGTGTGTGGTAACCACCGAGGAATATTATGTCTTCTAAGCGTAGTAGGGAAGGTGTACAGTAGGGTAGTGATTGAGAGAGTGAGAGCGAGAACGGAGAAATGGATAGGTGACGAGCAGGGCGGTTTTAGGAAGGGAAGAGGATGTGTAGATCAGATTTTTACCCTGAATTGTGTTGTGGAGAAATATCTGGAGAAACAACAAAAGGTGTATGTTGCCTTTATGGACTTGGAGAAGGCCTATGACAGAGTGGATAGAGAAGGTATGTGGAAAGTACTTAGAATATAAGGAGTAGATGGCAAGTTGCTGAAAGCAGTGAAGAGCATGTATGAGGGTGCAAAGGCGGCAGTACTTGTAGAGAATGAGCAGAGCGAGTTCTTTGACCTGAATGTTGGGTTGAAACAGGGGTGTGTGTGATGTCTCTGTGGTTGTTTACTGTATATATGGATGGAGTCATGAAAGAGATACAGGGAAGAGCAGTGGATGTTGGTGTATCGCTGATAAGGGAGGAAAATGAGTGGAAGCTACCTGTACTGCTGTTTGCTGATGATACAGTTCTGATGAGTGATAATGAATGGGAGTTGCAGGGTCTGGTAAATATGTTTGGAACAGTGTCCGGAAAACGGAATCCGAAGGTAAATGCGGGGAAGAGCAAGGTTATGGTATTCAGAGCAAGGTTATGGTATTCGAGAGGGGTGAAGCCACAGAGTGTGAGGTTGTTGTTGTTGTTGTTGTTGTTGTTGTTGTTGTTGTTGTTCCCCAGGCTGCCTGGCCGAACAGCCCCAAGGTCCCGAGCAAGGCCAAGGCCATAGAGCGCCCCCACAAAACCCTCCCTGCTTACCACTAACAAAACCCAGGTGACCGAAGCCACTCTAAGGCAGGGAGCTGAGGAGGGCGCGGAAACGCCCGGGAAACCAAAGCCCCACCCAAGGCCCTGTGCCCCTCAGCAATTATGAAGGGAAAGTTGAGGGGCAAGGGAAAAATGTGACGCTTTGGCTCCCAATCTGCCAACTTTTAGGTTGGCAGTAAGGAGGTCGATCCACGGAAAAGACGCCGTCACTTGAGATCTAGAAGATATATAAGTAAAAGGAACAGTCAGAGTAAGCTATGGGTATGGCAGAGATCGCTCAGCTCTCACCCTGATAGACCAGCCCATCACCACATGACTAGAACCCAATCCTCTCAGCATCAGCTAGGAAAGGCCCTAGAAAGCCGCCTTTGGCGGGGGGATAGCTCCCCTACTTCAACTCCTTTCGGAGTTGGGCACCCGCCCATTGGAGCCGTTGACATCGATAGTAAATAGAAATACAATAATAATGTAGGTTTCTGATGGCTAACAATTATGTTGAATTGGGGTTTATGTATTTATTAATGTAGTACAACCGTATTTTAACTGGTAATTCTGTTCAATATCCTTGTCTATAGCTCCAACTTCCTTAAATAACGAAACTCACAAGTGGGCGATTATGTATTTATGAACACGGTTGGTGTAAACAAGAATGGCATGAGGATAATAATCAAGAGAAAGTGATGATGAATGTGCCTGGATGACGGATGTGATGGGTATTGATGAGGTGAAGACAGGTGCCGAATAAAACCTTGATCTAGGCAGGGTAAAGTGTGATTAACCTCACCACTTTTACTACCACAGATCCTTCTTAAACTACACAAAATCATATAAATATAGCTAGAATATAATTGAACAGACGTCGGCGGTACAGCAGAGGTTAAGGGGAGGTTTTTAGTTGATGCCCTAGACTTCCATCAAGCTTAAAATTACTCCCCCTAGGCCCCCTTTCAAGATAAATTTGTACATTTTTCGGTAGAAAAATTTCCCGGCTGAAAGCCGGTTCCTCTTATATTACAGGCTCGCTATCGCTCGCCAGGATAAAATCGACACCTAAGTGGCACGAAAGGTCTTAAAAGTGACAGAAATGAGTCGAAAGTTCTTAAAATCGTCAAAATAATGGGGCGAACGTCTTAAAATCTCAAAAGCAATGGGGCTAGACATGAGGGAGAAAGGGGTCAAGTAAAAAGTCCCTCAAGTGGAAATCTCCCCTTAAGAGATATTATTGATGATAGCGTGGCTCTCCTTCTCTCATGTTTAGCCCCATTAGTTTTTAGATCTTAAGATGTTCGCTCCATTAGTTTTGAAAGAGAGAGAGAGAGATATGGGCGATATACTAAGTGTGTGCCATTGTTTTATATTATAATTTTATTCATATATTTTTGTATAAATTATGTGTTAGTTTTATTGTATTTCATTGTTTTTTAAATTTATTAAGTATGTGTTGCTTTGTAATACTTGTCAAAAATGATTTATTGTTTTCTAAATAATTGCTAACTGTCATGGGTTAGGAGAGATAATTGACTTTCACCATTTCTTCTCTATCTGCCGGAAGATGTCTTGGAATACAGACGAAAGCATACAGCTCCGTGTTTCATTTTTCTAGCAAGTACAAGAAATGTAATAATTACATGTATTTGTGACTATTCTCTCTCTCTCTCTCTCTCTCTCTCTCTCTCTCTCTCTCTCTCTCTCTCTCTCTCTCTCTCTCTCTCTCTCTCTCATATATATATATTATATATATATTATATATTGGTGGGTTAATAGAGAGAGAGCAAAACAGATTATACAGGTATATAGCCTAAGTATATTGGTACTCACCACATGTCCGTCTTCTTAGTGATCGGCTCGTACAGAAGAATCTCAGGAGCTGGGGATAACAAGGCAATATCAGACATTTCTCTTATGGCGGGACAATTACTATACTCTGTTCCAAATAGGTAGGCCAGAAATCGTGAACCTTAAACCTCTAACTCAAAACGGGCTAGAGGAAATGAGCTGTATATTTTCACACCTATTTCCTGACTGACCCTTCCCAAATGGTAGAAATATTAGCTCGATTACTCTAGTCGTTTGTGAGTTATCATGGTTAATGTTCAAGAGTTTTGGCCTACTTACTTGGAATAGGGTATAATACATATACTGTACTGTATACACAAACAAATTAATACATGAATAATGTGCCCATGGTGGATTTAGACAACAGAAATTTATAAATGAATATGATTACTAATAAATATTTACACAATATGATATACATAAACAAATTATGAATGATTAGCAAATATGTTATGTCAAAGGTGTACAGACAAATCAATCTATAGCCTATACAATTTATAATGTTTTGTTTGTTTGTGTTTTTGTTCACAACACACTATATAGAACTAGACAGGAATATTCAAAGCAGCCATAAGCTAATAGCTATAACATCATAACTTATTCTAACTCTCAGTTAAAACTTGAAAATTTAATTTAGTTATCCTTAACCTTTCCAGTTTTCTATCAAAAGTGTAATGAAGAAAACAAATTGTAGATGACTAACTTAGTTATAATTTTCACAGACTCAAATATTCTGTTTACACAATACTACCTGGCATCAGAGGATTAAAATTCTGTAGAAGTCAATAGGTGTATTATGACAGTTTATACCCCGATTATTTCTAATGGCCCTTCCTAAATTGAATAAAAACGTTTAATGAAGGAAAATTTGCGTAATCGTTGAAAGGGATAGCGTTTTGACTCACACAAGATATTCTAAACGGCAGGAAGTCGCTCATCGTCACTGACAGCCATTATTTAATCATGAGTTGGCGTAAAGAAGGGCTTAAAATGTTAGTAGCCTAACATTACATAGCATGGCATTACGTCATAGACCATAATATGAACTGTCGTACACTGTAAGGCTCGTGAACCACTAATGGATTTTACTACTCTACTTTATCTATGGACACATAATTATGAATGTTGTGTATACATTAAATATAATACTACTGTATATACTTCAATAAAGTAAAATAAAATTCCCTTCAGGAACGAATTCCAAAGCCAATAGATGCATAAACAAAACCACATCAGAGGTTCACAAACATACATGAGTGACGACACACTGTAAAATATGCGTGCAATAAAGAATATGCAGACTGCAACAAAACTGGTCCAAATAACCAGTGTGCAAGCATCGCTGGTAATAATGCACACGCTTTCCCTGGGTCTATAAAGAAAGTTGTGATGAATATAATACAAATGTTCAAAAATATATTACATATTAGTGAAAAATTCTAAAAACAAATCCAATTCACATGCATATAATTTGTAAAAGCTCTGCAACAGTCTGCGAGTTCCATTATGCAGAGACACATTTCATAGCCTAGCTTTGTCAAAAATAGTCGAAAAACGTATAAAAGTGGAATGACAAAAATATTTAACAAGATATAGTTGTACGTCACGTGCAGAAGATGTCCAGGAACCAAGTCTTGTTATCTGTCAGTCGGTCTGTGGGTCTGGGAACACTCAAGTAAAGTAGGGTTAAGTTAACGAGTATACGCTAGGCTTCCTTGGCCGAGGCGCTCATCTCCATCTCATTGCCTTTTGGAACCTGGGGTGGGTAACTCGGGTGGTGAGTTGTTGTTGTTGTTGTTGTTGTTGTTGTTCTCCACCAGGCTGTCTAACCGACCAGTCTCAAGGTCCTGAGCAAGGCCAAGGCCATTACCAAGTGGCCCCACAAAACCCTCCCAGCTTTACCACTAAGAATGCCCAGGTGACCGAAGCCGCTACCAGGCGAGGGGCTGAGGAGGGTACGGAAACCTACAGGACACCGAAGCCCTACCCAAGGCCCTGTGCCCCTTAGCAATTATGAAGGGAAAGTTGAGGGTGGTGAGTTATCCAGCCTGGTACACAGGGGCTACCTCAAATTATCTAGGTTGTTGTTGTAGTTGCCTAGGCTGCCTGGCCAAACAGCCCCTCAGGGGTTGGTTGTGGAGGTTTGGCTCCCAGGTTATCACAGTTGACTTATCTGGATGAGACTTTACAAAGGTCCACTAACCCAGGTTCGTATTTACTGTTAGATGAACATAGACTTGACCATATAATATCGTCCAGACCGGGAATCGAACCCTGGTATTCTCAGCTGTGAACCGAGTGCGCTAACCACTACGTCACAGGAATCACTATAGTCTGTTTATATTTTATTTTTCCCAGCTGACGCTATATTACCATGATGCTCTCTTATTTACTCGGCTATTTCAATATTGTAGCGAAATATATGTTGTCAATTAGGAAAATTTAGCATGAACATGACGCAGAGATAGTGTATAGAAGGTTCATATATTTCCATTAAGTATCGATAAATCAGTTTTTAGGGGGGGGGTCACCTGTTTTTGTTTCTCTTTATCTCCTTTTCTCTGACTTGTATCCATTCGGCCCCATCCAGCCAACTGTTTTAAGACGTTTATCCCCATCCAGGTGTCGATTTCTTCCTGGCGAGCGATAGCAAGCCAGCATTGTATGGAGAAATCTGGCTTCGCCGGAGACATTTTTCTATCGAAAAATGTACAAATTTAGCTTGCTGTCAAAACAAAAATATATATATGCTGGCTCGCTACCGCTCGCCAGGAAAATATTGACTCCTGGATGGGGGTAAACGTCTTCAAACAGTAGGTTGAATGGGTCCGAATGGATACAAGCCAAACAAAGAGGGAGAGAAAAAAAAAAAGCTGGGATTAAGGGATTCAGTTTACCGTCAGCAGAAAATAAACCGACTATAGGAAGCCTTCATAATTGTTGGGAGTCATACTAAATAACAAAGGAGGTAGGAACTAAAGCATGGAATAACGTAGCATATCATGATTAAGTATAGTCTATTCGCTGTACGTAGGCGAGAAATCATGACTTCTATCCTCTGTAACTCAAAAAGGGCTATAGCAAATGGGCTGTAACTTTTCCCATCTATTCCCTGACTGACTCTTCCCAAATGATAGAAATATTAGCTTGATTACTCGTCGTTTTTGAGTTACAGAGGCTAGCGGCCATGATTTATCGCCTAGTTACAGGGAATAGACTATAGTAATGTATTGCTTCCTACTACTGTATAAAAGTTGTACTAAAACAAAGCATTTTATAACAAGAGTGATTAATCATGCACTGAAAATAGTTCTAATAATATTTAATAATAATATATTTTTTAATAGAGTTCTTTAGACAAAATTACCGAGAGTAATACAAACAAATAATATTTTTCGATTTAAGCACGTCCATTATGTCTAAAATTGATCATAGCTAATTCTATTTTGCAATTATTTAAAGAAGTTAAGTTCGATTGCATGATATATCCAAGTTAACCAACTAAGTAAATAACTAACTAATTGATTAAACTATCAACTAAGTATCCAAATAACTAAATATTTAACTAACCAACCATCAATCTAGTCAATATAATAACTAACAAATTAAGCAATTAACTAACCAACTAACTTACCAATCAAGTAATTCAAAATAAAACAATAAAACTAACTAACTAACCAATCGAGTAACCAGCCAACCAACCTATCTACCAACCATCCACTAACTGAATAGAGGCCCAACTAACTTACCAATCAAGCAATTCAACATAAAACCATTAAACTAACTACTTAAGTTAACCAATCGAGTAACCAGCCAACCAACCAAACACTAACTGAAGAAAGGTTAACATTGTACGATATTCTCATCATGTTAAGGGAGCCCACCTCGCGTGTCTTCTCTTTCTCTCCCTCTCTCTTTTGGCTTGTATCCATTCCGCCACATTCAGCCTACTGTTTTAAGACGCTTACTCGCATCCAGGTGTCAATATTTTCCTGGCGAGCGGGAGCGAGCCAGCATATATATATTTTTGTTTTGACAGCAAGTTAAATTTGTACATTTTTCAATAGAAAAATTTCTCCGGCCGGATTTCTCCATACAATGCTGGCTCGCTATCGCTCGCCAGGAAGAAATAGACACCTTGATGGAGATAAACGTCTTAAAACAGTTGGCTAAATGGGGCCGAATGGATACAAGCCAGGGAAAGAGAGACTTATCTAACTAATTATAAGCAGTAACCATATCCAACCCACCCACTATATCTAACTAACTAATCAACTATCTAACAAAATATAGCAGTAACCAAACAACCAACCAATTAACCAAATAATTAACCATCTAACAAAACTAAATAACCATCACACTAAATAACTATCAAACAACCTACATAACAAACTAAATAACTAACTAAATCAAGCCAATAATAACCAACCAACTACCAAACTACGTAGCTAACAAATGATCTAAATAAAAACAGTAAATAAATGCAATCCAACCACGTCGTCTGGAGTGGCCAATAACTAAATACCTATCTAATTAATTAAATACGGTAAAATAATTCCAAATCGCCCAAGTAGTCTGGAGTACCTAACAATTAATTATATAAATATGTATCTAACTAATCCCCCCCCCCCAAAAAAAAAAAGAGGTAAAGAAAAACAAGAAATATAATGGAAAAGTGGGGATCGGGCCTGAGTATATAGATAGATAGATAGATAGAACTAAATATAAACAGTAAGTCAATGGAACTTACCCACATAGTCTGGAGTGCCCAATATCTCCCTAACTTCTCTGCCGGGGGTGAGGATGCGGGAGATCTCGAAGTCGCACAGTTTGAGGGCGCAGTCGGGGAACTCCCCCATCAGTACCAGGTTTTGGGGCTGGGGAAGACAAAAATACAAATATAATACATTTATACATAAATACATAAAACTAAAAACAAAACCCTAGGAAAGCGCCGTTGTAAAGGCTTAGTCTTTCCGACCATTAACTGAACTAGTATGTGAAATAACGAACACAAAGCATGTACACTATATATACAAAAACAAAACACACACACACACATACCCGATTCATTAAAAGTAGGCCAAAAATCGTTAACTCTATCCTCTGTAACTCATAAAAAGGCTAGAGCAAATGGGCTGTACATTTCCACACCTATTCCCTGGCTGAATCTTCCCAAATGGTAGAAACATTAGCTCGATTACTCCAGTCGTTTTTGAGTTATGGGAGGTTAGGAGTCACGATGTCTGGCCTACTCATATTGAATGGACTATAAGATGCCGTAGTCGCTCGCCCACTCATAAATATTCGTGGATTTCACCTATTTCTAATTATTAACACCTTCTGTACCGGTGATGTACTTTTCATTATACTCTGGGCACTATTAAAAGATTTTCTACAGCTTAGAAAGGCCGTCTACTAATTAAAAGGCTACAGACTATCTCAATTAATCCATTTATCCTTCGTAAGCTTCATAAAATCGTCTAAATGTAGGTGACATATAAAAAAGACGTCGCCGGTAAAGAAGGGGTTAAGTATATTTCTGAAAACAAATTTATGAATACAAAAATATCTATACATCAACAACAAAACTATGTACCGGTATGCTATTTATTGAAAAGCAAGTGCTATCCAAAACTATGTACCGGTATGCTATTTATTGAAAAGCAAGTGCTATCCAAAAATCAATCCAGACAGTTATAATTGCACGGAGAAAAACAGGGGATCCACGCATTCTAATGAGTGGGCAAGAGACTATGGCATCCGAGTGTACACAACTGGGATATACAACAACAACAAATACGTGTGTAATAATTATTTTGCGAAAAATAAAACACAAAACTAAAGCCATTAACGGGAGATGGGCGTATTTATTTGCTAATTTGTGTATCTGTTATTAATATTTTTCAGTTTCCTCCCTAGATCTACAACAAAACCAACCCTCCCAAGATATTCTCGGTGTCTCTTTTTATTCTGATCTCTCTTGGAAAAATCATATTACCACTCTTGCTAAAACAGCTTCCCAGAAGCTGGGTGTGCTCAACCGCCTCCGTGGGTTCTTTAACCCTACGCAGCTTCTTGCTTTGTACAGGGGCACAGTACGTCCATGTATTGAGTATTGTTCACATGTGTGGGGAGGATCCTCTCTCACAGCACCTATAGACAAAGTCGAAAAGAAAGCCTTCCGTCTCATTAACTCACGTCCACTCATCAATTCTCTGCAGTCCCTCTCTCTCTTCGCCGCAATGTTGCATATCTCTCACTATTCTACCGCTATTACAATAATCAGTGTTCCTCAGAGCTCTCTGTGTATACCACCCACTCTTCGTAGAGCACGTAGCACCTGTCTTGCAACACAATCCCACCCATACTCTGTGCAACTCTCCAACCCAAGAATGAAATGTTATTCTCAATCTTTCTTCTATTCAATAGCTGAGTTCTGGAACTCTCTCCCAGAATCAGTCTTTCCCTCTTCCTATGACTTAAATTGCTTCAAACTCCGTGTGTCCAGGCATTTTGGCTGGAACGTCCCTTGATTTCGGCCCTGTCACTATCAACTCTGGGGGAGTCACTCGCTATAGACAGTTCTACCTTTTGTCTCCCTCATTCACATATAAACAAAATACAATCAAATTAACTACATTTTAACCACCAGGAACATACAACATTACTGCAATTCTGTTTAATATTGATGTTTACGGCTCCTACTTCTTTGTAACCTGGAACTCATAAGTGGTCCATTCTTCTGTGATATTTCCTTACTTTCGTTGCCTAAAAATCCATCTTACAGCACCTATTTTCATAAAACTTTAGGGTGAAAAGGTGTCCGATTTCTGCATGTTAAAGGATGACTAAGCCAATCCTTGAAGTGGGTTAGCTCAGCCTCTCCAAGTATTGACAAGATCCCTAAGGAGGAGGAGGGGGAGGGGGAGGAGGAAGAAGGAAAGGAGGAGGAGGAAGAGGGAGGTAGATAAAGAAGGAAGAAGAAGGAGAAGAGAAATAACCTGCTAAAAAGGAAGAGGTAAAGGATGATTATGTACCACTAACAGTTTGAAGAGAGCAATCAATAATATGTGTTTCACTGTTGCAGTAATTCGATTACATTTTGGCACAGCACACTATAGTCCATTCATTATAGGTACGCCAGACACCGTAACCCCTAACCTCTGTTACTCAAAAACGACTATAGAGTAATGGACCTAATATGTCTTCCATTTGGGAAGAGTCAGCCAGGGAATCGGTGAGAAAATGTAAAGCCCATTTTCTTTAGCTCCTTTTGAGTTACAGTGGTTAGGAGCTACGATTGCTGGCTTACTTATCATGAAACCAGTCTATTTGTGTCTGACTTTGTGCAACATAACCCTATTTTACGAATTTCAAAGTCATGACAAACAATATTGCCTCTTTGTTGATTACAAGATATCATTATTCAATGGAAAACTTGCAACAATAACCTATAGTACACAGCGAGTTTTAGAGATAAGGAGTTACATAGAGTTACAGTGATACACAGACTGCACAGACCTTGCGATCCCTACTAGGCAGTCCGGACTTAACTCTAACATGAGAGAGAGAGAGAGAGAGATTAGATAGATAGAAAGATCGATCGATAGATAGATAGAGAGAGAGAGAGGGAGGGGGGGATTTTTTGCATGTTGCAGCGAACACTTTCCACTTTGTCAATAATTTTCCAACACAACATATGGAGATGGTCAACAATATTCCCCGACCTTTAAGGGAGCCCACCTCGCGGTTTTTCTCTTTCTCTCCCTCTCTCTTTGGCTTGTATCCATTAGGCCCCATTCAGCCTACTGTTTTAAGACGTTTACCTCCATCCAGGTGTCAACATTTTCCTGGCGAGCGGTAGCGAGCCAGCATATATATATTTTTGTTTTGACAGCAAGCAAAATTTGTATATTTTTCGATAGAAAAATGTCTCCAGCGAAGCCGGATTTCTCCATACAATGCTGGCTCGCTATCGCTCGCCAGGAAAAAAATCGACACCTGGTTGGGGATATACGTCTTAAAACAGTTGGCTGAATGGGCCGAATGGATACAAGCCAAAGAGAGAAAAAAGACGGTGATCCCCCCCTTAAACACATGAATGTATAAATAACATGACAACAGTACACTGTATATCTTGCTTCGGGTTGGCTAGCTGGGTCGCCACTTGTCGCACAGGGGGATGGCCGTATTTATTTGATTATTTATATATTTGTTTTAATGTTATACGAGAAAGAGAGAAAAGGAGAGAAAGATAAAACAAAAAAGCAGGTGACTGCACGAAATTAAATGCACGAGGCGGTCCCTCCTTGGGTGTAGAAATACGCTTGTTAATAATGAGGAGGCTGTGTCTATATAATTATGTTTTTAGTTTCCTCCCTAAAACTCCATCAAGCTTTAAAAAACATCCCCATGACCCCACATCAAGATAAATTTGTAGATAGAAACATTTCCTGGCCGAAGGCCGATTCCTTTTACATTAGAGGCACGCTATCGCTCGCCAGGGAAAAGTAGACACCTAAATGACATGAACAAATCTTACTATTGACAACAAAATGGGGCGCAAGGTCTTAAAATCGCCAAAGTAATGTGCCGAACGTCTTAAAATCTCAAAACGAATGCAGCGAAGCATAAAAGAGAAGGAGAACCAGAAAAACGACCCATCTCCCCTTAACTTGTAACCATAAGATTTTCCCATTATTTTCCAAGCAATTTGAACAATAATAAATATCTAAAGTTTCACAAGGATTTCGGATCATTTTATCTTTTGGCGAGTAATAAAAATGATTGGCAAGTGATGGGTGTAATAAGCCGGTGTCACACGAGCGATTTTTCAGGCATTTGTTTGTTTTCTTTTTCGGGCAATTGTGGTCTGTCATCTTCTGAATTAGTCCCTTCTGTACAGGCGACGTCTTTGATAAGTTACTTTGAGGATTTTAATCAGTTTATAAAAGGCCTCAAGCAAATAACAGGCTTCGAACTATCTTACTTAACCCTCTTTACTACCACAGATCCTTCTTAAACTGCACACGATCGTCTAAATATACCTAGTAATAACTTTAAAAAAAACGTCGCCTGTAGAGAAGGGGTTAAAGTTAAAATCTCTCTCTCTCTCTCTCTCTCTCTCTCTCTCTCTCTCTCTCTCTCTCTCTCTCTCTCGCTCTCTCTCTCTCTATCTCTCTCTCTCTCTTCTCTCTCTCTCTCTCTCTCTCTCTCTCTCTCTCTCTCTCTCTCTCTCTCTCTCTCTCTCTCTCTCTCTCTCTCTCTCTCTCTCTCTCTGTTCTCAATTCCAATACAAAACTACCAAAAAGTTGTACAAGAAAAAACGTCCTCATCGAAAATTGCCGGAAAAATGGCTCGTGTGACATCGCCGTTGCAAGTGTTGATTGTGTCCCGTATAAGGCACGGTCTGTCAAGGATTACAATATAATTATGTTTAACACATTCTCTCTTAGTCGCGTGAAGATTATAATAAATATTTATTTACTACTCATAATATTATAATGATTTTGGGAAAGCTCTCGTACACTCGGTGGGTTATCAACACATTATTTAAGATATTAGATATTATCAAAGTTAAGGGGATATATACTGTGTGTGTGTGTGTGTGTATATATATATATATATATATATATATATATATATATATATATATATATATATATATATATACTGTATATCTAATTACTTATACTTTTTTCTAGTCGGCATACTCAACAACATTCTGGCAAGTTTTATTTGTTTTCCCTATGTGAGGGAGACATAAATAAGGCAGAACTGCCTGCGGCGAGTGCCTCCCCCAGAGGTGAAAGAGTGACTGGTCCAAAATCAAGGGACGTTCGAGCCAAAATGCCTGGACACACGGAGTTTGAAGCAATTTAAGTTATAGGAAGAGGGAAACACTGATTCTGGGAGAGAGTTCCTGAGTTCAGCTGTTGAATAGAAGAAAGATTGAGAATAACGTTTCACTCTTGGGTTGGAGAGTTGTACAGAGTAGGGGTGGGATTGTGTTGCAAGATGAGTGCTATGTGCTCCACGAAGAGGGGGTGGTAGAATAGTGAGAGAGATGCAACATTGCGGCGAAGAGAGAGAGACTGCAGATAATTGGTGAGTGGACGTGGACGTAAGTTAATGAGACGGAAGGCTTTCTTTTGTACTTTGTCTAGAAGTGCTGTGTGAGAGGATCCGCCCCACACGTGTGAACAATATTCAATACATGAACGCACTGTGCCCCTGTACAAAGTAAGAAACTACAGGGGTAAAGAACCCCTGGAGGCAGTTGAGCATACCCAGCTTCTGGGAAGCTGTTTTAGCAAGAGTGGTAATATGATCTTTCCAAGAGAGATCAATAGAAAAAGAGACACCGAGAGTATTAAGAGAAGATGAAGGGTTAATTTGTATGTTGTTGAAGAGTAGGTCATAGTTTTCTGGAAATGGGCGACGAGTAGACAGATGGAGAAATTGAGTTTGGAAGCATTAAAAGTAACAAGGTTTTCTCTGCCCCAATTATAGATAGTAGAGAGATCAGAAGATAGATTGTTTTATGGCCTCCTTACATGAGTTTTGGAGTGTAGACGACCATGCCGAATGAGTGGCGACAATTTGAGAGTGTGACGGAATCTGAACGAATGTTGCCGAATGACTCTTGAACAGTCGGCTTCCTTTGAATTCTCTTTTCCAATACTACTTTTCCTACTTCGGGAGCAGGGGCATAGGAATCCTCCTCTCCTTGTAAAGACAGACAAAGGGGCGAGGGAACGCGAAAATGGTCCCGACCCTGAGAATTGGAACTTTAGATGTTGTTTCTGTTCGGGCTCTGTCTCGAGTCGGCCACCACTAGCTATGGGGTATGTGCCTGAGTATATACATACATACATAAGGAAGGATCTGTGGTAGTAGAAAGGGTTAAGTGAGATACTTTGAATCCTATTTATTGCTGAAGCCCTTTTTAAATTGGAATAAATGAGTTTAAATAGTAGCCAGAATAAAGTTAATCGGACGGCAACGGTACTGGAAGGGTTAAATGAGATAGTCTTTACCCCATCAATACCCACAGATCATTCCTAAGCTGAATTAAATCCTCTAATGATAGCCAGAATATACGGTCTATAAGCGGCATAATCTTCAAGGGGTTAATGGAGAGAGTTACTTTTTTGGTCGATTTATATAATTATTATATTTTTAGTTTCCTCCCTAGACTTCCATGAAACTTTAAAAAATATATGCAATACCCCTAGATAAATTTGCAAATTATTTGGTTCAAAAATGACTCCGCCGAAGGCCGATTTCGCCTAACTTGCAGGCTCGCTATCGCTCGCCAGGAAGAAATTAACACCTACAAGGCACGAAAGGTCTTACTATTGACGGAGAAATAGGCGAAGTCTTAAAATCGCCAAACTAATGGGCCGAACGTCTTAAAATCTGAACACTAATGGGGCAAGCACGAGGGAGAAGGTGGGCCAGAAATATCTACCATCTCCCCTTAAGTGATATTCAAGTATTCCTGACCAACGAATGTTTATGCACTTTTTTTTACCACCCATTGTACTATCAGCAGAAAGGTCTGGAAATAGGATAGTTGATTTGTGCAGGATGTAAATGGTTTAAGGGGGTTCACCGGCTTTGTTTTTATCTTTCTCTCCTTTTCTCTCTTTCTCTGGCTTGTATCCATTCGGCCCCATTCAGCCAACTGTTTTAAGACGTTTATCTCCATCCAGGTGTCGATTTCTTCTTAGCGAGCGATAGCGAGCCAGCATTGTATGGAGAAATCCGGCTTCGCCGGAGAAATTTTCCTATCGAAAAATGTACAAATCTAGCTTGCTGTCAAAACAAAAAAATATATATATATGACACCTGGATGGGGGTAAACGTCTTAAAACAGTGGGCTGAATGGGGCCGAATGGATACAAGCCAAAGAGAGAGGGAGAGAAAGAGAAAAAAAAGAGAGGTGGGCTCCCTGGGTCGTGTTTATTTGCTCCTCTATATATATTGGTATTATTGTTTTAGTTTCCTCCCTAGACTTCCATCAAACTTAAAATTACACTCCCTAGACCCCATTCCAAGATTCCCGGGCGAAGGCCGGTTCTTCTTAAAATACAGGCTTGTTATCGCTCGCCAGGAAAAAATCGACACCTAAATGCCACAAAATATCTTAAAATTTACAGAAATGGGGCCAAAGTTTTAAAAAATCGCCAAACTAATGGGGCGAACATCTTAAACTCTCAAAAGCAATGGGGCTAAACATGAGGGAAAGGGGGGGGGGGTCAGAAAACATCCACCATCTCCCCTTAAGAAGAGATGTTCAAGTATTACGGTATGCACTTTTTTGCCACCGTTGTATCAGTAAAATGGTTTGGAAAAAGGATAGTTGATTGTGCAGGATGTGAATGGTAGAAACCGGTGTCACACTAGCGATTTTTTCGTCAATTGACCACTTGCAAGCTTCAGGCTATAAGGAAGTTGGAGTTGTAGACATCGATAGTAAATAGAAATACAATAATAATGTGAGTTTCTGATGGCTAAAGAGTATGTTGAATTGGGTTTTAAGTATTTATATATGAACTAACACCATACTTTAGTATAGTAATTCTGCTAAATATCAAGGTCTACAACTCCAACTTCCTTATCAACGCGAAAATACCCAAACACTAGTATGAGAAAAAAAACTTGCTCATCGAAAATTGACGGAAAACCCAGCTCGTGTGACCTGGCCTTGTAGATATTGGCTTTCCCTTGCCCGAGACAGGTAAGTACCGAACCTGCAAACTTTTTTACGGGAGGGATTGGACGTATCGGAATTAGGTAATCTTTATTTTAACGTTCTCCTATTTTTCTCTCAGTTTTATTCAAGAACTGTCTGAATAGCGGACTCTAATCTTTTCTCTCTTTTCTCTTTTTTTCTCTCTCTCACTCTCACACACTCTCTCTGTATACAGTATATATATATACAGGTATATATATATATATATAAAATATATATTCGATAGTGACTTCTGATGAAAGCAATAGTACTTCTCTCTACACCCCATTGGAATTGCAAGTAAAATACAGGCGTTAAATATTAGAATCTATCTTAGACTGAAACCCAAACGTTTCCACTCTAACCGGTCAGATGTTAGCCTGTTCCATCCTACCCCAGCAAACATTTGGATCTCATCCCTCCATCTGGTTCTCTGTCTACCCCTTCCAATAGCTCCATCTCTAGGTTCCCCTTCTGTTGCTCTAGTTGTCCATCTGTTATCATCTTTTTTAATTACATGCCTGTCCAGAACAATTTCCTCTCTTCAATAGTACTGATAATAGCTTCTACTTCTCTTTGTTCTCTTATTCAAGAGGCTTTCTTCTTGCCTCTCCAAGTTATGCCTAACATTATCCTCTCCATTCCTCTTTGGGTACCCCTAAGTTTAAGTTCTAGACACTTTGTTATACACCAAGTGTTTGATCATTAACATAGTACAGGGAGGATAAATTGGCTGTATACTTCACTTCTTATGAAGAAGCTCTGCTTATAAAATGCACTCCATCCTATGCCTATCCTTCGCTTGATTTCTCTCCAGTGATTTGGGTTTGCCTTTTTATCCTGGCCTAGGTATATGTATTCTTCAACTGCTTTTATCACTTCATTTGCTATCTATATTTGCTGTGGTTGAAGCAGATGAGTAAACATAATCTTGGTTTTCTTTCAATTCATTTTCAGTCCTACCATACGGCTTTCTCTGTTTAAATCTGCCACCAATTGTTGAAATTATTCTCACGAGTCGCTGAAAAGAACTAATGTATGTCATTAGCGAATCTGAGGTTGATAAGAAATTATCCGTTAACATTTATTCCCTTATTTTCACATTTAAGATTCCTAAATATGTCTTCCAATCATGCCGTGAACAGGTTTGGTGAAATTATATATATATATATATATATATATATATATATATATATATATAGAGAGAGAGAGAGAGAGAGAGAGAGAGAGAGAACATAAACAAATAGCCTGGCTGTGAGCAATGACTGGCAACATGGCGAGCCTTGGACACATTATGTAGTGTAGGGCCTCAACGTGGATGGTTAGTGAGAAAGAGAAGAGAGAGAGAGAGAGAGAGTGTGCGTGTGCGTGTGTGTGTGTGTGTGTTACATAGAGTTACATATATACACAGACTACACAGACCTTGCGGTCCCTACTAAAGAGTCCAGACTTATTGCTACTAAGTGGAAGGTAAGGATAGCAAAGCAGAAAGCTCTCTCCCCACCCACCACTCCCTCTGACCATGGGTCGGTATGAAATTTAGTTGGAGAAACAAGGTCCCCAGCAGAATGAAATAATACCTACTGGGAAATTCATAGTAAAGAGGGAAGTTGAGTAATATTGTATACTACTGATGCCTAAGGGGAGATTTCCACTTGAGGGAGTTTTTTTTTTACTCCTTTCTCCCTCATGTTTAGCCCCATTGTTTTTCTAATTTTAAGACGTTCGCCCCATTATTTTGTCGATTTTAAGAACTTTCAACCAATTTCTGTCAATTTTAAGACCTTTCGTGCCATTTAGGTGTCGATTTTATCCTGGCGAGCGATAGCGAGCCTGTAATTTAAGAGGAATCGGCTTTCAGCCGGGACATTTTTCTACCGAAAAATGTACAGATTTATCTTGAAAGGGGCTCAAGGGGGTGTCATTTTAAGATTGCTGGAGGAGTAGGAAAGAAACTAAAAACCTCCCCTTAACCTATTTCCTTTCCTATATTACTCCAACCCCCTCGAAATGGATGTCAAGACTCCTTTTGAATGTGTCAATTGTATTACATTTCACCACTTTATCAGGCAGTTTGCTCCACTCGTTGACCACAATGTAGGTGAAGAAGTGCTTTGTGACATCGATATTCGCCCTCCTGGTTTTTAATGGCATGAGGGGGAAGGGAGTCTAGAAAAAAACAACCCCCCCCCTCCAATGGAATCCTAACAAACCAATATTTGATGGTAGGATAGGCGACTTTCTCTATACTGTACGGCAAAATGTATAAGGCCGATTGCAATTTAAGGGGAGATGGGTCGTTTTTCTGGTCCCCTTTCTCCCTCGAATTAAGCCCCATTAGTGTTGAGATTATAAGACGTTCGGCCCATTAGTTTGGCGATTTAACACCTTTCGCTCCATTTCGTAGTCAGTTTTAAGACCTTTCGTGCCATTTAGGTGTTGATTATTTCCTGGCGAGCGATAGCGAGCTTGATATTGTAAGAGGAACCGGCCTTCGGTCGGGACATTTTTCTACCGAAAAATGTACAAATCTATCTTAAAGGGGGGTCTAGGGGGTGTTTTTTCTACGCTTGATGGAGGTCTAGGGAAGAAACTAAGAAATAAAGGAATAATTGAATTAATATACAAAACAAACAAAAACGGCCCATCTCCCCTTAACTCTCAGAAGAGACGATGACGCATTTCATTTGTTTTCTGGCCATTATTGGACGATCTTATGTATATTAGGAAGGGTATATGGAAGTCAGAGGGTAAACAGATAAATCTTTATATACCCTTTAATTACCACAGATCCTCCCTAAGCAGTTAAAATCGTCTAGTAGTAGCCAGAATGAACTGTAAAAATGTGTCCTAATGTTTTAAGGGTTAGGCGAAGAAATATCGATACCAATATATTAACATTTAGCGGCCCTATAAAAGATGCCCATAAAACGATTGGAAATATATCGCTGGCAATATATTTAAATGAAGAATCGCTAGAAAAAGACGATACCTATAAGGAAATAACTAGCGATGAATCACTGAAAGAAAACATAACTGAGCTCCTGTCGATATGTTGAAAGAGAGAGTGAGAGAGTGTGTGTGAGAGTGAGAGTGAGAGGGAGGGAAAGAGAATGAGAAGGAACCATCTGCCAATACATACATAGATAGTTGGTGTTGAATAGATAGATAGATAGAGAGATAGATATACAGAGATAGAGATAGACAGATAGATGAAGAGAAAGAGAGAGCCAGAACCCCCCTAACAATCCCTACACCTTCCTCTCAGATAAATTAGTCAGTAGAAGTGGTGGTTTGACAGCGCCTATTACTTCCAAGTCATTTGTTCACCTCCAGGGGGATGGTCGTTTACACACACTAGATATATAGATAGATAGATAGAGAGAGAGAGAGATGGATAGATATAATTATAGATACTTATATAGATAGATAGAGAGAGAGAGAGGAGAGTGGCCATTACTTCCCTAAGTCATTTGTTCACCTCCAGGGGGGGGGGGGGGGGCGCTCGTTTACACACACTGTAGGCAGTTTACTGTTTAGCTGGTGGTAAATTTGCATGTAATTCTTATATTTACTCGGCTATTAGGATATATTAATTCTTATATTTACTCGGCTATTAGGATATATTAATTTTGTAGTTAAGCCTTTAAAGATATGACGCGGTATAGCAGTATATTTTGCCTATCATTATACGATATTATAAGGCTTATGAATATATGGAAAATATATGGGTAAAGACTATCTGAATTAACCCTCTGACTTCCATATACCCTTCCCAGTCAAAATATAATCGCCTAATAATAGCCGGAAAACAGAAAAGCAACGCGTATTGGATCTTGAAAAGGTAAATTATATTAATTTTGAAAACTGGCATAAATATGAAGCAAACTCAGCCGCTTCCTATTTTTCCGTAAGTATCGAGAATTAACTCTTAGAAGCTGCAAATTCAGATTAACCCTTGCAAGATCCTGTACGCATTTCTTTTATGTTCTTTGGCTATTATTAGACGATCAAATTCAGATTAACCCTTTCAAGATCCAGTACGCATTGTTTTTTTTTTGCTATTATTAGACGATTATATTCATTTATTATGTTCCTTCCAACAACCAACTATACTCCTAAAATCGATTAATGAAATTTACAAACACATGTGGCAGTCCGTGAATTCGAATCCAGGATGCTCACACCGAAAATCAACACCTTATGCATCGCACCACGAAGACAGTTAAAGAATGGTGGACACTGCCTACGATTTATTATGCAACTTCGAATCCTGCATATCAATCTAAGCATGTACACACATCCCAACTGCAACTCACGTAGGCTATGCATATGTGAATGGAAAGAGCAATTAATGGGGCCTTAACCACTAGGGAAGTCCTCTCGATAAATTACCCCTGAACCAATATCAATTATTATGTTCCTTCCAACAACCAACTATACTCCTAAAATCGATTAATGAAATTTACAAACACATGTGGCAGTCCGTGGATTCGAATCCAGGATGCTCACCGAAAATCTACACCTTATGCATCGCACCATGAAGACAGTTAAAGAATGGTGGACTCTGCCTACGATTTATTATGCAACTTCGAATCCTGCATATCAATTTAAGCATGTACACACATCCCAACTGCAACTCACGTAGGCTATGCATATGTGAATGGAAAGAGCAATTAATGGGGCCTTAACCACTAGGGAAGTCCTCTCGATAAATTACCCCTGAACCAATATCAATTATTATGTTCCTTCCAACAACCAACTATACTCCTAAAATCGATTAATGAAATTTACAAACACATGTGGCAGTCCGTGGATTCGAATCCAGGATGCTCACACCGAAAATCAACACCTTATGCATCGCACCACGAAGACAGTTAAAGAATGGTGGACACTGCCTACGATTTATTATGCAACTTCGAATCCTGCATATCAATCTAAGCATGTACACACATCCCAACTGCAACTCACGTAGGCTATGCATATGTGAATGGAAAGAGCAATTAATGGGGCCTTAACCACTAGGGAAGTCCTCTCGATAAATTACCCCTGAACCAATATCAATTATTATGTTCCTTCCAACAACCAACTATACTCCTAAAATCGATTAATGAAATTTACAAACACATGTGGCAGTCCGTGGATTCGAATCCAGGATGCTCACACCGAAAATCAACACCTTATGCATCGCACCACGAAGACAGTTAAAGAATGGTGGACACTGCCTACGATTTGTTATGCAACTTCGAATCCTGCATATCAATCTAAGCATGTACACACATCCCAACTGCAACTCACGTAGGCTATGCATATGTGAATGGAAAGAGCAATTAATGGGGCCTTAACCACTAGGGAAGTCCTCTCGATAAATTACCCCTGAACCAATATCAATTATTATGTTCCTTCCAACAACCAACTATACTCCTAAAATCGATTAATGAAATTTACAAACACATGTGGCAGTCCGTGGATTCGAATCCAGGATGCTCACACCGAAAATCAACACCTTATGCATCGCACCACGAAGACAGTTAAAGAATGGTGGACACTGCCTACGATATATTATGCAACTTCGATTCCTGCATATCAATCTAAGCATGTACACACATCCCAACTGCAACTCACGTAGGCTATGCATATGTGAATGGAAAGAGCAATTAATGGGGCCTTAACCACTAGGGAAGTCCTCTCGATAAATTACCCCTGAACCAATATCAATTATTATGTTCCTTCCAACAACCAACTATACTCCTAAAATCGATTAATGAAATTTACAAACACATGTGGCAGTCCGTGGATTCGAATCCAGGATGCTCACACCGAAAATCAACACCTTATGCATCGCACCACGAAGACAGTTAAAGAATGGTGGACACTGCCTACGATTTGTTATGCAACTTCGAATCCTGCATATCAATCTAAGCATGTACACACATCCCAACTGCAACTCACGTAGGCTATGCATATGTGAATGGAAAGAGCAATTAATGGGGCCTTAACCACTAGGGAAGTCCTCTCGATAAATTACCTATTAGGAAGGGTATATGGAAGTCAGAGGGTTGATCGAGATAATCTTTAAACCCTTTTATAATAATTCCCACGGATCCTTCCTAAACTGTGTGAAATCGTCCCATGGCGTTCTTCCAGCCACTATAATCCATAAAGCACACTTCTACAGCCTTGTCCTTATCCCCTTCCGTACCGGCGCCGTCTGTGTAACTACATTCTGGCTACTATTAGACGACATTATTCAGTTTAAAAAGGGCCTCCAGCAATTAATATGCTTCGAACTATCCCACATAACCCTTTGTACTACCATAGATCCTTCGTATACTGCACAAAACCATCTAAATATAGCTAGAATATAATTGAAAAAACGTCGCCGGCACAGAAGAGGTTAAACATCAAGGAGGGCCGCCCTTCTTTGGCCGCGCACAAGAGGAAATACATTTTTATTCTCGCCCCGTGCAGCCTTTTGCAGCTCAAACTTTCGCCGACTCAGATTTCTCACTTTTGTCTCGCTGCCCTAAAGGAGGGGCATTAAGGGGGGATAGGCTATTTATTTGCTAATGTATTTATCTTCTTTAATTTTTGTTTTTTTTTAGTTTCCTCCCCAGACCTCCATCAAGCTAAAAAAAAAAACTTAGACCCCCCTTCAAGATAAATTTGTACATTTTTCGGTAGAAAAATGTCCCGGCCGAAGGCCGCTTCCTCTTATAATTACATGCTCGCTATCGCTCACCAGGAAAAATCGACACCTAAACTACCTGGAAGGTCCTATTAATGACAAAGAAATGGGGTGAAAGATATTTAAATCGCCAAAATAATAGGCCGAACTTCTAAAAATATGAACACTAATGGGGCTAAACATGAGGGAGAAGGGGGCCAGAAAACTCAACCCATCCCCACTTAAATGATCTGCTTGACCCGGGCAGCCAACTTGTGAGATAATCTTGGCACCACACGGACATTTATTACCTCCGCAAATGAAGTTGGAAGGAAGTTATTTTTTCGCCTCAGTTTGTTTGCTTGCCTGTAAACAAGATATCTCTCAAACTCATGAACAGATTCTCACGAAATATGGTGGGCAGGTTGGATGTGCGCCAAAGAAAAAGTGATTCAATTTGAGAGAGAGAGAGAGAGAGAGAGAGAGAGAGAGAGAGGCTCAAGAACAATGGGCATAACAACCTACCTCAGCGTGGTGTGTGGGGGGGGGGGGGGGGGGGGATGACAGATGGTGACACGACCCGTACATGTACAGTAGATGGCGCGGTGTCCTGTTAGCAAATTGTCAGGGAGATTTCAAAGGGTGGTCTACTTATTTGAAGATATGTGTATGAAAGGGGGAGGGTGGATTAAAACATACACACATAATTACATACACACAGGGAGAGAGAGAGAGTACGTGTGCGTATACGTAGGTCTGTCTGTATAATACATTACCACAAACACACATATACATATTTCACACACATTCCAATGGCTCATTAATTACCTGAAGTCACCACATAACCCTGCTTACACACACACACACACTATACACTTACACCATACACACACTTACACCATACACAGAAACACGCGCGCACATACACACACACACACACATATCTACACACACCATATAATTACACCATACAAACAAACACTTACACCACACACACACACACACTTACACCATACACACACACACACACCATAATACACACACATCACATATTATATACCCACATTTCATTAATTATCAAGTCAGCACACATCCCTCTTTACAAAGCCCCAACACACACTATTGGCAGTCCCTCACCAACGACGACGACACACACAAACACACACATAACACATACATCACATCACACACACACAACACAAATACACACACACACTTACCACATATACACCCACATCACTA
Source organism: Paralithodes platypus (assembly GCA_032716605.1). Classification (NCBI taxonomy): domain Eukaryota; kingdom Metazoa; phylum Arthropoda; class Malacostraca; order Decapoda; family Lithodidae; genus Paralithodes; species Paralithodes platypus. Next base: position 62,270,827 of record CM064573.1, read on the forward strand.
TTCATTAATTACCAAGTCAGCACACAACTTCTTTACCAGTATTCCCCACGTCACTTACTCATCCTTATTCACCACCTACCTATCACACACACATACATACACTCACACACACACATCACTATTCATTAATTATCTAGTCAGCACACAACCCACTCCACCAAAACCCACCCACCCACCACTGGCAGCTACTCTCACCCCTGGTCCTGATGTGGCGGCGTCTACGCCGTGGGACCACCTCCCGGAGCTGCCAACCGCGGATGGCTGCCGACCCTCCACGGCCGGAGACAAGATCAATCGACCAGTGGAGGACAACCGGATGCCGGCCGCGGGGAGCAGTTTCGGGAGCCAAACCGTCACAACTATCCCCTGCCCCCCCCCTGGGGGCACGGGTCCTTGGAGTGGCTTCGGTCGCGCCGGGAATTTCCACACCTCTCACACCACACACACATCACACAGTTTTTCCTACACCGAGAAATGACTCTCCGGCTGTCATTTCTCGAAGACTTCTTCTAGCCGGAGACATTGAGAGCAACCCAGGACCCACGTACACATACATATGTCCAACTTGCTCAAAACCCATCACTTCGAGTCGCCACACTAAGGGTTCAGTTCTCTGCAATTCATGCAGGAACTGGACCCACTTCACCTGTACAACACTTGCCTCCAAGAAACACTACACGAACACCTGGACCTGTTCCTCATGCCCCTCCCTCTCCCAGTCAAATCCCTCGCCTAAAACCCGTCCACCTCTCCTCCCCAACCCACCTAGCCTTCCCATCCATATCATCCACTCCCCCCCTAAAACCCATCCACCTCTCCTCCCTAACCCACCTAACCTTCCCATACCATCCACATCCTCAAACTCAACACACCACACCCCATCCTAATCCATTCCAACCCCCATCTCCTGCTCCCCAATCCCCACCCCCACCTCACCCATCCCAACCTCCAGCCCCTCCCTCACCCCCACCCCATCCTCGTGCAGCAGCACCCAACATACATCGTGCACATAACATTAACATTCTCCAATTGAACATAGATGGCATTAACACAAAGAAACACGAACTCTCACACTTCATCAAACAACACAACATACACATTGCCATCTTACAAGAAACAAAACTCCGCACATCACAAAAAAACACCCACATTTCATAATTTCACCACCATCAGACAAGACCGGGCTGTCGGCGGGGGCGGTGGACTCATCACCCTGGTACACAATGAAATATCATACATAGTAACCAGTGTACAAACCAAATCCCTCCTCCCCCCAAATGATAACACAACAGAAATACAATCAATTAAAATACGCACTGGCAACAAATCCAACATAACCATCATAAACACATACATCCCTCCCCAAACATCCCCTACAGTACCAAATGAATACAGACCACACTTACAACACATCACAAACACCCCACACATCATCCTGGGTGGTGACTTCAACGCCAAGACGTCGGCCTGGTTTGTCGACAACCCCGACACAGACAGAGGGCTGGTACTACAAAACCAAACAGATAACCTCATCATCCTTAACGACATCCATCAACATACCCATATTCCTCACCAAGCCCTCTATAACCCATCATCTCCAGACATCACCTTTTGCTCCCCAGAACTCGCCCCCACAACATCCTGGAGGGTGGTCAGAACCTTAGGCTCTGACCACCTCCCGATCATTATCACCACCAAAACCAGACTCGCCCCAGCTAGCCACAAACACACATACACCAATTATAAAAGAACTAACTGGGAAGCATTTACAAATGAGACAGAACAACACTTCACAACTCTAAACAGTACACCCATCACTAACATCAACAATGCTGTACACATACTCAATAAAACTATCCAAAACGCTGACAAGAAACACATTCCAAGAGGTAACAGAAAAAGACACAACCCCAACTTCACACCAGAAATTCAAAACCTCATCAGACAACGCGACACACTGAAACACTCCCCAGCACCCCACACACAAGACATCACACAACAAATTCAAGCACTCAACACCCAAACTAACAACAAAATACAAGAACAACAAAAACTAAATTGGAATAACTTCCTACAAACACTTGATCACAAAACAAACCCCAAAAAACTCTACAAAACACTAAACAGCATCACACTTTCCAACAGCAACACAACACAATCACATGCTGCAATCACAACAACAGACTCTACTCCTTCATGTAAACAACAAGCAAACACTCTCATCAATCACTTCTCACATGTCAGCCACCTAAAACCTCACAAAGACGACCGACGTGTCATCCGACGTAAGAGACAATTCCCCACAGACCCTGACTATACACCCTTCACCAATCACCAGACAAAGCATATCATCAACAATCTCAAGCACTCACCCACCTGTGGCCTAGACAACATAAGCAACATACACCTCAGACACCTGGGACCACAAGGCATACAAACACTCACTAACATATCAAACTACAGCTATTCACACAACACAATACCAGACATCTGGAAGCATGGTATCATCATCACATTCCCCAAACCCAACAAAGACCCCACGCTACCCTCCTCGCACCGCCCCATCACACTCCTTTGCTCCCCCTCCAAAGTCATGGAACGCCTAGTATTACAACTAATTACACCCGACCTACCCCTAGCTCCAACACAACATGGCTTTAGGCCACTGCACTCCACAAACACTCTTCTCACAGACCTTACACAAAGAGCTTTTGACGGCATCAACTCAGCTAGACCACCACACAGATCACTATTAGCCACACTTGACATTAGTAAAGCCTTCGATGCCATCCCCCGCCACAACCTAACAAACAAAATCTACAACACAAACATGCACAACAACACAAAAAGGTGGCTGGCCAACTTCCTAGCAGGCAGATGTGCACACGTATCTTTTGCCGGTCAGTCATCTAAAATCAGAAACTTTCCAAACGGAGTCCCACAAGGATCCGTCCTATCGCCCGCACTCTTCAATCTGTACATGCACGATATAACTACACCCAATACTCCCCAAATAAACTTAGCCTCCTATGCAGATGACATAACACTCACATGCACACACCATGACCCAAGAAGAGCAACAGATCTCCTTCAACCCTATCTCAACACACTACATGGCTGGTGCACTACAAACAGACTTAATCTAGCCCCAGCCAAATCCACCGCAACCCTGCTCACAAGCTGGACAGGTGAACACGAATACATCCCTCAACTCACCATAAACAACACACCCCTAACACATACACACACACACAAAATCCTAGGAGTAACATATGATACTCATATGACATTCAAACAGCACACCACAAACATTAAAAAGAAACTGACACCCAGACTTAACACCCTCAGGTCACTTGCTCACACAAAATTTGGACACAACAAAGAAACTACCACCACAGTATATAAACAATACATAAGATCAGTAATGGAATACGAAAGCCCAGCCTGGGCTTCTAACCTAGCTGAAACACATCATAAGACCTTACAGACTATTCAAAACAAAGCCCTGAAGATCATTACAGGCTGCACAGCTACTGCACCCACAGATCATCTACATCAAGAAACCAAAATCCTCAAAGTCAAAGACCATCTGGACATGAGAGGCACTCAATTCCTGGCAGCAGCCTCCACGAACCAAGACCACCCACTAAACTACATGGCAACACACCCACAGACACCAAAAAATATCAAAACAACACCCAGCATACGGTATCACACACAATTATTGTCCTCTCTCCCTCCCTGCCCACCCTGAACCAACTTCCAGAAGCACATCCATACTCATATCTCTCGCCAATCCATCCACTCACTCACAGACAACACGCAGCTGCATGCACGACCTCCCGAAATCCATCCTTCCGAATCCTCCCTCCCTCGCGAGGACAGAGTCCACCTGGCCAGGCTGAGATGCGGACACCATCCAGCTCTCCTGAGCTATCAGAAGAGACTGGATGACTCCGTTGTCGACGCCTGCCCGGGATGTAACACAGCACCCCATACCATTAAACACATCATAGAAGACTGCATTTCACACAACCACTTACGCCAACAACACAACCTACACTCAATGAGAGCTCTGTGGGAAAGCCCGATCGTGGCCATGGCCTTCCTCAGGGACTCGGGGCTGTTCGGCCAGGCAGCTTAGGGGGGAACAACAACAACAACAACAACTCTCACCCCTGGAACTGAATAATGAAGGGTTATATTATATTAAGCGGGCAATTTTGGCTCGAACGTCCCTTGATTTTGGCCCTGTCACTCTTTCAACTATGGGGGAGGCACTCGCTATAGGCAGTTATGCCTTTTGCCTCCCTCAATCACATAGAAAAAAAAAAAAAAAAAAAAGGTTATTGGGGGGGGGGGTCTAATTATTCATATGTTCAGTTAATTTTTAGTTTCCTCGCTAGACTTTCATCAAACTTTAAAAAAAAGACTCCCTAGACCCACCTTCAAGATAAATAATCGGCCAAGGACCGATTTTTCTTAAAATTACAGGGGCGAACGTCTTAAAATCTGAACAGTAATGGGGCTAAACATGAGGAAGAAGGGGGACCACAAAAATGACCCATCTCCCCTTAAGCTGAATAATGAAAGGTTATATTATTGTAAACCCTTCTGTACCGGCGACGTTTTATATATATTTGTTCAGCTACATTTTGAGGATTTTGTCCAACTTAGGAAGTATATCTGTAGTAGTATAAATATTTAGCTCTTTCACTCTTCTGTCGCTATTACAACAAATAATGTTCTTCAGAGCTCTCTCAGTGCATAGCTCCACCCTTGCGGCGAGTGCGAGGCACCCGCCTTTCAACACAGTCCCACTCCTATTCTGTCCAGCTCTCCAACCCAAGAATTGGCAAATGTTCTGTCTTTCTTTTACTCAACAAGTGAACTCTGGAATTTCCTCCCTCAATCAATATTTCCTTCATCCTATGACTTAAACTGCTTTAAGATTCGTGTGTCCAAGCAGTTTGACCCCAACGTCCCTTGAATTTGGCTCCCTATCACTCTTTTGGCTTTGGGAGAGACACTCGTACAGGCAGCCTGCTATTTGTCTCCTTCATACACATAGAGAAAATAAATAAAGGGTTAAATTATTATCGTTCGAGGCCTGTTAATTGCTCGAGGCTCTTCTTAAACTGAATGAGATCGTCTAATAGTAGCCAACATAAAATGAAAGGGACGGCACCAGTACTGAATGGGTTAACAAATACTATGTTGAGCTAATCAGGATCCACCGTTAATATAGAAGGCTAGAAAAAGCTGCCGAATAATGGGGCTTAGCATGAGGGAGAAGTGGACAAAAAACAAACTACCTGCCCCCTTAACCCATATATATATACTGTACCGGTGACGTCCTCTTCATTATATTCTGGCAACCATTAGACAATTCGATTCAGCTTAGGAAGGACGTCTACCCATTAAAAGGCTGCAGACTATCTCGATTAGCCTCATCCGTTTAGCTACCATGTTTCTTTCCTAAGCTTCATGAAATCGTCTAAATACCACTGAAATAAATACAAAACGACGTCGCCGGTACATAGACATAGACATCTTATTAAGGGGAGGTTTTTAGTGAGTTTCCTAGATATCTTTCAAGCTTAAGATTACACCCCCTTGACCCCCTTTCAAGATAAATTTGTACATTTTTCGGTAGAAAAATGTCCCGGCCGAAGGCTGGTTACTCTTTAATTACAGGCTCGCTATCGCTCGCCAGGAAAAAATCGACACCTGAATGGGACGAAAGGTCTTAAAAGTTACATAAATGGGGTGAAAGTTCTTAAAATCGCCAAACTAATGGGGCGAACGTCTTAAAATATTAAAAGCAATGGGGCTAACCATGAGGGAGAAAGGGGTCTAGAAAAAAGTCCCTCAAGTGGATATCTCCCCTTAAGCTAAGACTGTTTACATGTATGGAGCACAACTCCCTTTCAAGAAACTTGGCATATCATCCTGGTATATAATATACAAAATATACACTCATCTATCTAAACATCGTCGATACACATTTCAAAAATAGGGCTATGTTATGTTGTACTGTATGACGATTATTTTGTAGTAGATCGATGAATTTGTATCTATTAGGATGATCGGGGTTAATTCAGGAATATAATGGAGCGAAGGGGTTATACTCTACAGTAACTCTAGCATTATACTATGATCTATTTGTTCTACCTGAGCAGAACATTTAGTCTCCAGGCGGCTGATTGGTTGTATACTTAATGGGAACACATGAAACTATTATGTCTCAACTTCATATTAATATAAGGGGAGATGGATCGTTTTTCTGGTTCCCTTCTCCCTTATGTTTAGCCCCATTGGTTTTGA
>CM064573.1:62282153-62324653 GCA_032716605.1 Paralithodes platypus
GGAGGGTCGGGCCCAAACTAAAAATGCAACAGATGGCGAAATTCGATTAGAAAAAGTATTGGCAGTCTTCAGGACACTATTGGTTTTTGTTCAAGAGCACTCTCACTCGTATTTGTGTCTCACCTACACACAGACTAATCCATCTAGCATTTACAAACACCCCCTCCTTCTATTTATTTCACTACACTAAACAGGCACATCATTTATTTCAATTTTTTTTACAAGCATAAATAAATAAATAAATGAAAAAAATAAAACATATTTTTGTTCTGTCACTTTCAACTTCGGGAGAAATACTTGCTACAGGCAGCTTTGCCTTTTGTCTCCTTCATTCACATATAACAAATATATTCTGTCTTCGTCATGCAAAACCCGTTTCCATCCCTTCTTGCATTCTTCAGGCCACTAGATGTTTGTGTTCTCGAGCACTGGCACTCAAATAGTCTGTCTTGTCGAAATGGGAACCCCTTTTCCACCCTTTTATCGTGCCAATTCCTGAACTTTTATGATTAAACTATAACACGAATTACGCTTTGTCTTGGATGGAACGTATTAAGGCCTAACTTTGCTTTGCTTTGTTGTTAACCCCTTCTGTACCGGAGATGTCTATTTAATTTAATTCTTGCTACACTATACAAATTTGTGCAGCTTAAGAAGGATCTGTGGTTGTAGAAAGGGCTAAGTGAGATAGTTCGAAGCCTGTTTATTTATGAAGACCCTTTTTAAACTGAGTAAAAATCGTCTGATTTTAGGCAAGATGAAATTTAAAAGACGTCGCCGGTACAGTAGGGGTTAATGGGGGATTATCAGTGGGATGTACAAGTGCCCACATAAGTTTCTGTTCCTCTCCGTGATCTTATACATGGAAATACAATGAGCATGATTGGATTACGAGTGTAGTCTCTTATGCAGTGGTTAACTCGTCTGACTAGTCAACTGATAATGAAATGAAGCCATACTCGCAATTCATTCATACTAATGTTTGCGTTCATACAGGCGAACACGACGAGGAACAGAACTTAATGCGGGCAACTGTACATAAGGTAAATTTGATGTTACCGTAGGTTTGAGAGAGAGAGAGAGAGAGAGAGAGAGATTGAGATTGATTTTTTGTTTTATTGATATTGCCAATTGTGTACATACATAATATACAATAATACATAATAATACATATATTTGAATGATTGCCATCTATAGCTAGCTAAGCAAAGCTCTATGTAGCTAGCCGTAGAGAGAGAGAGAGAGAGAGAGAGAGAGAGAGAGAGAGAGAGATTACTGAAGGTTTATGGCATTGCGGTATACAGATAATTCAAGTACAAGCTCGGAAAAAGAATCTCCCGACTCTTACGTATTTTCATTCATGTTCAGTGTTCCATTGTGTATATATTTGCTTTCTTTTGTTTTGGCAAGGAACAAGTGGAAAATACTATTCGTTTACAATTCCCAACAGTCAAGATAAATCAATTGTAATTTTAGATAATTTGGTGGGGGTTTACCTTTGCATTCTTCTTACAGTCTCACTTTGTTTACATATTATTTTAACTTTTATGGGGATTGTATTTTACGACGAGGTACAGTCGCTCGCATACGTTCTGTCCTCGCCTTGAATTTATATATGGAAATATAAATAGTGTGATTGAGTTACTACGGTAGCTCCTTATCAAACAGTTGATTTATAGCACTAGTTAAGGGAGGGGGGGGGGGGCCGCATGTATTTGCTTGTTTACTTGTCTTTCTATAATTGTTTTATGTTGCCTCCCTAGACCTCCATCAAGCTTAAAAAACGCCCCTAGACCCCCCTTCAAGATAAATTTGTACATTTTTCGATAGAAACATTTCCCGGCCAAAGGTCGGTTCGTCTTATAATTACAGTCTCGCTATCGCTCGCAAGGAAAAAATCGACACCTAAATGGCAAGAAAGGTCTTGATATCGATAACATATGGGACAAAAGGTCTTAAAATCGACAGAACTAATGGGGCGAACGTCTTAAAATCTCAAAACTAATGGGGCTAAACATGAGGGAGATAGGGGGACAATAAAAACGACCGATCCCCCCGTTAACTACTGAATAACAAAGTACTCATGTAATTCAATCCTGCTACTTATAATTCCATACACAAACACAGGAATGAAGCAGAACTGTATAAACATTAAGAGGAATGGAACGGAACTTGTGTGGCAACTGTACAGTATATTGTAAACCTTCGGGATTAGAAATAAGAGTTATAGAAAATAATACGGTATTTGATATAATGCAATATATACAGTATATATATCATTATCTAGTGTCAGTATGTTGGTGTGCGTGGAACATTTAAGGGGAGGTATTTAGTTTGTTCCCTAGACCTCCATCAAGCTTAGAATTACACCCCCTTGACCTCCTTTCAAAATAAATGTTGTACATTTTTCGGTAGAAAAATATCCCGGCCGAAGGCCGATTCCTCTTAAATTACAGGCTCGCTATCGTTCGCCAGGAAAAAATCGACACCTAAATGGCACGAAAGGTCTTAAAATTGACAGAAATGGGGCGAAATGTTTTAAAATAGCCAAACTAATCGGGCAAACGTCTTAAAATCTCAAAAGCAATGGGGCTAAACATGATAGAGAAAGGGGTCAAGGAAAAAACCCTCAAGTGGAAATCTCCCCTTAAGGTTTCAGTACCCCCCCCCACCCACCTCTCTCTCTCACTCTTTCCTTTACTCCCCCCCCCTTCTCTCACTCTCACTCTCTCTCTCTCTGGTAGGCAGAAGACAAACCCACACAGCACCTCCCATTAACCCCGGCACCATTAGGCCCAACTCGCCATACGTCACCCTTCAACTTCCGACCTTATATGACGGACGCATCTTGAGAGAGAGAGAGAGAGAGAGAGAGAGAGAGAGAGAGAGAGAGAGAGAGAGAGAGAGAGAGAGAGAGAGAGAGAGAGAGAGAGAGAGAGAGAGAGAGAGAGAGAGAGAGAGAGAGAGAGATAGAGAGAGAGAGAGAGAGAGAGAGAGACCGAAGATGACAAAGACGAATGCAGTACCAAATTAAGTTATACAAGTCAAGGAAAACGTCAAGAGCATTTACAAAAGGACAACATGAGAAACATGACTAAAACAAATATATACACAAAAACGTGCCTAATTATAACTAATGAATAATAATATATCTAAATTTCAGCAAAAGGGAAGAACAAATTCACAAACAATAAATAAGAAGATAAACGGGAAACATGACTAAAACCAAAACAAAAAAGTAGAACACAAAAATGCATACCTAATAATTACTTATGAGTAAAACAAAACACAATACAACACATGGGAATAAAAACAATGTAAAGTAAAAACCAACAACAAGCGGGAAACATGACTAAAAAAAAAAAAAAAAAAAAAAAAAAAAGTGTCTAATACTGACTAACGAGTAACAAAAACACAATACAGCATAAGGGAAGAACAAAATTGTAAATAGAAACCAAAATATAAAAGTGCCCAAGAATCACTAATGAGTATATACAGTATATATATATGTGTGTGTGTGTGTGTGTGTGTGTGTGTGTGTGTGTGTGTGTGTAAAAAGGTAGGACGAAAAAAGTATAGATATACAAGAGGCCCAAATATAATGTAAAGAAAAGACAGAATAGAGATAACAAAATGTAGGTGACAATGACAAATGATGAGGGTAAGGATTTGGAGGGATTTTAGGGATCAAGGGGGAGGGGAGGGAGGGGGGGGGGGTTACATAGAGCTACATAGATCAACAGACCACACCGATATCGAGGTCCTTGAGAGAGTGTGAGTGTGAGTGTGTGTGTGTGTGTGTGAGAGAGAGAGGGGGTGGGAGGAGAGAGAGAGAGAGGGTGAGAGTGCGACTGTGTTGAGGATAAGCATACACAATTAAATATAGCACATTAATATCAAGAATTATAAGGAGACAGATAAAAATAAATAGATAATAAAACACAAGGTATGATAAAACGAGAAACAAATAAGTTATTAAAAGCAAGGATAACCCGTAGTCCATGCTCCGAAGGGCGTTATTTATGCATAACAAATCTACAACATTTAGTTACTGTTCTTCAAGATATGGTGCTGCGATTAGTATGAAATTAGATAAAATACTAATATTAAATACATAAAGAGCCATCAGATATATGAATGGAAAGCTAATATGACTTAAGCAATATATATATATATATATATATATATATATATATATATATATATATATAGAGAGAGAGAGAGAGAGAGAGAGAGAGAGAATTAAAAAAATGCAAAAAGGGCCACTCGGTAGAGAGCATACTTCCGCCTACGCTAGCAGAGGTATATGCTAAAAGGATCGCCTCCTAAATTCAATAATTTCTTGTTTGGCGCATATCCTACCTGCCCAACAAATTTCGTGAATACCAGTTCATAACTTTATGAGATATCTTGTAAACAGACAGACAGACAGACGGAGGCAAAAACATAACCTCAGTCAACTTCGTTGGCGGAGGTAATAAAGCATAATGACAGAAAGAGCAACAAACAAAATAAAGAAAGAAAGAGACATACAAGAAAGAAAACAAAACAAAAGACAAACGTGTGGGTGACAATGACAAATGATGCCAGAATAAAACAAAGGAGGGGGGAGGGGGTAACAAGGAACAAACATCCAATATTGACTACTTGTGAGTTTGGGGGCATAAGGAAGTTGGAGCTGTAGACATAGATATTTAGCAGAATTACCAGATAAAATATGGTTGGAGTACCTTTCTAAATACTTGAAATAAAATATAATACACGGTATCTATCCATTATAAATCTATATTAGTTTTGCATTTCTGTTTTACATCGATACTTACGGCTCCAACTTCCTTATACCTTAATACGAGAAACGTAAAATGAAGTAACAAAAAATATCGTTTACAAGCTAAAATACAAGTGAGAGAGAGAGAGAGAGAGAGAGAGAGAGAGAGAGAGAGAGAGAGAGAGAGAGAGAGAGAGAGAGAGAGAGAGAGAGAGAGAGACAGGACCTTAAACAAATATATAGACCAAAAGACAAACAGCATGGCTAGGAAACTAATAACAAAATATAGAACAATGACTAAACAAAAATATACGAACATTTTGATAGCAGACAAGAAAAGGTTACAACAACAAAAAATAATAAAAAAAAAATATATATATATATACTGTATATATATATATAAATATAATTATAGTCCATTCAATATAAGTAGGCTAAGCAGCTTAACTACAAACTACTATGACTCCAAAACGACTAGAGTAATCGAGCTAGTATTCGTACCATTTAGGAGGAGTCAGCCAGGAAATGTGTGTGTGGAAATTTACGGCCCAATTGTTCAAGCCCATTTTAAGTTACTGAGGATAGGGGGGCACGATTTCTGGGCTAAATAAAATGATAATGGACTGAATGCTTGTTTGTTTGCTTTTTGTGGGCGAACTGTTATATGTGTTCTTCTCCTGTCACCTCTTATTCCTTTCTTGTGTCTCTTGCTGATCCTCCCTACCCCTTGTGGGAGTAAGGGCTGGCTACTGACTGACTGGCAAACATATCGAGAGAAACACCGGATATACTGTAACAATGACAATTAAAAAAAAAAAAAAAAAAAAAACACACACAGGAAAAAGAGGAAGGAAAGTAGAACATAAATACAGGAAAAGGCCAAATTCAACTTTGTTTTAATGTGCATGAAGGAGACAAATGGCAAAGCTGCGTGTAACAAGTGCCCCCCCCCCCAGGTTGAAAGAGTGATAGAGAACCCAAATCAAGGCACATTAGAGGTAATTTAGGTGTGTTGGAAAGAAGTGTGGTGTGGTTGTTAAGTGTAGTGAAATTAATAGGAGGAGAAAGTGTTTGCAAGGGTAAGCTGGATTACTCTCTGTGTAGGTGAGGCACAAATAGAAACAGTGGGGAAGCCAGACAAATGAAACAGGAGTTCCAGCAACTCCTTATCATGTCTATGTGGCCTTCAAATATATACTACACATATACGAAAGATGAAAAAGCATATATACCCTGGAATGAATATATATATATATATATATATATATATATATATATATATATATATATATATAACGATGATAATCAACAGAACACCCAACTAAAATTGTCGTTAACATAGAATAAAGCTAAATAACGAATGTTTAAGAGGGAATGGGTCGTTTTTCTGGACCCCCTACTCCGTCGTGTTTAGCCCCAATAGTTTTCAAATAGTTAGAAGTTTGCCCCATTAGTTTGTCGATTTTGAGAACTTGCGCCCCATTTATTTGTCAATATTAAAACTTTTCGTGCCATTTTGGTGTCGATTTTTTTCCTGGCGGCTTGGAGAACGATAGTAAGTGAACCTGTAATTTTAGGAAGAATCGGCCTTTGGCCGGAAAATTTGTCTACCAAAAAATATACAAATCTATCTTGGAAGGGGGTCTAGGGGGTGTAATTTCAAGCTTGATGGAGGTCTAGGGAACAAACTAAAAACCTCCCCTTAAGTGGAGGTGCGCATTTCCTTATGTATCATTTTTATGTATTTATTGATTATTTTTGTCTTCGCTAAACTTCCATCAAGCATACAAAAATACCTACTTCGAGATATATTTTGAAGGGAGGTTGGTATTGAGTGCTGTCTAAAGTAAATCATTTCCTATTCTGACAACGAATGAAGATAATGGCGAAGGTTCGTCTAAATCTGACCATTAGTTTTTGACAAACAGGCAGACAGCGCCGATCACACAATCTTCGCAACATTCCTTTAGCGGAGATGATTAAAGGCATAGGCTTAGCAAGCGTAAAATAAGAAACGCGAAAATGGTAATAATGATCTATAAATAAAGGCCAAACTCAAGTCGACAGAAAATAAAAAAATCAGCATAAAAAATACGGAAACACTTTATAAAGAATCCTAAAAGGCCACTGCTGCCTTATTAACACCTACACAGTTCATAAGGCGAGAGAGAGGGGAAGGAAAGGGGGTAGAGAGGTTTTGACACACATTAATGAAACTAGCATTCTTAAGGGGAAATGGCTCGTTTTTCTGGTCCCCCTTCTTCCTCATGTTAAGCCCCATTAGTTTTCAGGTTTTAAGACGTTCGGCCCATTAGTTTGGCGATTTTAAGACCTTTGGCCCTATTTCTTTGTCAATATTTAGACTTTTTGTGTCATTTAGGTGTCGATTTTTTCCTGGCGAGCGAAAGCGAGCCTGCAATTTAAGAGGAACCGGCCATCGGCCGTGATTTTTTTTATCGAAAAATGTACACATTTATCTTTAAGATAATCTTCGGTGGGTTATTTATTTAAGCTTGATGGAGGTCTAGGGCGGAAACTAAAAACATATTATGAAAATACCTAAATGAGCAAATAAATACGCCCATCCACACCTACAGTTCAAAAGGCGAGAGAGGAGAGGGGGCAAGGAAAGGGGATAGAGAAATTGTGCCAGACATTTATAAAACTACCATTCTAAACAAAATATATATACGTTGAGAGTAATCATCGCCGCACGCAAGCATGAGATACATAATGGTAGAAAAAAAAGAGAGGTGTGCCATAAATTTAAGGGGGGGTCACCGTTTTGTTGTTGTATCTTCCTCTCCTTTTCTCTCTTTCCTTGGCTTGTATCCATTCGGCCCCTTTCAGCCAACTGTTTTAAGACGTTTATCCCCATCCAGGTGTCGATTTCTTCATGGCGAGCGATAGCGAGCCAGTATTGTATGGAGAAATCCGGCTTCGCCGGAGACATTTTCGAAAAATTTACAAATTTAGCTTGCTGTCAAAAAAATATATATATATATATGCTGGCTCGCTACCGCTCGCCAGGAAAATATTGACACCTGGATGGGGGTAAACGTCTTAAAACAGTAGGCTGAATGGGGCTGAATGGATACAAGCCAAAGAGAGAGGGAGAGAAAAAGAAAAACAGCGAGGTGGGCTCCGTTAAAAGACGGGTTGTTGTGATACAATGCGGCGATAAGTCACCCAAGCCCGCATGCAAGCAAGAAACGCAAAATATAATGCTTGTACTGTGTGTGTGTGTGTGTGTGTATAATAATAATAATAATAATAATAATAATAAACGGTTTATTAAAGAATGGCAGCCTCATGAGCTGAAAATACACATGTGTTTGTGTGTGTGTGTGTGTGTGTGTGTGTGTGTGTGTGTGTGTGTGTGTGTGTGTGTGTGTGTGTGTGTGTGTGTGTGTGTGTGTGCGTGTGTGTGTGTGTGTAGGAGACTTACAAGGATGTACTAGGAAGTTATACCATTTAAGGGGGGATGGGAGTATTTATGTGTTAATTTGTATATATGTTTACTACTTTATTAGTTTCCTCCCTAGACCTCCATCAAGCTTATAAAAACACCCTCTAGACCCCCTTTCAAGATTAAGTTGTACACTTTTCGGTAGAAAATGTCCCAGCCGAAGGCCGATTCCTCTTCAAATTACAGACTCTCTATCGCTCGCCAGGAAAAACATCGACATCTAATTGGCACGAAAGGTCCTATATTGACAACGAAATGGGGTAAAAAGTCTTTAAATCGACAAACTAATGGGCTTAGAAACCGAACACTATTGGGGCCAAACATGAGGGAGAAGGAGGGTCAGGAAAATCAACAAGGGTTGTTGTGATACAATGCAGCGATAAGTCACTCAAGCCCGCATGCAACAAAGAAACACAAAATAAAGTGCGTGTACTGTGTGTGTGTGTGTGTGTGTGTGTGTGTGTGTGTGTGTGTGTGTGTGTGTGTGTGTGTGTGTGTGTGTGTGTGTGTGTGTGTGTGCAAGAGTTCCAAGGATTTACAAGGACGCTATAACAATATCAAAAGATTTGCCGATTAGTTTCAAGGACATACTTTGGATGAAGCAGATAGATAATATACTGTATGTATATATGTATATATATAGGCCCTATACATATAGATATATATTGTTTTTAATTCTTTATATTTTTCATAATAGGTTATATCGCAAATTTTTACTTAATTATGAAGAATGGGTACATTTCATCCTACCGCAATGTGGGTTCATTCTTATAAACCTATATCATTAGTGATTTGATAGCTTCGTACTTTTTAAACCCTTATTTTTTGGATGCAATATATTTTAGATGAAATTTAAGTTTAGCACTAACATTTGTCAAGCTTTGTGCAGTGAACCTATTCTGTTCTACACACCTTTAGTGTGGACAAATATATTCGCATATTATTTACGACAAGAATCTACATTTTGCATGTTTAATATACAGTATATGTGTGTGTATGTATAATTGTATATATATATATATATATATATATATATATATATATATATATATATATATATATATATATATATATATATATATATATATATATATATATATATATATATATATATATATATATATAGAGAGAGAGAGAGAGAGAGAGAGAGAGAGAGAGAGAGAGAGAGAGAGAGAGAGAGAGAGAGAGAGAGAGAGAGAGAGAGAGAGAGAGAGAGAGAGAGAGACAGAGAGAGAGACAGAGACAGAGACAGAGAGAGAGACAGAGAGAGAGACAGAGAGAGACAGAGAGAGAGAGAGAGAGAGAGAGAGAGAGAGAGAGAGAGAGAGAGAGAGAGATATAGAGAGAGAGAGATATATAGAGAGATATATAGAGAGAGATATAGATAGATATATAGAAAGATAGATAGAGTAGAGAGACACAAAGAACAGGAAAAAAGCTCCCTCTCTCCCCAGTACAATGCATCAATAAATCAGCCTGCCCCACAGACCCCGGATCGTGACGGACGGTGAACTGACTAAATTTGGGTAAGTGGCTGGAGAAAGGCTGGTTTGAGGCATATGGGCTCTCTTCTCCAACGGGTGTTTTCGTCTAAGTTCATAATCAAGAAGGCTGGTTTGAGGAATATAGGGCTCTTTTTCCAACTGGTGTTTTCGTTTAAGTTCAGAATCGAGAAGGCTGGTTTGAGGTCTTTTCTGTAACTAGTATTTTCGTCAAGTTCAGAATCGACAAGGCTGGTTTATCCCCTTCGGTACCATAGACATCCTTGTTAATATTTCAGCTACATTTAGACGATTTGATTCAGCTTGGAAAGGATATATAGTAGGTAAAAGGAGTAAGTGAGAAAGTCTGCAGCCTTTTAAGTGCTAGACATTCTTCCAAGCATAATACAATCGTCTAATAGTAGCTAGAATATAATCTAAAAAGATGTCGCCGGTACACAAGGGATTGAGGGATACATGCTCTTTTATCTAACTGTTATTTTCGTTAAATTCAGAATCGAGAAGGCTGGTTTGAAGGATATGTGCTTTTTTCTTTAACTGGTATAATAGGCTCAGAATCGAGAAGGCTGGTTTGAAGGATATATGCTTTTTTCTTTAACTGGTATAATAGGCTCAGAATCGAGAAGGCTGGTTTGAAGGATATATGCTTTTTTCTTTAACTGGTATAATAGGCTCAGACCCCAGAAGGCTAGTTTGAAGGATATATGCTTTTTTCTTTAACTGGTATAATAGGCTCAGACTCGAGAAGGCTGGCTTGAGATACATGTGTTCTATTCCCCAACTGGTATTTTCGTCTAAGTGTTCATTAAGTTCTGAATCGAGAAGGCTGGTTTAAGGGATATGGACTCTTTTCTCTAAATTATATTTTCGTCAAGTTCAGAATCGATTTAGCCCCATAAGGGCTAATTTAACTTAACCTACACTTAGCTAATTATATTTACACCTAACTTAAGGGATTAGAGTATATATTTTTGGTCTATTTATTTAATAATGAAATTACTTTTAGTTTCCTCGCTAGACCTCCATCAAGGTTTAAACAAAACACCCCTTAGACCCTCCTTCAAGATCTGTTAATTTTTTCGGTAGACAAATCCTCCCAAGATTGCAGGCTCGCTATCGCTCTCCAGAACAAAATCGACACCTAAAGGACACGAAAGATACTAATATTGACAAAGAATTGGGGTGAGAAATCTTAAAATCACCAAACAAATGGAACGAACGTCTTAAAATGTCAAAACTAACGAGGCTAAACATAAGGGAGAAAGGAGACCAGACAAATCAACCATCCCCCTCTGAACGTAATGCAATCTTAACTTTGCATATCTTAAGGGGAGATTTTCACTTGAGGGATATTTTTTCGAACCTCTTTCTCCCTCATGTTTAGTCCCATTAGTTTTGAGATTTTAAGACGTTCGCCCAATTTCTGTCAATTTTAAGATCTTTCTTGTCATTTAGGTGTTGATTTTATCTGCCGAGCGATATCGAGCCTGTAAATTAGGAAGAACCGGCCTTCGGCCGGGACATTCATCTATCGAATAATATACAATTTTATATCGAAGGAAGCATATGTTACAGTCAGACTGTGAAACGTAGTCATTTCGTGAAATTACTAAGCATTTCAGTCAATCTGTGAAATGACTGGTTACTAACTGGTTACTAACCTAACAGGTTAGGTTAGGTTAGGTTAGGTTAGGTAAGGTTAGGTAGGGTAAACCCCATAGTTGCCTTCAAGCTCGTGAAAAGCAGATTGAGGTGTGTAATTGTGTAAACAATTTGCTTCACTTCATAAATAATAGGTGGAGATCAATATAACCTAACCTAACTTAACCCAAGTTAGGTTAGTAACCTAAAAAAAAAAACAGTAATTTCACAGATTAGCTGAAATGCTTAGTCATTTCATGAAATGACTAGTCTGTAACATAAATATGTATATTTTAAAGCTTGATGGGGGTCTAGGAATCACATTTAAAATCTCCCCTTAACTCTTTCCTAACCTAACTAACGTAACCTTAACCTAACATATATTTAACCTTACTTAACTTTATCAAGTCTTGATCTAACTTATCCTAACCCCTATTTCAACCCGTTCAGTACCAGATCTATAATTTTCATTTTATACTGGCTAATAATAGAAGATTTTAGTTAGTTTAAGAAGGGTCTCCAACAAGTAGCAGGCTTCGAAATATCTTAAGTAGTAACCCTTTTTACTACCACAGATCCTTCTTAAGCTGCACAAATTCGTCTAAATATAGCAAAAATAAAATATATACAGACGTTGCCGGTACAGAAGGGGTTAATCTACATTTTATGTGCGCTTAGACAAATATTTCGCCCTTAAACCCCGACTGAATGCTTTTACAGATGAATAACATGTCCACATTACCTGTTTTAAGAGAATAGATACAGTAAGATAGTTATATTTTCTTGTTTTCCTGTCGAGTACCACGTCAGTTTATCCATTCTGCATGGAAAAGATGAATCCTGTCCCTTCTAAACCATCTTTTCTCTCCTAAATAATAGGCTAGGTAGTTTAGATACAAGCAGCCTATAACTGTTTCTTTTCAGCTGACGGTAAATTGCAAAGTTCCCATCAAGATTCCTCAGTTATTTTGAAGATTTTGTAGTGAAATATGGTGCTAATTATACAAACTTGGTCTTAATATGATGCAGAAACAGTGGTTTCAGATTTGTCCATTAAGTATCAAGAAATTAACTGTTAAGGGAATCAATTTACCGTCAGATGAAATGAAACAGAGTATAGTAAGGATCAGTATATATTTTGTTGCTTGCTTTCCTTTGTACACTCTCTCTGTGTGTGTGTGTGTGTGTGTGTGTGTGTGTGTGTGTGTGTGTGTGTGTGTGTGTGTCATAACCTTATACTTCACAGTGTAGGGAAACCAAACAAGTACTGTAGTCTATGGTTGGCGAAGGGGTCTGGAGGCGAAAAATACTGACCCCGCTATTGATGGCAAGTCAGCGTGATCTCCCACGTAATTTATGAGGGGGATTGGCGGGTGAGTGGTGGGTGATGGGTGAGTGGTGGGTGATGGGTGGGTGAAAGATGGGTCGAGGGGGAGTGATTGGATGCGTGAATGGTAGGCTGAAAGATGGTTGAATGGATGGTTGAAATATGGGTGAATAATAGATGTAATATACTGTAGATGGGTGGGTGAAATATGGGTCAAGGGGGAGTGATTGGAAGCGTGAATGGTAGGCTGAATAATGGTTGAATGGAAGGTTGAAATATGGGTGAACGATAGGTGAATATTAGATGCAATATGGATGGGTGGGTGAAATATGGGTCAAGGGGGAATGATTGGATGGGTGAATGGTAGGCTGAAATGTGGATGAAAGAACGTGAAACATAGATATAGGTTTGTGAAATATAAATGAAGAAATGGGCAATACGCCAGGACAAAATCGACACCTAAATGTCACGAAAGGTCTTAAAATTGACAACTAAAAGGGGCGAAAGGTCTAAAATCGCCAAACTAATTGGGCGAAAGTCATAAAATCTCAAAACTAATGGGGCTAAACATGAGGGAGAAGGGGGTCCAGAAGAAGCCAGCACCTCCCCCTTAAAGTGAAGGAATTATACTAGAGACAGGAAATATAAGGGATCGGTGAATTTTGGACAGGGGCGTACCGGTACTATTAAACCCATTCAGTACCGGTGACGTCCTTTCAACTTTATTCTGGATATTAGACGATTTTATCCAGTTTCCAATGGGCCTCCAGCAATTAACAAGCTTCGATGATCTCCCTTTAACCCTTTTTACTAACACAGATCCTTCAACTGCACAAAATCCTAACAGGCTAATGAGAGTTAGTAAGTTTATACAATATATTTTCTGATACCAAATCTAAGCGAAGTTGAATGGATAGTGTAGTGGACTGCGGATCAGAATATCGTGAGTTCCAGACACACACACACACACACAGAGTACAACCCCTAGATCTAGACAGGATAAAAGTCGGTTGTGGTACTTGTATTATACCTGAAGATAACGTGTACAAGACTCACCCGCCTGGCTATAAATACTGCAACCTCTCCTAGCAGCTAAAGGAGGCGACACACACACACATTATAACCCCATGCTCTAAACATGATAAGAGTTGGTTGTGACTCTTGTATTATACCTGAAGATAACGTGTACAAGACTCACCCGCCTGGCTATAAATACTGCAACCTCTCCTAGCAGCTAAAGGAGGCGACAGACACACACACACACACACACACACACACACACACACACACACACACACACATTATAACCCCATGCTCTAAACATGATAAGAGTTGGTTGTGACTCTTGTATTATACCTGAAGATAACGTGTACAAGACTCACCCGCCTGGCTATAAATACTGCAACCTCTCCTAGCAGCTAAAGGAGGCGACACACACACACACACACACACACACAGAGTACAACCCCTGGATCTAGACAAACATGATAAGAGTTGGTTGTGACTCTTGTATTATACCTGAAGATAACGTGTATAAGACTTATTCGCCTGGCTATAAATACTGCACCCTGTACTAGCAGCTAAAGGATGTGACACAGACACACACACACACACACATTATAACCCCATGATATAAACAGGATAAGAGTCAGTTCTGGCCCTTGTATTATACCTGAAGATAGCCTGTACAAGACTCACTCGCCGGACTATAAATACTGCAGCCTATACTAGAAACTAAAGACAGAGACACACAGACAATTTTCTGGCGTTTTTACTAAAGTTTATTAAAGCTACCCTAGCAGAAATTGGTAACGCTGCCTTTTTGTACTTCCTCTCTAATCTACTCGTGTGACACCGCCATTATTTAATATTGACTATATAAATGTATAGAAAGGCAGCGTTACCAATTTCTGTCAGTTTAGCTTGAGTACACTTCACCCAATATCGAATAATGGCTTGTGATTCTTGGATAAAACTGCCAAAAATAGTCATACAGGTATATTAACTGACTCTAGTTTCAAATTAGTACCTGGGCTTGATGTTAATCGTATAATTTTTGTTTTGTTTTTTGTTTTTGTTTTCCAGACGACGTAATTCCTGAGAAGGGGTGGACATGAACATTAGGCGTGTGTCACGATTCGCTAAGTCAAGTTGCCCGGGCTTCACATTAACCCCTTGAAGCTCTAACGCGTTTTAGCAGTATATATTTGGCTATCATTAGACGATTTTATGCAGCTTAGGAAGGATCTGTGGATAATAAAAGGGTACAGACTCTCTCCATCAACCCTCTGACTTCCATATACCCTTCCTAATCTGAATAAAATCGTCTAATAATTACCAGAAAACAAAACAGAAACGCGTATTGGAGCTTGAAAGGGTTAACCAACAACATTTTGACAGAGCGGGCTCGATCCGCCGACCCTTTGATCAGCAGATGCGCTCTAATGACTATGCCACGGCTCACAAATGTTGAAATTATTTTCTTTTTTAATCCACCATGTGCTCCTTGATCCAGACCTCGGCTAGGTTGTGTGCTTTCAAGTTCCAAGTTCCTGGGAGCAAGTGAAAATAAACGCCATATGAGGAGGAGCACTTTAACATAGTTTTGTATATTATAACACCATATTCATGTAATAAATAGCTGACTGCGGCCCTTTCCTCCTTCAATGACCCTTTCTATCTCTACAAACATTAAACATAGTTTAAGGTGGTAGTGGTTATTGTTTGGACTATTTATCTATTCATTTCTATATTTTATACTAACCTCGCTAGATAACACCTAGACAAGAAACATTTGTACACTTTTTGGTAGAAGAAATGTCCCGGCTAAAGGCCGATTCCTCCTAGAATTACAGGCTTGCTATCGCTCGCCAGGAAAAAATTGACAACGAAATGGCACGAAAGGTCTTAAAAATAGCCAAACTAATGGAACTAACGTCTAAAAATCTCGGAACTAAACATGATGGAGAAAAAAAAACTACCTCCCCCTTCAAAGCAGGCAAAGATTGTAATGTCACTTTTTTGACACGGGGCCCTTCTTGCATTGAGGGTGAGAATTATTGTACATTGTGAGACCGGGTCAACTTTCACGGTGTTAGGCCATGTGGACAAGGGTGAATTATCCCCGGGATCTGATAACGGGATGGCCCTTGTGTACAGTGGCTGCTTATGTACAGTCACGGTCAGCAATACTTTAACACCTTCTAATGATATAAACAAGACGGTGATCATTAACTAGTGTTTCTAAGTAATTTTGTCTGTTTGGTTCGAGCAGTTTATTAACATAATTCGCCAGTGTATCATAATTGTGCTTCCATAAATTATCCATATATTTCTGACCACTACTGTACATTGGCAGGGAACAGTGGGTATTTAAGCAATCCTCCGCATAGTAATTTTTGTTATTACAATATCATGGACGAAGATCTAATCTTAAGTAATATTAATAGCAAAAGGGAAAGCATAAGTAGAAGTGCATGTATTTACATACACGCATATACTTTACAATATAATTATATACTTATTAGGCTGTATTGAAAATACGCTTACAGACTTTAAGGAATAGGTTAGGAAGGTTAGGAAGGATGGGGGCATGGGTTAGTGAAGTGGTTGGGAGCATGGGTTTGGAAGGATGGGGGTGGGGGACATGGGTTAGGAAATAGGAAGGGAATGAGGAATGGATTAGGAGGGAGAAAGGGGTGGGGACATGGATGGGTTAGGATCGAGAATGGGAAGAGGGCATGGGCTAGAAAGGAAAGGGATAGAGAAGAGGATTAGGAGGCAGATAGGGGATAGTTAAATAGTTAAAATAGGACTTCAGAGGCTATCAACCCTATTGGAGTGTTAAACCAGCACCCTGTAAGTCAAGAATATTATCAGATCTGGAGCCCCCTTTCGAGAACAGTCTCCAATCCCTTGATATGAGGGGATAGGGTCACGGGTTAAAAAAGAGAGGGGGGAGGGGTGGGCATGGATAAAGAGGGGGGTGGGGGGGGGGCCTAAAGAGGAGGGGTGTTGGGCATGGGTTAAGAAGAGGGTGGGTGGGTGAGCTAAAGAGGAGGGGTGGGCATGGGTTAAGAAGGGGGTGGGTGGTGGGCTAAAGAGGAGGGTGTTGGGCATGGGTTAAGAAGGGGGTGGGTGGGTGGGCTAAAGAGGAGGGGTGTTGGGCATGGGTTAAGAAGGGGGTGGGTGGGTGAGCTAAAGAGGAGGGGTGGGCATGGGTTAAGAAGGGGGTGGGTGGGTGAGCTAAAGAGGAGGGTGGTGAACATGGGTAAGAAGGGGTGGGTGGGTGAGCTAAAGAGGAGGGGTGGTGAACATGGGTTAAGAAGGGGGTGGGTGGGTGAGCTAAAGAGGAGGGGTGTTGGGCATGGGTTAAGAAGGGGGTGGGTGGGTGGGCTAAAGGGGAGGGGTGGGCATGGGTTAAGAAGGGGGTGGGTGGGTGAGCAAAAGAGGAGGAGTGTTGGACATGGGTTAAGAAGGGGGTGGGTGGGTGAGCTAAAGAGGAGTGTTGGACATGGGTTAAGAAGGGGGTGGGTGGGTGAGCTAAAGAGGAGGAGTGTTGGACATGGGTTAAGAAGGGGGTGGGTGGGTGAGCAAAAGAGGAGGGGTGTGGGCATGGGTTAAGAAGGGGGTGGGTGGGTGGGCTAAAGAGGAGTGAGCTAAAGAGGAGGAGTGTTGGGCATGGGTTAAGAAGGGGGTGGGTGGGTGGGTGAGCTAATGAGGAGGAGTGTTGGGCATGGGTTAAGAAGGGGGTGGGTGGGTGGGCTAAAGAGGAGGGGTGTTGGGCATGGGTTAAGAAGGGAGGGTGGAGGAGGTTATGAAAGAGCAGGGGTGGAGGAGGCATGGGTTAAGAAGGGGAGGGTGGGTGGGTGAGCTAAAGAGGCTTCACTTCATTAGCCCTTCATCCATCACTCTGTCTCTCTCTCTCCACCCCCCCCCCAATCCCCCACCCCCCTCCCCCTCTTTCACCCTGGCCCACCCACCATCACCTCACTTATACCTACCTGGGCCCAGATTCAGAAAGGCATCCTTAAGGGGGGATGAGCGTATTTATTTGCTCCTGTATGTATCTTTGTATTACTTTTTGTAGTTTCCTCCCTAGATCTCCATCAAGCTTTAAAACACACACCCCAAGAACCCCCCCCCCCCTTCGAGATATAAATTGTAAATTTTTCGGTAGAACAATGTCTAGGCCGAAGGTCGATTCCTCGTTATAGCTCGCTAGGAAAAAATCGACAACGAAATGGCTCGAAAGGTCTTTCTATTGACAAAGATATGGGGCGAAAGGTCTTAAAATCGCAAACTAATGGGCCAAATGTCTTAAAAATCTGAAAACTAATGGGGCTAAATATGAGGAAGATGGGGGACCAGAAAAACGAGCCATCTCCCCTTAATGCTAACCCTTTCAGTCTTCCAGGACGCAGTTTACATTTTATAGGGTGGCTATTATTGGACTATATTCAACGTTTTATTCAAAGTATTAGGGGGAGATGGGTGGTTCTTCAGGTTCCCCTTCTCCCTCATGTTTAGCCCCATTCGTTTTCAGATTTTAAGACATTCGGCCTATTAGTTTTTCGATTATAAGACTTTTTGCCCCATTTATTTGTCAATATTAAGTTCTTTCGTGACATTTAGGTGTAAATAATTTCCTGGCGAGCGATATCGAGCCTTTAATATAGGGGGAAACGGCCTTTGGCCGGGAAATTTTTCTATCGAAAAATGTACAAATTTATCTAGAAGGGGGATCTAAGGGATGTTTTTTTTAAGCTACATGGAGGTCTTGGGAGGAACCAACAAATTAATAAATAAATAAATAAATAAATAAATATATAAATAATAAATTATAAATTACCAATAAATAAACCCTCATCCCTTAACAGCACATTGCTGGATAAATAATGGACAAATATTTAAGGGGGGTCACCGGCTTTTTTTTTTAAATCTTTCTCTCCTTTTCTCTCTTTCCCTGACTTGTATCCATTCGGCCCCATTCAGCCAACTGTTTTAAGACGTTTATCCCCATCTAGGTGTCGATTTCTTCCTGGCGAGCGATAGCGGGCCAGCATTGTATGGAAAAATCCGGCTTCGCCGGAGAAATTTTTCTATCGAAAAATGTACAAAAACAAGCCAAAGAGACAGGAAGAAAAATAGAAAAAAAAGCGAGGTGGGCTCCCTTAACTACTATGTCTCTACACCATATTAGTGTCAGGTTTTCATAATTGGCAACATTTTTCGCGTCAACATCTTCATGATAACTGAGTAATTAAGATGGTAAATTACCGTCCGATTTTTTTTTTTTTTTATAAAGACCAAATGATATCTTCAACAATGTACTACACCTTCTCGAGACACTTCCTCTATATCCTATTTAAACACTTAGTTATTTTCAGACACTTTATTCATTTTTGTTTTCTATATCATCGCTACCGCCAAATGATTTCACGCAGCGCAAAGTGCAGTCAAATAGAACAATTGTTATGTGAAGACAATGATTAGAATCTAGCTTAGTTATTGGAAGATTGAGGGGTATTACTTTAACCCTTTCAAGATCCAATGCGCATTTATTTTATTCGAAGATTGAGGGGTATTATATTAACCCTTTCAAGATCCAATACGCACCTATTTTATTCGAAGATTGAGGGGTATTATATTAACCCTTTCAAGATCCAATACGCATTTCGTTTATTGGAAGATTGAGGGGTAACTGTGTTGGTGGTGTAATGGTTTAGATGCTTATGTTCTGGGTGTGGTGTCCCGAGTTCGAATCCCGGGAGGACCATAATTTATGCTTTCATTAGTTTATTCAAGTACATTGGGGTTTGTAATTGATGATTAATGTTAAGAACGGGGTGTTAATTAATTAACCCTTTCAAGATTCAATACGCATTTCTGTTATGCTTTCCGGCTATTGTAGGACGATTTTATTGAGATTAGGAAGGGTCTTGTAAGTCAAAGAGTTGATTGAGATAGTCGTTACCGTTATAATTCCCACAGAGCCTCCTTAAACTGTATAAAATCGTCTAATGATAGCCAGAATAAACTGTCAAAATGCGTCACAATCTTCAAAGAGTTAAGGGGAGATCTCCACTTGAGGGACTTTTTTCTTGACCCCTTTCTCCCTCATGTTTAGCCCCATTGGTTTTGAGATTTTAAGACGTTTGCCCCATTAGTTTGGTGATTTTTAAGAATTTCCGCCCCATTCTGTCAATTTTAAGACCTTTCGTGACATTTAGGTGTCGATTTTATCCTGGCGAGCGATAGCGAGCCTGTAATTTAAGGGTAATCGGCCTTCGGCCGGGACATTTTTCTACCGAAAAATGTACAAATTTATCTTGAAAGGGGATCAAGGGGGTGAAATTTTAAGATTGCTGGAGGAGTAGGAAACAAACTAGAAACCTCCCCTTAAGGATACGTTGTTCATGCTCGTAATCACAACAACGACTTTCTTATCAGGTATTATTATCATTATTATTATTATTATTATTATTATTATTATTATTATTATTATTATTATTTTGTTTTTGTTTTTGTTTTGCAGTCTTCAACCTTCTAATACACTATTCAATAAATAAGGCAATATTAACATTTTGGTAAGAGGTACTAGAATGTTAGAGAATTTAGGATTTAAGGGCAGATGGGTCGCTTTTCTGGTCCCCTTTCTTCCTCATGTTTAGGCCCATAAGTTTTCAGATTTTAAGACGTTCACCCCACTAATTTGTCGATTTTAAAACCTTTCGTCCCATTTCTATATCAACACTTTTCGTGCCATTTAGGTGTTGATCTTTTCCTGGCGAGCGATAGCGAGCCTGTAATTTTAAAAGAAATCTATTTTCGGCCGGGACATTTTTCTATCGAAAAATGTACAAATTCATCTTGAAGGGGGTCTAGGGTGTGTTTTTTTAAAGTTTGATGAAGGTCTAGCGAGGAAACTAAAACAAAATAATGTATCTATAAATAAATAGACCCCCCAAAATAACCACTGTCTCCTTAACCCGAGAATACCAAACTCTATGACTTTACATGTTAACCCCTCAAGGATCAAGACGCGTTTTGACACGTTTACTGACTATCATTAGACAATTGTATACAACTTAGGAATGAAGAGGGAACAACAAAACTTATATATACAGTATATATATATATATATATATATATATATATATATATATATATAATAATACTAATAATACTAACAATTTAAATATTCTAAGCCTTGTATGTCCTATATGTTGCTTGAATTAATCATAGCTTAATTAGGGGCCTTTTCAGGAGAGTTGTCATGCTCTCAAAAGGCTCAGCCAGGAATTATATAGTTGTAGTATTGTTAATATATGTATCCAATGTAAACATTTGGCTAAATTTAAAAAAAACATACAAAAATATTCAAATAAATCAAATAAATATATTCCTCCAGCTACCGAGGGACGACTATTAATCTTGCAGAGTCAAAGGGTTAAGTGGAGTCACCGCTTGTTTTTATATTTCTCTCTTTGTCTCTCTTTCCCTGGCTTGTATCCATTCGGCCCCATTCAGCCAACTGTTTTAAGACGTTTATCCCCATTCAGGAGTCGATTTCCTCCTGGCGAGCGAGAGCGAGCCAGCATTGTATGGAGAAATCCGGCTTCGCCGGAGAAATGTTTCTATCGAAAAATGTAAAAATTTAGCTTGCTGTCAAAACAAAATAATATATATGCTGGCTCGCTACCGCTCGCCAGGAAAATTTTGACACCTGGATGGGGGTAAACGTCTTAAAACAGTAAGCTGAATGGGTCCAAATGGACAAGCCCAAAGAGAGAGGGAGAGAAAGAGAAAAAAAAGCAAGGTGGGTCCCCTTAAACAACTTGTATTCTTACTTAGCCTTGGCCACACAAAGCTTCGGAGGCCATATTCCAATAATTTACTTTCGTTAAGCCGCTGTCACACGAGCGCTTTTTCCGTCAATTTTCCATGAGCAAGTTTTTTCTCGTATTAATTTGGTCCTTTTTCGCACTGGTATCGGTAACTAGACTGAAGGAATATATTGTTTGGCGGCTGAATTATGATAAAGTGTAATATTTTAAGCTTCCAGACCACAATTGCTCATAAAAATTGCTCGAAAAAGGGCTCGTGTGACTCCAGCTTTACAATCCGACACTCTACAAATTATAATCAGATTAGAAAGTACTCTCGCAGTGCAAGGACCAAACAGATGTATTAACTAAGAGTGTAAGTAGCGTGGAAATTAACTTGGAAATTATCTAGGAAAGAGCTCCTGGAGGTCCTCGCATATTCGAAACTGCATAATAAATCGTAGGCTTGTCCATATTTCTTTAACTGTTTTGATAGAGTAATGCATAGTGCGCGGAATCTCGATGTGAGTATCCTGGGTTCGAGTCCTCGGAGTGCCACATGTATTTGTTGATTTCATTAATTGAGTTTAGATGTGAAGTTGGTTGGTGTAAACAAACATAATAATACCCCAGCGAAGGAAAGAAACATATATTTGTATCTTACCGTCCGTGTCTTGTCTGTATTTCGTTCGCACACCAAAGAGAACTTTTATTATTCGTACGTTTCTGTCTGCATTTATTCGCACATAAAGGAAAACTTGTATTATTATCTTACGTTTCTGTCTGTATTACATTAGCAAACATCACGCACAAAGAACCAATGAAGGGCTTAATTGGACAGGTGCTTATTAGCGTCAGGCAAGGGGTCATGATCCCACCAAAACCAACAAGTGGTAATAAGGGAACATTAGTGTAAGGAGAGCCGAGGGGGAACTAGTTGTTGTCATCGCCGGAATCTGACACTAACATATTTGCCTTGGCGTCCACTTAACCCCGTGACTCCTCAAAGTTTTAGTTTATTTTTAGCTTAGGCGGCCGCCGTCGCCACCACCACCCCCCACCACATATCCTTCCTAAGTTGAATGAAATTATCTAATAGTTGCCAGAATATGATACAAAAGACGTCACTGGTATTGAATGGGTTAAGGACGGAGGTCCATTTAAAATATATAAAATAAATTAAAATTTTGAAAAAATAAGAAAAACTTGCTACAAAGTAACTTAATGTGTTGGCAACATTGTCGTGAAGAAATGGCATCATTTGGAAAAGTATTGCATTGGTAATCAACATTTTACTTAATGTAAGCAGTATAATGATAATAACAAATTTGAACTTTGACGCTCGTTTCCCACAGACTTTTTTTCAAATTAATGTTAGTCAAGATGCAATAACTCTTTCAATTAATGTTAGTCAAGATGCAATAACTCTTTCAATTAATGTTAGTCAAGATGCAATAACTCTTTCAATTAATGTTAGTCAAGATGCAATAACTCTTTCAATTCTTGCTCAATTTGCATTTTTTTTTTTATTACCAAGCTTACACTTTAAAAAAAAAAATTGGGCTCTTATGGATCTGTAAGTTAAATATTAAATGTTCTGGTGCAGTTTACATTCAATGCAGGTGGGAAAATGCAGTATTTCGTAAGAAGAGCAGAACCCAACCGTTGGACCTATACATCAGTAAAAGTGCCGGAGTTTTACAAGCATGCCCCATACTTATCTAAAAAAACAAACATATAAAGGCATAACTCTCAATAGCAAGTGGCTAGCTGAGAGATGAAAAATTGACAAATTTAGTACAATATTTGTATACTAAATAGTACACATATTAAAAATAATTCATATAATTCAATTGCAATTCACCATCTTTATCACCGTGGGGCAAGCAACTATCAGTGACAATTTCAGCATCCTAGCCTAATTTGGGACTTTAAATTGATCCCTTAAGGGGAGGTTTTTAGTGTGTTTCCTAGACTTCCATCAAGCTTGAAATTACACCCCCATGACCCCCTTTCAAAATGAATTTGTAAATTTGTCGGTAGAAAAATGTCCCGGCCGAAGGCCGATTCCTCTTAAATTACAGGCTCGCTATCGCTCGCCAGGAAAAAATCGACACCTAAATAGGACGAAAGGTCTTAAAAGTGACATAAATGGGGTGAAAGTTCTTAAAATCGCCAAACTAATGGGGCGAACGTCGTAAAATCTCGAAAGCAATGGGGTTAAACATGAGGGAGAAAGGGGTAAAGAAAAAAAATCCCTCATGTGGAAATCTCCCCTCAAGAGAACCTCCGTCTTGAATAATAGGCGCGAACACAAAAGCGCAGCACTGGTTGTCCTTTAGTTTAATTGATGGTTATATATGGACAAAAGTGACCATTTACATTTTGCCAAGGGCCATCAATATCAGTTAAGGGGAGATATCCACTTGAGGGATTTTTTTCTTGACCCCTTTCTCCTTCATGCTTAGCCCCATTGTTTTTCTAATTTTAAGACGGTTGCCCCATTATTTTGACGATTTTAAGGACTTTCAACCCATTTCTGTCAATTTTAAGACCTTTCGTGCCATTTAGGTGTCGATTTTATCCTGGCGAGCGATAGCGAGCCTGTAATTTAAGAGGAACCGGCTTTCAGCCGGGAAATTTTTCTACCGAAAAATTTACAAATTTATCTTGAAAGGGGGTCAAGTTGGTGTAATTTCAAGCTTGATGGAAGTCTAGGAAACACACTAAAAACTTCCCCTTACGATGGGCTTCTTTATTTCTTATGTTTGTTTTACTGTTTATTTATTTTTAATTTAGTGTCCTCCCTCTACCTCCATCAAGCTTAAACAAAAACACTCCCTAGATCCCCTCTTCAAGATAAATTTGTACATTTTTCGGTAGAAAAATGTCCCGGCCAAAGGCCGATTCCTCTTAAAATACAGGCTCGCCAGGATAAAATCGACACCTAAATGTCACGAAAGGTCTTAACATTGACAACTAAATGGGGTGAAAGGTGCTAAAACCGTCAAACAAATAGGCCGAACGTCTTATAATCTAAAAATTAATGGGGCTAAACAAGAGGAAGATGGGGGTCCAGAAAATTTACCCATCTCCCCTTAAAATCTTTATCAATTAAAGCTTCAAATTATCAACTGTTTCTGAACTGATCGTAGCCTATGAGCAAAGATCTCCGAGAGAAAAAAAAAAAAAAAAAAAAAAAAAAAAAAAAAAAAATGATCACTCATTTGGATTTAAGGGGAGATGGTTCGTTTTTCTAGATCCCCTTCTCTCTCATGTTTAGCCCCATTAGTTTTCTAGATCCCCTTCTCTCTCATGTTTAGCCCCATTAGTTTTCTAGATCCCCTTCTCTCTCATGTTTAGCCCCATTAGTTTTCTAGATCCCCTTCTCTCTCTCATGTTCAGCCCCATTAGTTTTCTAGATCACCTTCTCTCTCATGTTTAGCCCCATTAGTTTTCTAGATCCCCTTCTCTCTCATGTTTAGCCCCATTAGTTTTCTAGATCCCCTTCTCTCTCATGTTTAGCCCCATTAGTTTTCTAGATCCCCTTCTCTCTCATGTTCAGCCCCATTAGTTTTCTAGATCACCTTCTCTCTCATGTTTAGCCCCATTAGTTTTCTAGATCCCCTTCTCTCTCATGTTTAGCCCCATTAGTTTTCTAGATCCCCTTCTCTCTCATGTTTAGCCCCATTAGTTTTCTAGATCCCCTTCTCTCTCATGTTCAGCCCCATTAGTTTTCTAGATCACCTTCTCTCTCATGTTTAGCCCCATTAGTTTTTCTAGATCCCCTTCTCTCTCATGTTTAGCCCCATTAGTTTTCTAGATCCCCTTCTCTCATGTTTAGCCCCATTAGTTTTCTAGATCCCCTTCTCTCTCATGTTTCAGCCCCATTAGTTTTCTAGATCACCTTCTCTCGATGTTTAGCCCCATTAGTTTTCTAGATCCCCTTCTCTCTCATGTTTAGCCCCATTAGTTTTCTAGATCCCCTTCTCTCTCATGTTTAGCGTACTAGTTTTCTAGATCCCCTTCTCTCTCATGTTTAGCCCCATTAGTTTTCTAGATCCCCTTCTCTCTCATGTTTAGCCCCATTAGTTTTCTAGATCCCCTTCTCTCTCATGTTTAGCCCCATTAGTTTTCTAGATCCCCTTCTCTCTCATGTTTAGCCCCATTAGTTTTCTTCGGATTTTAAAACGTTCGGCCCATTTGTTTGGCGATTTTAAGATCTCTCACTCCATTTCTGTGTCAATATTAAGACCTTTTGTGCCATTTAGGTATCGATTTTTGTCCTGGCCAGCAGTATCGAGCCTGTAATTTAGGAGGATAAATGTTGAGGGAAAAAGTGCTCGTGTGATACCGGCTAGACA
Organism: Paralithodes platypus; assembly: GCA_032716605.1. Classification (NCBI taxonomy): domain Eukaryota; kingdom Metazoa; phylum Arthropoda; class Malacostraca; order Decapoda; family Lithodidae; genus Paralithodes; species Paralithodes platypus. Next base: position 62,308,053 of record CM064573.1, read on the forward strand.
CACGAGAACGTACATCTGCGATAAGGGATACATAGGAGAGACGTAACTAAGAGTAAATACACCAAACCAAGGCATCTAGGAAATAGTAACGAGTGCTGTTGTAAATACCAAGGTGCAGGTTCTACGAGGTTCACTAAGGGGAGGTGGGTCGTTTTTCTGGTCCCCCTTCTTCCTCATGTTTAGCCCCATTAGTTTTCAGAATTTAAGACGTTCGGCCCATTAGTTTGGCGATTTAAAAACCTTTCGCCCAATTTCCTTGTCAATATTAAGACCTTTCGTGTCATTTAGGTGTCGATTTTATTTATGGCGAGCGATAGCGAGCCTGTAATTTAAGAGGAACCGGCCCTCGGCAGGGACATTTTTCTACCGGCTGTTCGGCCAGGCAGCCTGGGGAACAGCAACAACAAAACAACGTTATATGGAAATCGTAGTTTTGCTAGGGTGTTTTCAGGAATTCAAGTCCTTGCATTTTTAGCCAAACACTTTTCTTTTCATACTTTGCTTTAGCGACTTGATGTATTCATAATTGTCTATGTCGAATGTTATGCATTCGATCCTTTTAGCGAGGTCAGCGTAGTTTTATATTTATATTCTAAATAGTAAGAAGAACAAATCCATTCCATTGTCAAATATTCTTTCTTACCCCTTGACGTGATTGAACAGTCCATTTTGGCTATGATTAGACGATTGTGTACAGCTTAGGAAGGACCTATGGGAGGCAGAGGCATAATTGAGTTGGTGTTGACCCCTTAGATTCCTAGAGGTCCTTCCTAAGTTGTATAAAATCGTCTAAGGATAGCCAGAATAAGCAGTCAAAATGCGTATGACGCATTTTAGCAGTTTATTCTGGCAAATATTAGGCAAGTATATTCAGATTAGGAAGGTTATATAGATGTCCACAGATACTTCCTAAGCTGAATACAATCGTCTAATGATAGCCAGAATAAACTATCAAAACGCGTTATGATTCTCAAGGGGTTAAGGAAGCCCACCTCGCTTTTTTTCTCTTTGTCTCCCTCTCTCTTTGGCTTGTATCCATTCGGCCTACTGTTTTAAGACGTTTACCCCATCCAGGTGTTAATATTTTCCTGGCGAGCGGTAGCGAGCCAGCATATATATTTTTTTGTTTTGACAGCAAGCTAAATTTGTACATTTTTCAATAGAAAAATGTCTCCGGCGAAGCCGGGGTTCTCCATACAATGCTGGCTCGCTATCGCTCGCCAGGAAGAAATCGACACCTGGATGGGGGTAAGCGTCTTAAAACAGTTGGCTGAATGAGACCGAATGGATACAAGCCAGGGAAATAGAGAAAAGGAGAGAAAGATAAAAAAAAAGCCGGTGACCTCCCTTTAAGCTATACATATTTACCCAGGTGCTGATAGCTCCAACATACAATGACAATAACAAGTCTTAACCCCTTCTGTACCGGCGACGTCTTCGTAATTTTGTTCTAGCTATATTTAGGAGACTTTGTACAGCTTGGGAGGGATATATTAAGTAACACCCCGTTCTTAACATTAATCATCAATTACAAACCCCAATGCACTTGAATAATAGCTAAAACGATCAAATTGAGACAGTTTATGGCCTCTTAATTGGTAGAGGTCCTTCCTAACAATTACTAGAATGAGATAGATAGGTAGATAGATAGACAGTGAGCGAGTGTGTTTGTGTGTGACTATGTGAGAGAGAGAGAGAGAGAGAGAGAGAGAGAGAGAGAGAGAGAGAGAGAGAGAGAGAGAGAGAGAGAGAGAGAGAGAGAGAGAGAGAGAGAGAGAGAGATAAAGTGATATGTGTGTGTGTGAGGATAATATATGGCCTATTCTCCTCTTACCAACAATGTTAATAAATTAATAGCCTTAGCTAAGAGATACAGTGGGCTGCATCCAGACGTCATGTTAGGCTACTTAGATATGTTTGTAAATGTTAAAAGACAAAACAAAAAACAGTATTGTTTATATATATATATATATATATATATATATATATATATATATATATAGATATATAGATACATATACTGTATAAATATATGCAGTTCAACAGTAAAATATAATAAACTAACCCATAAAAGGCTTGAGTAAGATTTGTACTGTACACAGCTGTAGTTAGCAGGGCTGTATGAATAGGTTTGGAAAATGTAGGAGAAAGTGGAATGGCTTGTTTGGCAGTATGAAAGAAGAGTCATGGTTTAATAATCTGCACGGTGTTAACGTATATATATTTACTACATTCTTTATTAACTCAAAACACTACTTTCTAAATTGACTGTATGTACCATTTGAATGTATTCCTTTCTTGGCAACTCAACTAGATATAAATGTGTCCCTTTATAAAAAATAAAAAATAAAACAAATATATATGTACAGTAAATATATATATATATAATAATATATATGTACAGTAAATATATATATATAATAATATTAATAATAATAATATAAACTCAGATGAAAGTGATGATACAAACTCCAAGTATCAAACAATAACACCAATGGAATATTGAACACAAGGGAAATGAGACGCCGAATTCGCATTGTGCCACATATTTTTCCTATAACCCTCAACTTACATAGGCATTGTGGAACCTTTGGGCACTCAACGATTGTCTAGCTTTAAGGGGGTAGTGGTTATTGTTGGTCTATTTATCTATATATTAAATTATTTTATAGTTTCATCGTTAGACCTCCATCAAGCTTTAAAAAAACACCGAAGACATCCCCCCCCCCCCCTCCCTCCTTCAAGATAAATTTGTAATTGTGTTCTGTTCGTCCTAGAATTACAGTCTCTCTCTATCACTCGCCAGGAAAAAATCGACACCTAAATGGCACAAAAGATCTTTATATTGACAAAGAATTGGACTTAATGTCTTAAAATCGCTAAAATAATGGAACGAACATCTTAAAATCTCAAAGCTAATGAGACTACACATGAGGGAGAAAAAGCAGCTACCTCCCCCTTAACCCCTTCTGTACCAGCGAGGTTTTTAAATAACATTTTAGCTATACAGTATATAGACGACTTTGTGCAGTTTAAGAAGGATCCGTCATATTAAAAAGGGTTAAGTGAGATAGTTTGAAGTCTTATATTTGCTGGAGGCCCTTTTTAAACTGAATAAAATCGGCTAATAGTGGCCAGAATAAAGTTATATGAACGACACCGGTACTGAATGGATTAAGGGGGGATCACTTTTTTTTTTATCTTTCTCTCCTTTTCTGACTTGTATCCATTCGGCCCCGTTCAGCCAACTGTTTTAAGACGTTTATCCCCATCCAGGTATCAATTTATTCCTGGCGAGCGATAGCGAGACAGCATTGTATGGAGAAATCCGGCTTCGCCGGAGAAATTTTTCTATCGAAAAAATTACAAATTTAGCTTGCTGTCAAAACAAAAAATTATATATGCTGGCTCGCTACCGCTCGCCAGGAAAATATTGACACCTGGATGGGGGTAAACGTCTTAAAACAGTAGGCTGAATGGGGCCGAATGGATTCAAGCCAAAGAGAGAGGGAGAGAAAGAGAGAAAACGCGAGGTGGGTTCCCTTAAAGATACCGTAAGAGGTTGACATTAACATCAAGGGAAACTTTTGACAACAATACATCGCGGTGGAAGAGGTTGCTGAGAAGAAAGAAACTGATCTTAGCATCGAGGTGGACGAACTTACTATACTTATCATTTTTGTTTACGGAGAATTGGGTCGTTTTTCTGGTCCCTCTTCTTCCTCATGTTTAGCCCCATTAGTTTCCAGATGTCAAGACGTTCGGCCCATTAGCTTGTCGATGTTAAAACCTTTCATCCCATTTCTATATCAAGTCCTTTCGTGTCATTTACAGTGGGTGTCGATTTTTTCCTGGCGAGCGAGAGATAGCATGTAATTTAAGAGGAACCGACCTTTTGACCGGGACATTTTTCTATCGAACAATTTACAAATACAGTATATCTTGAAGGATTTTTTTTTTTTTTTTTTTTTTTTAAGTATGATGGAGGTCTAGGGACGAAACTAAATTAATTATAAAAAATACAATAATGAGTAAATATATACGCCCATCCCCTCTTAACCTTGCGGGGAGTTAAATCCCCTGGCAGTTGATTTATCGATAGTTAATTGAAAAAATATGAAACTGCTATGTCTCTAAATCATATTATAGACAGATTTTCACACTTAACACCATCTGTGGCAATGCAAACTTTGTAATAGTTGAGTAATTATGATGGGGATGAGTCAGTTGCTCGCCAGCATATTATACAGGTTTTCTCAATTAACACCATATGTGGCTATGACATTTTGTTAATAACCGAGTATTTCAGAAGGTGAGATATCAGCTTCTCATCAGCTTAAAACACACACGCACAAACAAACACACACACACACACACACATACATACTGTAAACCCCACCTTAAAAGGTCAACTCCAGGGACAAAACCTATTCAAACTACAATGTCCATTGGGATATGCTTGGTTTTAAGGATATGATACTGAAAAAATGTCATCAATGTGTTCTAACAACATTGAAATATAGCTTATTTAACTAATTTTATGTGGCGATAACTGGTGTGTTTACCATGACGTCACAGGGTGGAATGGCGGGAATACTCAACATGGGAGTGGAATATCTGTGGTCTATTTTATGTGAGAAACTCTTATAAATTGTATGCATGTGTACAATTCAACATTTAGCTTCTCCACTGTCTTGTCAAGGGACTGCAATATTTAAATTAACAGAACACGATACTTTCATTAAGAAATAGGCCTTGGAAGCGACCTCCCTTAACTTTGGCCCAGGATAAACACTCAAAGCTCTGCCTGTATGTTTATTGTTGGCGAGATGGGATTATTTCCTGGTGTGCACCAAATCTTCAGGACTTTGTTCGACGTTTTGCAGAGCTAATATATTGAATTGAAGGGTTGTGATTCAGAAAACAGCTGACCTGTCCAAGAGAGTGTATGACGACGGGTGTTTGTTGACAACACTGTTTGACGTCAAGGAAAGGAAGAAGAAAAAGAAGAATATCCATCAGCTGTTAGAGCAGGTGCCGATTAGCCTGATAATTCAGTTATTTTATCTGGTGTTTGGATGAAATAGATGAATATTGGCTACATACATATTTACATATACAGTATATAATATTATATATAGTATGTTTTTCCTCAAGCCCAAACTATTTTTTTGTTATATATATATATATCCATGGAGTTCACCATTAATATCGAGGTACACAAGGTCACTAAACATCTACCTTAACCTAACAGCTTGGACGTTCCTTCCAGAATGTTTTACTGGGCGAATGCGACGTTCCTTCCCAAAGATGGCACATAAAAAAAAAAATTAGGTGATTAGGTGGCATGTCCCTTTACCACCACCTCCTGTTCTCCCCTTACAAGTGTCTTACCCCCGCCTCTTTCCTCTCCTCCCCCCTTTCTCCCTCCACTTCCCCCCTCCTCCTTGATTCTACTTTTCCCCTCCAATTTCCTTCCCTACTTCCTCCCTCCCGCCTAAAATACGTCCAGCCACCCTCTTCTACACTCTTCCTACAGTACCTCCCTCCTCCCTCATCCATGCATGGGAGACAACTAGAACTGTCAGTGTGCCTCAAGCAGGCAGGCAGAGCACACTTGTCGCACTCCCTCGTACGCATTCGCCACCTCTCCTGTTACAATACTAAGTTTTTTCACTGAATATTTACGCTTTACACCTATTTATTGGTTCAAAAAGCAGATATGGAGTAGTAATATTGCTGTATATGGTAAATAAAAATAATAAATTATTTCAAAATAGAGCGTAAACCAGCCGCACTGGCGGACCTTTAAAACACGTTTGTCGCATTTTACAATTTATTATCGAGGTGGACGAGGTCACTATGCACCTGATTCAATATTGAGTGGACGAGGTCACTAAACACCTACCTTAATATTGAGATACATTTCAAGGTCATTAAACACCTACCTTAATATCAAGGTAGAGGAGGTCACTAATCACCTACCATAAAATTTAGATAGACGTCAAGGTCACTAAACACCTACCTTAATATCGAGGTGGACGAGGTTGAGGTCGTGGATGAAGACGAGTCCCTCCAGGAGCTGTCGCGTGAAGCCAATGACGTCCCTTTCGTACGGCACCATGTCCTCGTCTAGAAGGGTCTGTAGGTCTCCGCCAGCCGCACTGAAACAAAAAAAGTGATACCGTTAGACAATTTTATCCATCTGCAACAGGGAAGAAGAGCAGAAGATAGACAAGACAAAGAATAACAGCAATCGAATGAAAGTGATGAGGTCCTTTTCACATGCCATCAAGTCCTCATCTAGAAGGGTCTGGAGATCTCCCCCAGCCACACTGAATTAAGAGAGGGATACCGTTAGATGATTGTATCCATCTGCAGCAGGGAAAATGAGCAGAGGATTACAGTAGATAAGCAAAGAATAACAGGAATGAAGCTGATCAAGTCCTTTTCATACGGCATCAAGTCCTCGTCTAGAAATGTCTATAAACCACCGCGGGCCACACTGAAAGAAGAAAGGGATACCGTCAGACGATTTTATTCATCTGCAACAAGAAAAGAGCCGAAGATTGATAAATAGAAACACATTTGAGGAGGAGACCTTTTTTGAAAGCGTTTCACAGATAGATTCTTCAGCTTAGTGACCTGAAGAAGATATCTACAAAACGTTGTCAACAAAGTGCTCCTCCTCTAATGGTGCTTCTAAAGATGATTTAAATGTTACTTCACTTTTATTCGCTAAAAACAACCCCCCCCCCCACCCCTCGCCCTTGGCCCCTTGGAGCACCCTAACCATGTCTCATTCACATAGCCCCATGGGTTTCGTTGCTAAAGGGACACAAAGACACTCTACAACTAGCCTAGTTCAAACATGCCCGAGTCCAAGCGTCCACGAGTTCACAGTCGTGGACACTCGGGCAAAAATGAGCCCGACTGTGCAAAATGCCACGAGTCACGACGAATAGCCAAGAGTGCACCGTGAGTGCACTCGTGGACACTCGCGGCCTTCTACGAATCACTACGAGTGTGCTGCGAGTGTACTGAGAGTGGGGGAAAATTTGAATTTTAACGGTCATTTTCGGATCACGAGTAGCTACGCGTAGTTACGACTAAATATGAGTATTCATGAGTCACTGAGAGTTACCACGAGTGTCTTGATGTTGAGATGACTCGTGGCGACTCGTAGTGACTCGTGGACACTCGTGATGACTCGGGCAGTTTTTGACCACGTGGTTTTGTCCGTGAGTTGCCGCGAGTGTTCACAAGTCTTTCACGAGTAGTTACAAATCAGTACGAGTATTCACAATTCACCGAGAGTTACCATGAGTGTCTTGATGTTGGGAAGAAAATATGGCTCCCCGAGCCGAGTTCCCACGAGTCTCCAAGAGTCTCCTACGATGTTGCCCGAGTTCCCACGAGTTCCCGCAACACTGCCCGAGTCATTACGCGAGTCTCCGCGACTGTGGACTCGTGGACACTCGGGCACGTGTGAACCATTCTTAATACAAACTCACTCTCACTCTTTCTCTCTCACTCTCTCTCTCTTTTAAGCATAGTAGGGAAGGTGTACAGTAGAGTAGTGATTGAGAGAGTGAGAGCGAGAACGGAGAAATGAATAGGTGTCGAGCAGGGCGAGTTTAGGAAGGGAAGAGGATGTATAAATCAGATTTTTACCCTGAAATATGTTGTGGAGAAATATCTGGAGAAACAACAAAAGCTGTATGTTGCCTTTATGGACTTGGAGAAGGCCTATAACAGAGTGGATAGAGAAGGTATGTGGAAAGTACTAAGAATAAACGGAGTAGATGGCAAGTTGCTGAAAGCAGTGAAGAGCATGTATGAGGGTGCAAAGGCGGCAGTATGTGTGGAGGATGAGCAGAACGAGTTCTTTGATCTGCATGTTGGGTTGAAACAGGGGTGTGTGATGTCCCCGTGGTTGTTTACTGTATAAATGGATGGAATCATGAAAGAAATACAAGGAAGAGCAGTGGATGTTGGTGTATCGCTGATAAGGGAGGGAAACGAGTGGAGGCTACCTGTACTGCTGTTTGCTGATGATACAGTTCTGATAAGCGATAATGAATGGGAGTTGCAAGGTCTGGTAAATATGTTTGGAACAGTGTGCAAAAAACGGAATCTGAAGGTAAATGCGGGGAAGAGCAAGGTTATGGTCTTCGAAAGGGGTAAAGCCACAGAGTGTGAGGTGAAGTTGAACAATCAGGCTATGGAGATTGTCAGCTCATTTAAGGATCTGGGCAGTGTGTTGAGTAAAGATGGGAGTATGGATGAAGAAGTGCGGGAGAGGGTGCAACAGGGGAAGAGGGTTGTAGGAATGCTGAAAGCAGTAACAAGAAATATGGTGGTCAGCATGGAAGTGAAGAAGTCCTTACATGACAGTGTGGTAATCCCGATACTGACTTACAGAAGTGAAGCATGGACGTTGGTGGAGAAACCCAGACCAAGAGTGAGAGGGGTGGAAATGAGTTACTTGAGAAGTGCATGCAGTTACATGGAGGGATAGACAGACGAATGAGGAAGTAAAGAGGAGGTGTGGTGTGGAGGTAGATGTGCTGGAAAGTGTGAAAAGGAACACCTTGAGATGGTTCGGCCATATGGAATGTATGGGAAACGAGAGAATAACTAAGAGGGTGTACGAAAGCGAGGTGGAAGGACAGAGAGGGAGAGGTAAACTGAAAGAGAGATGGAAGGATGGAGTAAAGAAGTATATGGATGAAGGTGGTGCTGGTTGGGAGGAGGGGCGTCGACTAACAGAGGTGCACGGGGCGTTTCGTTCGTGGCGACCCTTCCGGGGATTACGCCGTCAGGCAATATATATACAGTACGGTATAATTACAATGTTACTGTAGATCAATTTTGAACTTAACAAAGATAAATTAAGTAAGATAAGTTCATGAGCACTTACATTCTGAGATGGGCCTTTGAGATCACCCAAAAGATTCCTCTCCATATTGCCACCTCCTGTAGCATGTTAAAGAGAGCTTCAAAGCTGCTAACTTTCCAGTCTTTAATTACCTAGGCTGAGGTAGTGAGTGGTTTACGACGGAGCTTAAGGGGGGATGTGCGTATTTACTTGCATATTTATTTATCTTTTTATTAGTTTCTTAATTTCCTATTAATATTTTCTTAGCATCATCCCTAACCCTCCATCAAGCTTAAAAACACACCTAGACCCCTCTTCAAGATCATTTTGTACATTTTTCGGTATAAAAATGTAACGGCCGAAAGCCAGTTTCTCCTAGATTCCAAGACTTACAGGCCCGCTATCGCTCGCCAGGAAAATTAAAACCTAAATGGCACGAAAGGTCTTTATATTGACAACGAAACGGGACGGAAGGTCTTAAAATCGCTAAATTAATGGAACGAACGTCTTAAAATCTTAAAGCTAATGGGACTAAACATAAGGGAGAAAAGGAAGCTATCCCCCCACCCCACCCTTTAAGAGACTTTCAACCCTGCTAACTTGCCAGCCTGTAATTACCTAGGTTCCGGTAGTGAGTGGTTTACGACGGAGCTTAATTAAGGGGGTCCACCGGTTTTTGTTTTATCTTTCTCTCCTTTTCTCTCCTTCCCTGGCTTGTATCCATTCAGCCCCATTCAGCCAACTGTTTTTACAACGTTTATACCCATCCAGGTGTCGATTTCTTCCTGGCGAGCGTAAGCGAGCCAGCATTGTATGGAGAAATCCGGCTTCGCCGGAATTTTTTTTCTATCGAAAAATGTATAAATTTAGCTTGCTGTCAAAACAAAAATATATATATGCTTGCTACCGCTCGCCAGGAAAATATTGACACCTAGATGTGGGTAAGCGTCTTAAAACAGTAGGCTGAATGGGGCCGAATGGATACAAGCCAAAGAGAGAGGGAGAGAAAGACAAAAAAGCGAGGTGGGCTCCCTTAACTTGCTAATACGAGGGAGTGTTGAAGGGAGGTTTTTAGTTTGTTCCTTATACCTCCATTAAGTTGAGAAAAATACCCTCAAGACCTCCTTCTAGATACATTTGTACATTTTTCGATACCAAAAATGTCCATTCGATTCCTCTTTACAGGCTCGCTATCGCTGGCTAGGAAAACAATTGACACCTAAATAGCACGAAAGGTCTTAAAATTTACAGAATATGTATATGAGAATTCTTAAACCCGTATTACTAGTCTATTTGAAACCTGTAATTCAGAATTAATTACTTTACATAATCAAATGCTACCTTTCAATGGGAGTTTGTATATACAGTATATAAACCGCTCTATGTAAAGATATGTTAGTTTGTATATACAGTATATAAACCGCTCTATGTAAAGATATGTTAGTTTGTATATACAGTATATAAACCGCTCTATGTAAAGATATGTTAGTAAACATGTTGGCAGGGCATTGCTCTTATCATACTAAACGAGTATTTAATAACCGAAAGATATTTCATAAACGAACACCGGTAACGCAAATTCTTAACCCCTTCTGTAACGGCAACGTCTTTTCATATTAATTCTAGGTATATTCAGACGATTTTGTGCAGCTTAAGAAGAATGTGTGGTAGTAAAAATGGTTAAGTGAGATAGTTCGAAGCCTGTTAATTGTTGGAGGCTCTTTATAAACTAAATAATATCGTCTAATAGTAGCCTGAATACAGTTAAAAGGACAGTACTGGTCCTGAACGAATTAATGGTACCATTATACCTCTATACTGTAAAACTCCTATGTGCAAAATAGAACACAGACGGTAACAAAACCGGTCCGCACAATAATTGTACATCGCTAAACTAACGGGGCGAACATCTTAAAATATCAAAACTAATGGAGCTAAACATGAGGGAGAAAGAGGTTCGAAAAAACATCCCTTAAGCAAAATTATGATGCACTGGCGAACTATTAATTCCCTTTCCCTTCTCCCGAACATAAATAGGATAGAAGGCGGAGTGTCTTAGACTGCCGTGGTGTAATTGATTAAGCGTCGGCTATCGTTCTGATGGTCGATGGTTCGATCCCTACTGAGAGACTAGAAACATTTAGTGGCTCACGTGTATTTGTGATATATTCTCAATATATATATATATATATATATATATATATATATATATATATATATATTTGATTATTTATTTATTGATGTATTTGTATTTACAGTAGTTTCCTACCTAGACCTCCATCAGGTTGAAAAGCTTTCGGTAGTAAACATGCCCTGGCCGAAAGCCGGTTACTCCTAAATTGCAGGCTCACCATCGCTCGCCAGGACAATATTGGCACCTAAATGGCGCGAAAAGTCTTAAAATCACCAGACCAAAGGGGTGAAAGGTCTTCCATTTTCCAAACTAAATTTAAAAATCTTAAAGAATAATGGGGATAAACATGAGGGAGGAGGGGGTCCAGATACCCCCCCCCCCTCCCCCTTAACCCATACAGTACCAGGGACGTCCCTTTTATCACATTCTGTCAACTTTTAGACGATTTAATTGAGATTAGGAAGGACCTCTAGCAATATTAATGCTTGCAACTATCTCCACCAACCCATTTAACTACCACAGATCCTTCCTTAGCTGCATAATATCGTCTAAATATAGCTAGAATACAATATAACACACGTCGCTGGTACTCAAAGGGTTAACAATGCTGTGAATCATATCTTCCCCATTCACTCCATGCATGAGAAGCTACACCGCATTATCTATTATTAGGAGAGATTTTTGTATTTTTATGGACCCCCTTCTCCCTCATGTTTAGCACCATTAGTTTTGAAAATATAAGACATTCACCCCAACAGTTTTGCGATTTTTAGATCTTACGTGTCGATTTTATCCTGGCGAGCGATAGCGAGTCTGCAATTTAGGAGCAACCAGCCTTGAGCCAGAATTGTTTTCTACCGAAAATGCACACATATATCTTGAAAACGGGGTTTGGGGAATTTATTAAACTTCATGGAGGTCTAGGGAGGAAACAAAATAAATACAAATATATATATATATATATATATATACTGTATATATATATATATATATATATATATATATATATATATATATATATATATAAACAAGACAAAATAAAAACCTCCCTTTCACAAATATGCAAGCTATAAAAATGAGCGAATCCCCAACTTTTCTAGATTTGGGAAAACAAAAAAATCCCTACGATTCTCCCGCTGATGATTGTCAAGGAGGATGACAGTGGGTGGTGGGATTGTTGAAATAACTGTGGGATCGCTGGGTCACGGTCCCCAAAACACACACACACACACATATATATATATACTGTATATATAAGACCCCCTTTCGAGTTGAATTTGTGCATTTTTCCTCCTAAGTTACAGGCTCGCTTTCGCTCGCCAGGAAAATATCGACACATAAATGGCACGGAAAGTCTTAAAATCACCAAACAAATGGTGCGAATGTCTAAAAATCCCTAAACTAATGGGGCTAAACATAGTAAGTTGCAAGATGTAGTACGCAACAATAGGCCTCCAAATACCCCCAATCCTCCCCTATCTCCGATCCCCCCCTCCCCCCCTTCCCTAACTACGACGATTATCTCTCCGAGCCATCACAAACCAGCCCGTCACGAAGGCAGCCAAAACAATGGAGCCCCCTAACATGGGCCTTCCCGTGGCCTTCCTTGCTTTCTGATGACTGGGAGGGGGAGGGGGAGAGAGAGAGAGAGAGAGAGAGAGAGAGAGAGAGAGAGAGAGAGAGAGAGAGAGAGAGAGAGAGAGAGAGAGAGAGAGAGAGAGAGAGAGAGAGAGAGAGAGATCTTTTTGTATTCGTCTTCAGTTACATTTAGACAACTTTACGAAGCTGAGGATGGATATATGGTAACTAAATGGATGAATGGAGATAGTCTGCAGCCTTTTAATTAGTAGACGGCCTTCCTAAGTCGAATAAGTAGAACAATCAAAATCCTTAAGGGGGGTCACCTGCTTTTTGTTTTTCTCGTTTTCTTCTTTTCTCTCTTTCTCTTTCCATTCGGCCCCATTCAGCCTACTGTTTTAAGACGTTTACCCCCATCCTGGTGTCGATTTCTTCCGCCAGCATTGTATGGAGAAATCCGGCTACGCCGGAGAAATTTTTCTTTCGAAAAATGTACAAATTTAGCCTGCTGTCAAAACAAACATATATATATGCTGGCTCGCTACCGCTCGCCAGCAACATATTGACACCTGGATGGGAGTAAACGTCTTAAAACAGTAGGCTGAATGGGACCGAATAGATACAAGCCACACAGTGAGAGAAAATTAGAGACAAAAAGCCTGTGACCCCCCTAAACAATAACTGAACATAATATTCATAATAACCCCCAAAACGTCGCACCAGGTAGGGTTAATGGCAGTAGATTTAGCCCTATTATGTCCGACGGCTTGTGGGTTGATATATTTTGTTTAATTGTTATTGAGGATTATACTTGCCTTCGCCACTTTCCAGCAATCAATATAATTTCGTCCCCCAGGCTAACAAAAACGCCTTCCAATATTTCTTTCATAGTAAAAAAAAAAAAAAAAAAAAAAAAAAAAAAAAAAAAAAAAAAAAAAGCTATTTTGTGTATATTATTTCCGATGGAAGAATGATCCTGCCAAAGACCGATTTCTCCTTCGTTACAGGCTCGCTATCGCTCGCCCAGGAAAGAAACCGACATCTGAATGGGGTAAAGCGTCTTATCATCACCAAACTAATCTGTTCAAACATCTTAAATTCTCCAAACGAATGGAGCGAAGCAGGGGAGGTTCAAAATGTCCCCCTTTAGACCAAACAGGGTTAAGGGGAGATCTCCACTTAAAGGATTTTTTTCTTGACCCCTTTCTCCCTCATGTTTAGCCCCATTGCTTTTGATATTATAAAACGTTTGCCCCATTAGTTTAGCGATTTTAAGAACTTTCACCCCATATTGAGACCTTTCGTGCCATTCAGGTGTCAATTGTATCCTGGCGAGCAATAGCGAGCCTGCCATTTAAGAGGAACCGGCCTTCGGCCGGGAAATGTTTCTACCGAAAAATGTACAAATATATCTTGAAAGGGACTCAAGGGGGTGTAATTTTAAGCTTGATGGAGGTCTAGGGAACAAACTAAATACCTCCCCTTAAGTTTCGTTACCGGTACCCCTTTACCAAAATGTATAACACTAAAAACACATGAAACTGCAAGAAAGGAAATGAAGTAAACTTGGTTTGATTTCATCTGACGGTAAACTGAATCCCTCAACAACTCATTTGTCGATAACTAAAGGAAAAAATCGAAACTATTCAGTCTCGGCTTCATAGTTAGACCAAATGTATATGATTAGCGCCATATTTCACTACTAAATCTTCAAAATAACTAAGAAATTTCGATGGGAACTTTCAATTTACCGCCAGTTGAAAAGAAACAGAGTATAGTGAAAGCTAACCAATATACAAGGTTACACTGCCTACACAATAGAATGATAATGTTAAAACACTGGGACAGAGACAATATAAAGGCAAAATAACTTATCAAAATCGCTATGTGGAAACAATGCTTACTAAAATGGGTGAATTGCAAGATTTGATGTCGAGATCAAACAAACATTTATAGAGAAAGGATTCGAGATAACAATGGGTGCAGAAACCTAGAGATTGAGAGAAAGATGGGGCAGAGTTTTGGGTCAGAATGGTTAAATATACATTCCTCTGTCCCCACAAATTCGCCTATATGGGAGAGTGGAATGAAGAGGGAAAATGTACGTGTGTGTGTGTGTGTGTGTGTGTGTGTGTTTTTAAGGGAGCCCACCTCGCTTTTTTTCTCTTTCTCTCCCTCTCTCTTTGGCTTGTATCCATTCGGTCCCATGCAGCCTACTGTTTTAAATCGATTACCCCCATCCAGGAGTCAATATTTTCCTGGCGAGCGGTAGCGAGCCAGCATATTCATATTTTGGTTTTGACAGCAAGCTAAGTTTGTACATTTGTTGATAGAAAAATTTCTCCGGCGAAGCCGGAATTCTCCATACAATGCAGGCTCGCTATCGCTCGCCAGGAAGAAATCGACACCTGGATGGGGATAAACATCTTAAAACAGTTGGCTGAATGGGGCCGAATGGATACAAGCCAGGGAAAGAGAGAAAAGGAGAGAAAGATAAAAAAAAAAGCCGGTGACCCCCCTTAAAGGTCATACATGATTACTTGATGGTTTTATTGCAATATTCGGTTTCTTTGCCAATCTGTGTACTTTGCCTATCCATGTGTGTATCTATTTTCGCTGGTCTCCTAAGCATAACAAAAGTATGCATAAAAATGACTCAAAACCGTATTCTTAATCATGAGGAAAGGGCTTTGCTACCATGCTGAACAAATATAAAGGAGCTGAGCATTTGTGTGTAACAGAAATGGTGATAGGACCCAGACACTAAGAGGTTGCAGTTTTTGTATATTGATGTCAGTAATCGAAACAGCAACAGCAATGATTACGTCTAAATTTGTCCAGGTTCCAGTGGTAAACTGAACTCTCTCTCTCTCTCTCTCACACACACACACACACACACGTTGACAATTTATCTATCACAACTTACAATACCACATAATACAAATTTTCTATACATTTCCAATTTCACAATTTTATAATCTAAAAGTACAGCTGTAATGCAACTTAAAGTAAGTAAACAAACATACATACATACATACATACACAAAATACAAATAAAACACACACACACACAGAGATAACACATACCGTACATGTGTCACTGTGTGTTGATGACCAAACATGTACAATATAAAGTATATAAAATACTGAGAATATTCTAAAGTAAGTGTTAGTGCCTTATCTGCTTGGCTTTCTCCCCTTTCTCCGGAAACCTTGATTTATTAGCCATTAAAAGCGTGAACTCCCTGCTTGATTATTTTGTGTGTTCTTATCAGCCTCGTAAATCTCTTAAGGGAGAGGTAGTCGCTTTTTCTGGACCCCCTTCTCCTTCGTGATTAGCCCCATTATATTTCAGATTATAAGACGTTCGGCCCATTAATTTGGCGATTTCAAGACTATTTGCCCCATTTCTTTGGCAATATTAAGACTGTTCCATTTAGGCTTCGATGTTTTCCCGGCGAGCGATAGCGAGCCTGTTATTTAATAAGAATCGGCCAACGGCCGATGTACACATTTATCTTGAAGGAGGGTCTTGGTGGGAGGTGGAGGTGGGGTGGGGTGGAGGGGTTAAGCTTGATGGAGGTCTAGCGAGGAAACTAAAAAATACTAATATAAAAATACATAAATGAACCAATAAATACGCCATCCCCCATTAATACATAAATGAACCAATAAATACGCCATCCCCCATTAATACATAAATGAACCAATAAATACGCCATCCCCCATTAATACATAAATGAACCAATAAATACGCCCATCCCCCATTAAAAGCGTGAACTCCCTGCTTGGTTTATTTTGTGTGTTCTTATCAGCCTCGTAAATCTCTTAACCCCTTTCTGTACCGGCGACGTCATTTTCATTTTAATCTAGCTATATTTAGACGATATTGTGAGGCTTAAGAAGGATCTGTGGTAGTAAAACGGTTAAGTGAGATAGTTCGAAGTCTGGTTATTGCTGGAGGTCCATTTTAAGCTGACTAATATCGTCTAACAGTAGCTAGAAGAA
>CM064573.1:62329653-62346593 GCA_032716605.1 Paralithodes platypus
ACCATAAACTTATCTCTGTTACCTGTCCTATCTCTCCAGTACAGCCACCCGATCCTCCTAGCCGGCGGCGCTTGTGGCACTTTGGCGCTGCCGACTGGGAGGCTCTTCGGCAGTACTTCTTTGATTTCCCATGGAATGATTTCTGCTTCCATGGCCGAGGACCCTCGGAGAGTGCTGAATGCATTACCGAGGTAATCCTATCGGGCATGGAAGCATACATTCCATTCTCTTTCTCTCAGACTAATGCTAAAAAATCTTGGTTTACTCACGCCTGTTCTACTGCTGTCTGCAATAAGGAGGAAGCATTCAAACGGTACCGACGCCTTAAAACTCAAGACTCTCATTCTTCATATGTTTCTGCCCGGAATCAAGCCAAATCTGTTCTTCGACTTGCCAAACACTCTTACATCAATAATAAATGCACTGAACTATCCAACTCTAGCTCTTCCCAAGCTTTCTGGCATCTAGCCAAAAACCTCTCCAACAATTTCTCTTCCTCGTCTTTCCCTCCCCTTTCCCACTCTGATGGCACAACCATCACTTCTTCCTCTGACAAAGCTAAACTCTTCGCTCAAACTTTTGCTAGAAACTCCACCTTGGATGATTCCGGTGCTATTCCTCCCTCTCCGCCCTCCTCTCTCTTACTTATGCCTAATATCCTAATCTCTTCTAAAGATGTACTTTCTACCCTCTCTGGGCTTAACACTAATAAGGCGTACGGTCCGGACGGTGTTCCTCCTGTTGTTCTCAAAAACTGTGCTTCCGTGCTGACTCCCTGCCTAGGCAAACTCTTTCGTCTTTGTCTATCCTCTAAAGTCTTCCCTGCTGGAAGTTTGCTCACATTCAACCTGTCCCAAAGAAGGGTGACCGCTCTCAACCCTCCAACTATCGTCCAATTGCTCTTATCTCTGGTCTTTCTAAAGTTTTTGAAACTATTCTTGCTTCCAAATTTCTTAAGCATTTCTCTTCTCATAACCTGCTCTCAGATCGCCAGTATGGCTTCCTTAAGGGTCGCTCTACTGGTGATCTTCTTTCATATCTTACTAACTCTTGGTCATCCTCCTTTCGGGACTTCGGTGAGACTTTTTCTATTGCACTAGACATATCGAAAGCCTTCGATAGAGTCTGGCATAAATCTTTAATTTCTAAACTACCCTCCTTCGGTTTCTATCCCTCCATCTGTGCCTTTGTCTCTAATTTCCTTTCCGGCCGTTCCATAGCTGCGGTTGTGGACGGCCATTGTTCACTTCCTCACCCTATAAACTCCGGTGTTCCTCAGGGCTCTGTCCTATCTCCTATTCTCTTTCTAATATTTATAAATGATCTCCTTAACTGTACCTTAATTCCCATCCATTGATACGCAGACGACTCAACCTTACACTACTCCATTAGTTTTTCAGAACGCCCCAGCCAGCAATCCCTCAACGACAAACGTAATGAAGCCATAGAACTCTTAAATTCTGATCTAAATACTATTTCCAATTGGGGCAGAGAAAACCTTGTTAACTTTAATGCTTCCAAAACCCAATTTCTCCATCTATCTACCCGTCAGGATCTCCCAGCGGACTATCCCTTATTCTTCAACAATACAAAAATCAACCCTTCATCTTCTCTCAATATTCTTGGTGTCTCTTTTTCTTCTGCTCTCATTTGGAAGGACCATATTACCAGTCTTGCTAAGGCAGCCTCCCAGAAGCTGGGTGTGCTCAACCGCCTTAGGGGGTTCTTTTCCCCTGCACAGCTTCTTGCTCTGTACAGGGGCATAGTGCGCCCTTGTATTGAGTATTGTTCACATGTGTGGGGAGGTTCCTCTCACACCGCTCTCCTAGACAAAGTTGAAAGGAAGGCCTTTCGTATCATTAACTCCCGTCCACTCACCAACTCTCTGCAATCTCTCTCTCTCCGCCGCAATGTTGCATCTCTCTCGCTATTCTATCGCTACTATAATAATCAGTGTTCCTCAGAGCTATCCCAGTGCATACCACCTCCTTTACGTAGGGCACGTGGTACCCGTCTTGCAACTCAATCCCACCCCTACTCTGTGCAACTCTCCAACCCAAGAGTGAAACGTTACTCTCAAACTTTCTTCTACTCACAGCTGAGCTCTGGAACTCTCTCCCAGAATCAGTCTTTCCCTCTTCCTATAACTTAAATTGCTTCAAACTCAGTGTGTCCAGGCATTTTGGCTCGAACGTCACTTGATTTTGGCCCTGTCACTCTTTCAACTATGGGGGAGGCACTCGCTATAGGCAGTTATGCCTTTTGCCTCCCTCAATCACATAGAAAAAAAAAAAAACAAAAAAAAAATATGGGGCTGCTTCGAGCCGTGGGTGGGCAATCGTGCCCCATGCATCTTGCAAAGGCAAGATAGCAGGGCTGGTTGCATCTCAAAGTGCTTCACATGTCTCACTCCCTATACTGGAACGAGACCTCAAGGGCTTCACCGCTGAATGTACAGGCTCTCAGCTTATGCCCGAGAGGGAGTAGTTGGAATAAAGGAAAAAACAAATATATAAATATACATATACCGTATATATATATATATATCACCATCCGAATGCCTACCCTATTATCTCTCTCTCTTTTAACTAATCACCATACTTAACAATAATCACTATTCTCTCTCTCTCTTTCAACTCTAATGAGCATATCTCACCATATAATCACCATTCGAATACCTACCCTATTATCTCTCTCCACACACACACAAACACACACACACACACACACACACACACACACACAAACAATTTGAATACCTACTCACTCTCACTCTCTCTCTCTCCACCTACCCCCCGGAGCGTATATGGGTATAATGATTAATGGCACTAACTGACAGCGCCGATAAACGGAAATTGGCTACGGTCGTCTATGGGGAGACTCGCGGCCAATTATTTGATTATAGTACCCGCCATCTTGAAAACCTAGACACTGATAAGAAAGAAAAAAAACAGAAAACAAAAAACAAACCTAGGTGATCATTTGCCCTCTACAGTACCGGTGACGTCTTTTTATGAGCTGCCTTAAGGGGAGGTTTCTAGTTTGTTTCCTACTCCTCCAGCAATCTTAAAATTTCACCCCCTTGACCCTCTTTCAAGATAAATTTGTACATTTTTCGGTAGAAAAATGTCCCGGCTGAAAACCGATTCCTCTTAAATTACAGGCTCGCTATCGCTCGCCAGGATAAAATCGACACCTAAATGGCACGAAAGGTCTTAAAATTGACAGAAATGGGTTGAAAGTTCTTAAAATCGTCAAAATAATGGGGCGAACGTCTTAACATTAGGAAAACAATGGGGCTAAACATGAGGGAGAAAGGAGTCAAGAAAAAAAAATCCCTCAAGTGGCTATCTCCCCTAAAGACGATTTAAGGAAGCTTAGGAAGGATACATGGTAGCTAAAAGAATTAATTGAGACCGTCTATATAGTCTCTTATCGGGTCGACATCCTTCCTAAGCTGAATATAACCGTCTAATAGTGGCCAGAATATAATGAACAGGACGTCACCGGTACAGAAGGGGCTAACTATACTCTGTACCTTGAATCCCTTAGCAGCCAATGTCTCGATATTTAATTAATGGACACATATGAAACTACCCTGCTGGTGCATCATATTTAGACCAAGTTTATATAATTAACAACATATTTCGCTACATTTTCGTAATAGCTGAGTAACGAGATTGAAGACATGACAATTTACCGCCAGTTGCAAAGAAACACAGTATATATATATATATATATATATATATATATATATTTTTTTTTTTTTTTTTTTTTATTAAGGTGACAGTTACAAAGTGGTGTACAATCTATCTTATTCTAGTTACATTATAGTTTATCTTATTGTACCAGTGAATCCCGGTAAATTTGATTATTCTGACTCGAGCCGTTTATACCAAAGCTTACTATACTATATAGACTATACCCTGTTCCAAGTAAGTAGGCCAAAACACTTTAAGGGCAGGCAGACCGTTTTTCTGGACCCCCCTTCTCCCTAATGTTTAGCCCCACTAGTTTTGATATTGTAAGACGTTCGGCCCATCAGCTTGGCGATTTTAACACCTTTCGCCCGATTTCGTTGTCAATTTTAAGACCATTCGTGCCATTTAGGTGTAGATTTTTTCCTGGCGAGCGATAGCGAGCCTGCATTTTTAAGAGGAATCAGCCTTCGGCCGGGACATTTTTCTACCAAAAAATGTACAAATTTATCTTGAAGGGGGGTCTAGGGGGTGTTTTTCTAAGCTTGATGGAGGTCTAGGGAAGACACTAAAACAATATATGAATAAATTAATTAATAGACCAAACAAACGGCCAGTCTCCTCTTAACATTAAAGTCTATAACTCACAAACGACTAGAGTAATCGAGCGGATATTTCTACCATACTTGGGAAGGGTCAGCCAGGATATAGGTGTGGAGGTGTACAGCCCATTTGCTCTAGCCCTTTTTGAGTTATAGAGGTTAGGGTCCACGCTCTCTGGCCTACCTATTATGAACTGTCTGTTATATTCCATTCTAGCTCTATAAGTAGATGATTGTATGCAGGTTAGGAAGGATCTGGGGTAGTTAAGGGGAGGTTTTTAGTTGATTCCCTAGACTTCCATCAAGCTTAACATTACTCCCCCTTAACCCCCTTTCAAGATAAATGTGTACATTTTTCGGTAGAAAAATGTCCCGGCCGAAGGCCGGTTCCCCTTAAATTACAGGCTCGCTATCGCTCGCCAGGAAAAAATCGACACCTAAATGGCACGAATAGTCTTAAAATTGACAGAAATGGGGCGAGGGTTCTTAAAATCGCCAAACTCATGGGGCAAGCGTCTTTAAATCTCACAAGCAATGGGGCTAAACATGAGGGAGAAAGAGGTTCAGAAAAAAATCTCCAGGTGGAAATCTCCCCTTAAAAGGGTTGATCGAGGTAGTTCTAAGCCTTATAATTGCTAGAGATCCTTCCTAAACTGAATACAATTGATTAGTGGTAGCCAGAATAGAATAAAGAGGATGTCGACGGTACAGAAGGGGTTAAGCTGATGGTACACTCGGATACCATAGTCTGTAGCCCACTCATAAATATTCCTGGACTTCACCTATTTCTGTTTATTTAAGTATATCTTTGGGAGCCTCTTCGGGGGCATCTGGGACCTGGGAATCTTTTGCTGGGGACCCCAAACGAGCCTGGGTCTCTGGGTATTTCTCCTGGACGACCTAGATGTGTGTGATTTTGTGTTTTGCTTTGTTTTTCTGGTGTGTTGTGATGTCCATGTTCGGGCTCTGTCTCGAGTCGGCCACCCCCATAGAAAATAAAACAAATAAAAAATAAACGGGGGTAAGTTCCAGAGTATACAGTATACATACATATCTCTGGAAAATGTATTAATAAAATGTTCTATACATCAACTACAAAACTAAATAATTTAATAAAAAAAACAGTTCTATCCAATAATCAGTCCACATACCGATAATTATAATAATATCATTGGATAATAAGGGGTCCACGAGTTCTTATGAGTGGGTTAGAGACTATGGTGTCCGAGTGTGCCCTGCAATGTCCTTACTTTAATAACGCAGATATAACGCAGATATAACTCAGATATAACTCAGATATAACTCATATATAACTCAGATATAACTCAGATATAACGCAGATATCTCAGATATAACGCAGATATAACTCAGATATAACGCAGATAGATATAACTCAGATATAACTCAGATATAACGCAGATATAACTCAGATATAACGCAGATATAACTCAGATATAACGCAGATATAACGCAGATATAACGCAGATATAACGCAGATATAACGCAGATATAACTCAGATAGCCTATAACTCAGATATAACTCGGATATAACTCAGATATAACTCGGATATAACTCGGATATAACTCGGATATAACTCAGATATAGATATAACTCATATATAACTCAGATAGCCTATAACTCAGATATAACTCAGATAGCCTATAACTCAGATATAACTCAGATAGCCTATAACTCATATATAACTCAGATAGCCTATAACTCAGATATAACTCAGATATAACTCGGATATAACTCAGATATAACTCAGATATAACTCAGATATAATTCAGATATAACTCGGATATAACTCAGATATAACTCGGATATAACTCGGATATAACTCAGATATAACTCGGATATAACTCGGATATAGATATAACTCATATAGCCTATAACTCAGATATAACTCGGATATAACTCGGATATAACTCGGATATAACTCAGATATAACTCAGATATAACTCAGATATAACTCAGATATAACTCAGATATAACTCAGATATAATTCAGATATAACTCGGATATAACTCGGATATAACTCAGATATAACTCAGATAGCCGATAACTCAGATATAACTCGGATATAACTCGGATATAACTCGGATATAACTCAGATATAACTCAGATATAACTCGGATATAACTCGGATATAACTCGGATATAACTCAGATATAGATATAACTCATATATAACTCAGATAGCCTATAACTCAGATATAACTCAGATATAACTCGGATATAACTCAGATATAACTCAGATATAATTCAGATATAACTCGGATATAACTCAGATATAACTCGGATATAACTCATATAACTCAGATAGCCTATAACTCAGATATAACTCAGATATAACTCGGATATAACTCGGATATAACTCAGATAGCCTATAACTCAGATATAACTCAGATAGCCTATAACTCAGATATAACTCAGATAGCCTATAACTCAGATATAACTCAGATAGCCTATAACTCAGATATAACTCCGATATAACTCAGATATAACTCCGATATAACTCAGATATAACGCAGATATAACGCAGATATAACGCGGATATAACGCAGATATAACTCGGATATAACGCAGATATAACGCGGATATAACTCGGATATAACGCAGATATAACTCGGATATAACGCAGATATAACGCAGATATAAACGCAGATATAACGCGGATATAACTCGGATATAACGCAGATATAACTCGGATATAACGCAGATATAACGCGGATATAACTCGGATATAACGCAGATATAACTCGGATATAACGCAGATATAACGCAGATATAACGCGGATATAACTCGGATATAACTCGGATATAACGCAGATATAACGCAGATATAACGCAGATATAACGCAGATATAACGCGGATATAACGCGGATATAACTCGGATATAACGCAGATATAACTCGGATATAACTCGGATATAACGCGGATATAACTCGGATATAACTCGGATATAACTCGGATATAACGCAGATATAACTCGGATATAACTCGGATATAACTCAGATATAACTCAGATAGCCTATAACTCCGATATAACTCAGATATAACTGAGATATAACTCAAATATAACTCAGATATAACTCAGATATAACTCAGATATAACTCAGATATAACGAAGCTCTTGAAGGGAAATGGGATGCTAATTACGAACAATTGGTATTTGTATGATGCAGTGACCTAGTTGTTTCATATACTTCCATTCAGGAGGGAGGGGGCATTTTTCTGGTCCCCCTTCTTCCTCGTGTTTGGCCCCATTAGTTTTCAGATTGTATGACGTTCGGCCCATTAGTTTGGCGATGTTAAGACTTTTTGCCTAATTTTGTTGTCAATATTATGACTTGTCGTGCCATTTAGGTGTCAATTTTATCCTGGCGAGCGATAGCAAGCCTGTAATTCTAGGAGGAACCGGGCCGGGACATTTTTCTACCAACAAATGTACAATTTTATCTTAAAGGGGGGTCTAGGGGGTGTTTCTTTAAGCTTGATTGAGGTCTAGCGTATTAATATAAAATACATAACTAACTAAATGCACCAAAAATATAACCAGTACCCCTTCAAGAGGGGGTCACCGGCTTTTGTTTATCTTTCTCATTTTCGCTCTTTCCCTAGCTTGTATCCATTTGGCCCCATTTGCCAACTGCTTTAAGACGCTTATCCCCATCCAGGTGTAGATTTTTTCCTGGCGAGCGATAGCGAGCCAGCTGCATTGTATGGAGAAATCCGGCTTCGCCGGATACATGTTTCTATTGAAAATTTTACAAATTAAGCTTGCGGTCAAAACAAAAAAATATATATGCTGGCTCGCTACCAATCGCCAGGAAAATATTGACACGTGGAAGGGCGTAAACGTCTTAAACAGTAAGCTGAATGGGACCGAATGGGTACAAGCCAAAGAGAGAGAGAGAGAAAGAGAAACAAAAGCGAGGTGGGCTCCCTTAATGATAACCACGAACTGGTAATTTATACGTAAATAATTTGTTTTGTTATTTGTTTCTTTATCGCATAACACTTAACCCTCTCAAGATCCAAATGCGCATTTCTATTCTGTTTTCCGGTTATTATTAGACAATACTATTTAGATTAGTAAGTCATGTGGAAGTGAGCGGGTTAATCGAGATAGATTTTACCCTTATAATTAATTCCCCCAGCTCCTTCATAAACTGTATAACATCGGGTAATGATAGGGAGAATAAACTGTCAAAATTCGTCACAATCTTCAGAGGGGACATTTAGGTTATTAGGGGGGGGGGGGTAAAAGGGCCCCAAGAAATGAACAGCCTTCGAACGATCTCACATAACCCTTTCTACTACCACAGATCCTTCTTAAGCTGCACAAAATCGTCTAAATATATATAGCAGCTAGACTATAATTAAAAGGACGTCGCCGGTACAGAAGGGTTTAATTTAAGTGATGTACACTCGGTCAAAAAAGTATCTGCACCCCTACCCTGATCATCTGGTGTGTACAGCTCAGAAGGGTTGGCATCTCTTCCTGCAGCTATATCCATCTATACTACTACCTACCTATACTACCTAAGACCTACAACCTATACTACCAAGCCTGTACACACCAGATGATCAGGGTAGGGGTGCAGATACTTTTTTGACCGAGTGTATATCAATTACAAACATCTTATTGCAAGAGCCTGACTGTTACTACAAGAGTACATCAATAAAACCCATGGCCTAGTCTCGTAAATTACACGCCGTACACGTTCATTACAAGTTCCGTACACAAAAGGGGGGGGGGGTTAAAAAGGGCCTCCAGAAATGGACAGCCTTCGAACGATCTCACTGAACGCTTTTTACTACCACAGATCCTTCTAAAACTGCATAGAATCGTCTAAATATAGCTTAACTAAAATTAAAATGATGTCGCTGGTACAGAAGGGGTTAATTTAGGTGATGCACTGTACATCAATTACAAACATCTTATTGCAAGAGGCTGACGGTTACTGCAAGAGTACATCCATAAAATCCGTGTCCTAGTCTCGTAAGTTACAAGCCGTACACGTTCATTACTAGTTCCGTACACGAATAAGGGGGGGGGGGGGGTTAACCCCTTCTATAACGGCACCGTTCCTTTAACTTGATTCTGACTACTATTACATTATTTCATTCTGTTTAAAAAAAAGGCCTTCAGTAATTACAGCCTTCGAACGATCTCACCTAACGTTTTTTTACTACCACAGATCCTTCTTAAACGGCATCAAATCGTCTAAACATAGCTAGACTAAAATTAAAAACACGTCGCCGGTACAGTAGGGGGGACGTCCCGTGTTAAATGTGCCGAGATTCCCATAGTGGCTGGTTAAGGGGGAGATGGGCGTATAATTACAGTATATCTGCTTATTTATTTATCTGCGTTTGTCAATATATTTTAGTTTCCTCCCTAGACCCCAATCAGCCTTACACAAACAAACAAACAAACAAACAAACAAACAAACAAACAAACAAACAAACAAACAAACAAACAAACAAACAAACAAACAAACAAATAAATAAATAAATAAATAAATAAATAAATAAATAAATAAATAAATAAATAAATAAAATAAATAAATAAATAAATAAATAAATAAATAAATAAATAAATAAATAAATAAATAAATAAATAAATATAAACACCTTGTAAATTTTTCGGTAGAGAAAAGTTCCCTCTTACATTACAGGCTTGCTATCGCTCGCCAAGAAAACCTCTACACCTAAATGGCAGGAAAGGTCTTAATATCGACAAATAAATGGGGCGAAAAGTCTTAAAATCGCTAAACTAATGGGCCGAACGTCTTCAAATCGGAAAACTAAAGGGGCTAAATATAAGGGAGAAGGAAGGAAGGTTGGGAGGGGGGCAGATAAACCAACCTTCCCCCCCATAAGTGTGCCGAGATTACCATAGTGGCGGGCTAAGGGGCTGTTAACTGGGTACTTGTTGAAGACCATTTACTAAGGCACAGTCGGCCAAATAAGTGATGTCGCGGCACCAAGTACTGTATATTTTGATCAATAATTGGTATCAGCGCGTTCTAAGGTATAGGCCTAAATCTTCGTCCAGAGTGAGATATACAACTATGTTCCTATCTTTACACACCCTATTCAACATCTGACAGACATTAATACAGCATGCGGAGAGGAAAACGTAATGAAAGCGGCGACACGACTTATTTGGCCAACTGTAAAGGCGGGCAAAAAAGTACCGGGTATCTCCAGGAAACTTGAGCTGAATTTCTAACCACACTCCCTTAACCCTTTCTGTACCAGCGACGTTTGTTATATATTATTTTAGCACTATTTAGACGATTGTATGCAGCTTATGAAGGATCTATGGTTGTTAAAGGGGTTGATTGAGACGATTCGAAGCCATATAATTGCTCGAGGTCCTTCCTAAACTGAATAAAATCGATAAATAGTAGCCAGTATCAAATATAATAGATGTCGCACTTGTTACAAGCAGCTGTGCCTTTTGTCTCTGGAGAGAGAGAGAGAGAGAGAGAGAGAGAGAGAGAGAGAGAGAGAGAGAGAGAGAGAGAGAGAGAGAGAGAGAGAGAGAGAGAGAGAGAGAGAGAGAGAGAGAGAGAGAGAGAGAGAGCGAGAGCGAGAGAGAGAGAGAGAGGATAAATGCTGCCCTTTTTTCAGTTTGATTGGGGTTGAATATTTGTTCAGTTTCAAGTCGTAACAACCACAACTCGATCGCCTCATTAATCCTTATTCAATATGTTTAATCTAACCTAATCGATTTTCAACTAAGCCAAGCTAAACTCCTTAACATAAAAGAGCCTAACCTAAGCTCACTTAACCTAATCTAGGATGTTTGAGTTGCCATCTACTTTATGTCTTGTTCCTTATACTGAACATACTGAAGTTGTGAAGTTTGGATGACATTTATGAAAGAGTGGTATTCTCGCTAGTAAAATATACAAAAGAATCATAAATACACTACAGTAAAGCCTATATTGATAATGATCGTTCAGTCTAAAGAGGGATATTCAATTTCATATACCAACAGGACAATTTGAAATAGTTTGTTTAAATAGGACACGACATTTGAGTAAAAGCACCTACATCCCAAAAGACATTCGAATAAAACTTATATATTCAACCCATTCAGTACCGGTGATACCCTTTTCATCACATTCTGATAACTATAATACATGATTTTATTCACCTTAGGAAGGATCTGTGGTAGCTAAAAGGATTAAGAGATATTATGTAACTATTTCGTTGTCAGAGGTCCTTCCTAAGCTGAATGCAGTCATCTAATAGTTGCCAGAATCTAATGAAAAGGACTTCACCGGTAACAAATGGGTAGAATTTAGTATATATATTTGTTGTTATCATATAAGTATAGCCTTTCCTGTACCAGCGACGTCTGATATAATATATTCTAGCTATATTTAAACAATTTTATACAGCTTAGGAAGGATATGTGGTAGGTAAAAGGTTTGATTGAGATAGTTTGAAGCCATATCATTGCCAGAGATCCTTCCTAAACGGAGTAAAATTTTATTAGTAGCCAGAATAGAGTAAAAAAGAAGTCGACGGTACAGAAGGGTATAGAGAGGACACTGAAGGTAGACAAGTTTTTTTTTAAAGTGACTGTACGGTCGAGCATTTACATAGACTAACTGGGAGGTGGCGTGTTTCAAGGATCCAGGGGGTAGAGGTGTGTGTGTGTGTGTGTGTGTGTGTGTGTGTGTGTGTGTGTGTGTGTGTGTCTGTGTGTGTCTGTGTGTGTGTGTGTGTGTGTGTGTGTGTGTGTTTAGTTGATGTGTGTGTGAGTGACAGTTTGTTGCGATGGGGTGTGTGCAGCTGAAGTACCGGGGGTAATTATTTGTCTATGTTATTATTATTATAATGAAGGAGACACAAGGAAAAACTGCCTGTAACAAGTGTCCCCCCCTAAGGTTGAAAGATGGATAAAATCAAGGTACGTTGGAGGTCATTTAGGTGTCTTGTAAAGAAGTATGGTGTGCTTGTTAAGTGTAGTGAAATTAATAGGAGGAGGAGGTGTTTGTGTGAGTTAGCTGGATTACTTTCTGTGTAGGCGAAGTACAAATAGAAACAGTGGGGGAAACCAGGCAACTGAAACAGAAGTTCCAGCAACTCCTTATCATATGACAATGTGGCCCTGCTCGATGGGTGCCTACAATCTCTCCACCATGTCTATGAAGAAGAACAAATTAAAAGCTGCCTGTAACAAGTATATCCCCCAAAGCTGAAAGAGTGAAAGAGAGCCAAATTCAAGGTATGGTAAGAGTCAAAATGTCTGGATACACGGAGCTTGAAGCAGATTAAGTCATAGGATGAGGGGAAAACAAATTAAGGGAGAGAGTTCCAAAGCTTACTTGTCGAGTAGAAGAAAGACTGGGAAAATCGGTTCACTCTTGGGTTAGAGACATGGATAGAATAGAGGTGGGAGTGTACTGAAAGGCGGGCGGCCGGACGCACCCCACTCTTAAGGGGAGGTTTTTAGTTTGTTACCTACTCCTTCAGCAATCTTAAAACTTCACCCCCTTGACCCCCTTTCAAGATAAATTTGTACATTTTTCGGTAGAAAAAATTCCCGGCCAAAGGCCGGTTACTCTTAAACTACAGGCTCGCTATCGCTCGCCAGGATAAAATCGACACCTAAATGGCACGAAAGGTCTTAAATTTGACAGAATGGGGCGGAAAATCTTAAAATCACCAAAATAATGGGGCAAACGTCTTAAAATCTCAAAAGCAATGGGGCTAGACATGAGGGAGAAAGGGGTCAAGAAAAGAGTCCCTCAAGTGGAAATCTCCCCTTAAGGGAGGAGGTATGAGAAAGCTCTGAAGAACATTGATTATTGTAATAGCGGTAAAGGAGTGCGAAAGATGAAACATTGTGGTGTGTAGAAAGAGATTGTAGGGAATTAGTAAGAGAAAGTGAGTTGCTGAGGTGAATTGCTTTTGACTCTACCCTTTCGAGCAGTGTGGTATGGGTGGAACCTCCCCACACATGCGAACACAACTCCATACATGGGCGCACTGTGTCTCTGTACAGAGCAAGAAGCTGTGCGAGGATGAAGAACCCATGGAGACAGTTGTGTGGGTGTGGGTGTGGGTGTGGGTGTGGGTGTGGGTGTGTGTATGTATGGGTGTGGGTGTGTGTGTGTGTGTGGGTGTGTTTGTGTTTGTGTTTGTGTGTGTGTGTGTGTGTGTCTGTGTAGGGGAAGGATGGATAATGGGTGGTTTCGTTGAGTTGGTGGTTGTGTAAGTTATGTATAACTTAGGTACGTGTGTGTGTGTGTGTGTGTGGTAAGTAATGATATATCGTGTTGTTAACTAGTAATATAGCCAGGGCCAGTGGTCTTACATCACTTCCTCATGCTGATTTAGTATTTCCTTTTGAAATACGGTGGCTAAATCTCTCACCTCATACATACATAATTATAACCAAGTGGTCCACACGAGGTACGGTTTCAATCTCACGTTCAATGGCGGCGTTCGAGGCAACATCATGTATATTTGTATTTGTATATAAATACGTTCCTTGTGTTCTAGTTTGTTTAAAGAGTAACTTAATAGATCAATTAAAGAAAACAAAAGTCGAAGTAAAACGCGTTTATATTATTATTGTATATGTGTATGTATATTGTATTGTGTATGTGTAAATAATACTATTAATTATTATTATTATTATTTTCGGCTTACTGTTCACTTGCAATCATGAGGCTGGTAATCTATAGAGTTTATCTTAGCCTACTGTAGGTACAGTACAATGCTTATTCTACCTAAAGTACGAGGTCACATGCGACCTTTGGCGACCGTGAGGTGCAGAGTTCCCATAATAGTACATATACAGATGCACTAGTGAGAAGTAAGTTAGGCTAACACAAGCTGATAGTTGAGCAGCTTGGCTAGGGAGTAACCACGATACAATTCTCCCCATTGGGATAGCCGAAAAAGATCAGGGGGACTCGAACCCTCGACCTCACAGTCAGCGTGCAGCATCTTTGACCACTTGGCTAACCTGACCCATATATGTGTGTGTGTGTGTGTTCATAAAATATCAGAGAACGAA
This sequence comes from Paralithodes platypus, assembly GCA_032716605.1. NCBI lineage: Eukaryota > Metazoa > Arthropoda > Malacostraca > Decapoda > Lithodidae > Paralithodes > Paralithodes platypus. The sequence continues at coordinate 62,344,012 of CM064573.1, forward strand.
TGACTGGATTTCAACGAAACTTGGTCCAACCCTTCCTTTGATACCTGACAATCTTCCATCTAAACCAAAAGTTAAGATTGGATGACGCCCCCCGCCACTCTCGCTACCCTCCTTCAACCCACAAACATGGAAATGCATTTTGTATGTTCAATTATCACGGTGTTCAAGGTGTTCATTCCTGGTTAGCTTCTGGATGATTGGATGACCCCATTAAAGGGTGGGGCCTCGGCCCCAATCGGGTAGATGGGACTCGTCAGCCTTGGTCGGCAACTCATCTAGGGGAGACAACCTTATACAAATTACCGAAGGGCGACACGCTCATCGGTGCCACTTGCTTGTGGCGAACTCTACAATAGATACAATAGATAGATAATAATATGTTTGTGAGAGTCTGATTTGGTTTTGTCAGGACACGGCAACAGGATACCTAGACACCTGGGGGCTCGTTTGTACCGCCCACAGGATACCTAGACACGGGTTTTGCCGACAGGATACCTAGAGGAATGAGCTTGCTTTGGTGAAGGTTGGCTGATAAGTGATGCTGGTCCTTATGAGGCATATGTCCAGGGTTACCAAATCAAGTCCGCTAGATAGTAAATAAACGACAATAATTGCTAGAATAATGCCACAATCTCTAGAAAATCGCTCTAAAATGGTTCAAATCTCCAGAATATCGCAATAATTCATGCCGCTAGATGTAACAAGTTGCCTCTAGATGAAAGTATAATTATACTGTACCTCTCAATTTAGCGAAAAAGTAGCTAAATTGGCAACACTACATTATGTCCCGCTTTCTTTCTTCCAGGAGGTCCTGGGGTTAAGGGCGCGAAGGTCTTCCTGTTCCTTACTTGTGACCTGACTTTAAGAGGAGAGTTGTCTTTTTTTTGCTCTGGTGACTTAGGTATAGGGGAGGTGATGGGTTGCAGGACAGATAAGACAGGCGGGGGATTCCTCGGGGACCTGGAGGGCGGAGCGAATGACGTAGTGGCTGGGGGGGCTGGACTTGTGGCGTCAGCCGTTTCACAGAGGATGGTACTAGTTGGGAATACTGCAATGTTTTCTGTGGTGTTGTGAGTGTTGGCGTGATGACTGTGACACGTGCGTTGGCATAACAGGTTCAAATAAATATATTATAATGAATGATTTTAATAATTAATGAATGGCATATTATTTTATTAATGTTTGATCAGTCTCTTGAAATATGATGAATGTAATAATTGATGAGAATATAGGACGGTATTAAGAACTAAGACAAGGTCAACCCGTTCAAATAAATAACTTGCAATGGATGAGCACAGCATGTAATAAATGAGTATATAGTTTTTATTGATGTAATATTGCGGTAATAGGCATCAGTTTGAAATATGACGATTGTAATTGATGAAAAACATGTTGAGTACCAGTCATCGTTCTGAAGTAAATAACTTTTAATGAAGGAATACAATTTACATAATATTACAGTAAGTACATGTTAATTAATAATATTACAGTAAGTACATGTTAATTAATCATATAAACTTGTAATAGCATTGATTCACTTGAAAGTGTACGAGTTAAACCCTATTTGCTGCAGAGTGGGTCTTTTTGGATCCTCTCTGTTTACTCCATTAGTTTGGAGATTTTAACTCTTCACCTCATTACTTTGGCGATAATATGACGTTTTACCTCAATACGACGTCGACATTATTTGGGCGAGCGATAGCGAGCCTGCAGTTTAGGAGAAATCGGCCTTGGGCCAGGACATATTTCTATCGAAAAATGTACATATTTAGCTTGGAAGGGGGTCTTGGAGACGTTTTTTTAGTTTGAATGGGGTCTGGAGGCGTTTTTCTAAGTATAGGGGGTAAACTATAATTATATTGTTCGAAAATGGCAAAAAATAATTATAACCGTACATAAATAATTAACAAAATATCATATCCTCCAAGACGTTGCACCAGATAGTGTTCAATGGCAGGAAAATCACGCTGGGGCGATCATCGGAACAGAAGATAAACACAATAAACAAAACGCACAATAAATAACAATACAAAAAAATAATATATATATATATATATATATATAATTATACAGTATATATACATAAGATAAATATTTATAGATATACAAAATAAATACATCTATTTCTATCTATCTATTTACTCAGGCACATTCCCCATTTTTTTTCTTTTCTGCGAGCGGCCGACTCGAGACGGAGCCCGAATAAAAAAAAATCACACACATCTAGGTCACCCAGGAAAAGATCCAGAGACCAGGGATCACCAAGGTCTCTCCAGCACTCCCCCGGTATAAATATTTATAGATATAAACAATAAACAAATAAAACACACAATATCAGATGAAATTATATATTGCAAACAGTTTTCGTTTGATAATGTTTGTTTTTATCTCTTATGACTATTACCCCATACAGTATCAGTGAAGTCCTTTTTATTATATTCTGACAACTATTAGACGATTTTATTCAGCTTAGCCAGGAAAAAATCGACACCTAAATGGCACGAAAGGTCTTAAAATTGACATAAAGGGGGCGAAAGTTCTAAACATTGCCAAACTAATGGGGCGATCGTCCTAAAATCTCA
>CM064573.1:62346693-62481693 GCA_032716605.1 Paralithodes platypus
GAGAGGGATAAATGCTTTGCCCTTTTTTCAGTTTGATTGGGGTTGAATATTTGTTCAGTTTTCAAGTTCGTAAAAACAACCACAACTCGCTCGCCTCATTTAATCATTATTCAATATAGTTTAACAATGTTGTAATCTAAACCTAATCGATTTTACACCTAAGGCCACAAGCTAAACTCCTTAACATAAAAAGAGCATAACCTAAGCTCACTTAACCCAATCTAGGATGTTTGATTTGCCATTTACTTTATGTCTTGTTTGTTATACTGAACATACTGAAGTTGTGAAGTTTGGATGACATTTATGAAAGAGTGGTATTCTCGCTAGTAAAATATAAAAAAGAATCATAAATACACTACAGTAAAGCCTATATTGATAAATGATCGTTCAGTCTAAAGAGGGATATTCAATTTCATATACCACCAGGACAATTTGACATAGTGTGTTTAAATAGGACACGACATTTGAGGAAAAGCACCTACAGCCCGAAAGACATTCGAATAAATCTTATTTATTCTGCTCATTCAGTACCGGTGATACCCTTTTCATCTCATTCTGATAACTAGTATAATGATTGTGATTCACATAGGAAGGATCTGTGGTTAGCTCAAAGGTTTAAGAGATAGTATGTAACTATTTCGTTGTCAGAGGTCCTTCCTAAGCTGAATACATTCATCTAATAGTTGCCAGAATCTAATGAAAAGGACCTTCACCGGTAACAACCTGGGTAGAATTTAGTATATATATTTGTTGTTCTCATATAAGTATAGCCTGTCCTGTACCAGCGACGTGCTGCTATAATATTATTTCTAGCTATATTTTAAACAATTTTATACAGCTTAGGAAGGAGATGTGGTAGGTAAAAGGTTTGATTGAGATAGTTTGAAGCCATATCATTGACAGAGATCCTTCCTAAACGGAGTAAGGATAGGAAAAATTGTATTAGTAGCCAGAGAAATAGAGGTAAAAAGAAGTCGACGGTTAAAGAAGGGTTAGTGTAGAGAGGAAACTGAAGGGGTAGACAAGTTTTTTTTAAAGTGACTGTACGGTCGAGCATTTACATTAGACTAACTGGGAAGGTGGCGTGTTGCAAGGATCCAGGGGGTAGAGGTGTGTGGGTGGTGTGCGTGTGGTGTGTGGTGGGGTGGTGTGGTGTGTGTGTGTGTGTGTATTCATGAGGTGTATTTTAAGCGTGTGATGGTGTGTGTGTGTGTGTGTGTGTGTGTGTGTGTGTGTGTGTTTAGGTGTTGTGTTGATGTTGAGTATGCGTGACCAGTTTGTTGCGATGGGGGGTGTGCCAGCTGAAGTACGGGGGGTGATGATTTGTCTATGTTATTACTATTATTATAATGAAAGGAGACAAAAGGAAACAACTGCCTGTCTGTAACAAGTGTCCCCCCCCTACGGTTGAAAGATGGATAAAATCAAGGTATGTTTGGAGGTAATTTAGGTGTCTTGTAAAGAAGTATGGTGTGCTTGTTAAGTGTAGTGAAATTAATAGCGAGGAGGAGGTGTTTTGTGTGAGTAAGATGGATTACTTTCTGTGTAGGCGAGAGTACAAATAAGAAAAACAGAGTGGGGAAAACCGGCCAATTTTGAGGAAAACAGAAGTTCCAGCAACTCATTACTCATATGACAATGTGTCCATGCTCGATGGGTGCCTACAATCTCTCCACCATGTGTATGAAGAAGGAAACAAATTTAAAAAGCTGCCTGTAACAAGTATATCCACCAAAGCTTGAAAGAGTGAAAGAGAGCCAAATTCAAGGTATGGTAAAGAGTCAAAAATGTCTGGACCCCGGAGGAGCTTGGAAGCAGATTAAGTCATAGGATGAGGGGAAAACAAAATAAGGGAGGAGAGTTTCCAATCCAACGATTACGTGTCGAGTAGAAGAAAGACTGGGAAAAATCGTTTCTCTCTTGGGTTAGAGACAATGGACAGCAGAATAGAGGTGGGAGTGGCTGAAAAGGCGGGCGGCCCCGGCCGCACCCCACTCTTAAGGGGGGGTTTTTAGTTTGTTTCCTACTCCTTCAGCAAGCTTAAAACTTCACCACCTTGACCCCCTTTCAAGATAAATTTGTACATTTTTCGGTTTAGAAAAATGTTCCGGCCAAAGGCCTCGGTTACTCTTAAACTACAAGGCGCGCTATCGCTCGCCAGGGATAAAATCGACACCCTCCTAAATGGCACGAAAGGTTTAAATTTGACAGAATGGGGCGGAAAATCTTAAAATCACCAAAAAAACTAATGGGACGGCATAACGGTCTTAAAATCTCAAAAGCAATGGGGCTAGACCTGAGGGAGAAAGGAGGTCAAGAAAACGTCCTCAAAGTGGAAATCTCCCCTTAAGGGATGAGGTATGAGAAAGCTCTGAAGAACATGGATTATTCTAATAGCGGTTTAAAGGATGTCGCGAAAGATGAAACATTGTGCGTTGTGTAGAAAGAGATTGTAGGGGAATTAGTAAGAGAAAGTGCAGTTGCTGAGGTGAATTGCTTTTGACCTCTTACCTTGCGAGCAGTGTGTTTGGTATGGGTTGGAACCTCCCCTCACATGCCGAACACAACTCCATACATGCGGAGCAATGTGTCTCTGTACAGAGCAAGAAGCTGTGCGAGGGATGAAGAAACCCATGGGAGGACAGTTTGTGTGGGCGTGGGTGTGGGTGTGGGTGTGGGTGTGTGCTGGTGTAGGGTGGGGTGTGGGTGTTTGGTGTGTGTGTGGGTGAGTTTGTGTTTGTGTTTGTGTGTGTGTGTGTGTGTGTCTGTGTAGGTAGGAAGGATGGATAATGGGTGGTTTCGTTGAGTTGGTGGTTGTGTACGTTAGGGATAACTCAGGTACGGACGTGTGTGTGTGGAGTGTGTGTGTGTGGTAAGTAATGATATATCGTGTTGTTAACTAGTAATATAGCCAGGGCCAGTGGTCTTACATCACTTCCTCATGCTTGATTTAGTATTTCCTTTTAAATACGGTGGCCTTAAATCTCTCAAATCAGACATACATAATTATAACCCAGTGGTCCACACGAGGGTAAGGTTTCAATCTCACGTTCAATGGCGGCGTTCGTTCGAGGCAAAATCATGTATATTTGTATTTTGTATATTAAATACGTTCATTGCAGTTCTAGTTTGTGTAAAGAGTCACTGAATTAGATCAATTAAAGAAAACAAAAGTCGAAGTAAAACGCGTTTATATTATTATTGTATATGTGTATGTATAGTGTGTATGTGTAAATAATACTATTCATTATTATTATTATTATTATTTTCGGCTTACTGTTCACTTGCAGTCACGAGGCTGGTAATCTATAGAGTTTATCTCAGCCTAGGTACAGTACAATGCTTATTCTACCTAAAGTACGAGGTCACATGCGACCTTTGGCGACCGTGAGGTGCCGAGTTCCCATAATAGTACATATACAGATGCACTAGTGAGAAGTAAGTTAGGCTAACACAAGCTGATAGTTGAGCAGCTTGGCTACGGAGTAACCACGATACAATTCTCCCCATCGGGATAGCCGAAAAAAATCAGGACTCGAACCCTCGACCTCACAGTCAGCGTGCAGCATCTTTGACCACTTGGCTAACCTGACCCATATATGTGTGTGTGTGTGTTCATAAAATATCAGAGAACGAATGACTGGATTTCAACGAAACTTGGTCCAGCCCTTCCTTTGATACCCGACAATCTTCCATCTAAAATTCTAAACCAAAAGTTAAGATTGGATGACGCCCCCAGCCACTCTCGCTGCCCTCCTTCAACCCACAAAAATGGAAATGCATTTTGTATGTTCAATTATCACGGTGTTCAAGGTGTTCATTCCTGGTTAGTTTCTGAATTCACACATGCATTATGAGGATGATTGGATGACCCCATTAAAGGGTGGGGCCTCGGCCCCAATCGGGTAGATGGGACTCGTCAGCCTTGGTCGGCAACTCATCTAGGGGAGACAACCTTATACAAATTACCGAAGGGCGACACGCTCATCGGTGCCACTTGCTTGTGGCGAACTCTACAATAGATACAATAGATAGATAATAATAGTTTGTGAGAGTCTGATTTGGTTGTGTCAGGACACGGCAACAGGATACCTAGACACCTGGGTGCTCGTTTGTACCACCCACAGGATACCTTGTGGGCTCATCAGGATACTTAGATGAGACCATGACAGGATACCTAGACACGGGTTTTGCCGACAGGATACCTAGAGGAATGAGCTTGCTTTGGTGAAGGTTGGCTGATAAGTGATGCTGGTCCTTATGAGGCATATGTCCAGGGTTACCAAATCAAGTCGGCTAGATAGTATTTAAATCCCAATAATTGCTAGAATAATGCCACAATCTCTAGAAAATCGCTCTAAAATGGCTCAAATCTCCAGAATATCGCAATAATTCATGCCGCTAGATGTAACAAGTTGCCTCTAGATGAAAGTATATACTGTACCTCTCAATTTAGCGAGAAAGTAGCTAAATTGGCAACACTACATTATGTCCCGCTTTCTTTCTTCCAGGAGGTCCTGGAGGGGGTTAATGGGCGCGAAGGTCTTAATTGTCCTTACTTGGGACCATGACTTTAAGAGGAGAGTTGTCTGTTTTTTTTTGCTCTGGTGACTTAGCGTTATAGGGGATGGTGATGGGTTTGCAGGACAGATAAGAAAGGCGGGGGATTACTCGGGGGGACCTGGAGGGCGGAATTGCGAATGAGTCGTAGGTAGTGGCTGGGGGGGCTGGACTTGTGGCGTCAGCCGTTTCACAGAGGATGGTACTAGTTGGGAATACTGCAATGTTTTCTGTGGTGTTGTGAATGTTGGGGTGATGATTGTGAGACGTGCGTTGGCATAACAGGTTCAAATAAATATATTATAATGAATGACTTTAATAATTAATGAATGGCATATTATTTGTATTAATGTTTGATCAGTCTCTTGAAATATGATGAATGTAATATTTTGTTTTGTAATAATTGATGAGAATATAGGACGGTATTAAGAACTAAGACAAGGTCAACCCGTTCAAATAAATAACTTGCAATGGATGAGCACAGCATGTAATAAATGAGTACATAGTTTGTATTGATGAAATATTGCGGTAATAGGCATCCGTTTGAAATATGACGATTGTAATTGTTTTTTTTTTTAATGGAAAAAAACATGTTGGAGTACCAGTCAGCGTTCTGAAGTAAAGAAATTTTAATGAAGGAATACAATTTAAATATATATTACCAGTAAGTACATGTTAATGAATTAATCATATAAATTTGTAATAGCATTGATTCACTTGAAAGTGTACGAGTTAAACCCTATTTGCTGCAGAGCGGGTCTTTTTGGATCCTCTCTGTTTTACTCCATTAGTTTGGAGATTTTAACTCTTCACCTCATTACTTTGGCGATAATATGACGTTTTACCTCAATACGACGTCGACATTATTTGGGCGAGCGATAGCGAGCCTGCAGTTTAGGAGAAATCGGCCTTGGGCCAGAACATATTTCTATCGAAAAATGTACATATTTAGCTTGGAAGGGGGTCTTGGGGACGTTTTTTTTAGTTTGAATGGGGTCTGGAGGCGTTTTTCTAAGTATAGGGGGGTAAACTATAATTATATTGTTCGAAAATGGCAAAAAATAATTATTAACCGTAAATAAAAATAATTAACAAAAGATAATATCCTCCAAGACGTGTGCACCAGATAGTGTTCAATTGGACAGGAAAAATCACGCTGGGGCGATCATCGGAACAGAAGATAAACACAATAAACAAAACGCACAATAAATAACAATACAAAAAAATAATATATATATATATATATATATATAATTATACAGTATATATACATAAGATAAATATTTATAGATATACAAAATAAATACATCTATTTCTATCTATCTATTTACTCAGGCACATTCCCCATTTTTTTCTTTTCTGCGAGCGGCCGACTCGAGCCCGAATAAAAAAAAAAAAAAAAAAAAAAAAAAAAAAAAAAAAAAAATCACACACATCTAGGTCACCCAGGAAAAGACCCAGAGACCAGGGATCACCAAAGGTCTCTCCAGCACTCCCCCGGTATAAATATTTATAGATATACAAAATAAACAAATAAAACACACAATATCAGATGAAATTATATATTGCAAACAGTTTTCGTTTGATAATGTTTGTTTTTGTCTCTTATGACTATTACCCCATACAGTATCAGTGAAGTCCTTTTTATTATATTCTGACAACTATTAGACGATTTTATTCAGCTTAGCCAGGAAAAAGCGACACCTAAATGGTACGAAAGGTCTTAAAAGCGACATAAATGGGGCGAAAGTTCTTAAAATTGCCAAACTAATGGGGCAAACGTCTTAAAATCTCAAAAACAATGGGGCTAAACATGAGGGAAAAAGGGGTATAGAAAATAATCCCTTAAGTGGAAATCTGCCCTTAATCCTTTGAGCTACACTATATTCTTCCTGGGCTCCGCAAAATGGTCTAAATGTAGCTGCAATCAAATATGAAACACGTCGCCGGTACTGAATGGGTTAAGGGGAGGTATTTAGTTTGTTCCCTAGACCTCCATCAAACTTAAAATTACACCCCCTTGAGTCCCTTTCAAGATATATTTGTACATTTTTCGGTAGAAAAATTTCCCGGCCGAAGGCCGGTTCCTCTTAAATTACAGGCTCGCTACGCTCGCCAGGATAAAATTGACACCTGAATGGCACGAAAGGTCTTAATATGGGGTGAAAGTTCTTAAAATCGCTAAACTAATGGGGCAAACGTTTTACAATATCAAAAGCAATGGGGATAAACATGAGGGAGAAAGGGGTCAAGAAAAAAAATCCCTTAAGTGGAGATCTCCCCTTAACCCCTTCTGTACCGGCGACGTCTTTCTTATTTGATTTCAGCTACATTTAGGCAATTTTATGAAGCTTAGGAAGGATATACGACAGCTAAAAACGATTAATTGAGATGGTTTGTACCCATTTAATGGGTAGACGTCCTTCCTAAGCTGAACAAAATCGTCTATTAATTGCCGTACTATCATGAAAACGACGTCACCGGTACTGAATGGGTTAATCTCTGCATCCATAATGCTACAAGGCTGGTATGAAACACGTTTTTTTTTTTTTTTTTTTTTTTTTTTTCTATGTGATTGAGGGAGGCAAAAGGCATAACTGCCTATAGCGAGTGCCTCCCCCATAGTTGAAAGAGTGACGGGGCCAAAATCAAGGGACGTTCGAGCCAAAATGCCTGGACACACGGAGTTTGAAGCAATTTAAGTCATAGGAAGAGGGAAAGACTGGTTCTGGGAGAGAGTTCCAGAGCTCAGATATTGAGTAGAAGAAAGTTTGAGAGTAACGTTTCACTCTTGGGTTGGAGAGTTGCACAGAGTAGGGGTGGGATTGAGTTGCAAGACGGGTACCACGTGCCCTACGTAAAGGAGGTGGTATGCACTGGGATAGCTCTGAGGAACACTGATTATTATAGTAGCGATAGAATAGCGAGAGAGATGCAACATTGCGGCGGAGAGAGAGAGATTGCAGAGAGTTGGTGAGTGGGCGGGAGTTAATGATACGAAAGGCCTTCCTTTCAACTTTGTCTAGGAGAGCGGTGTGAGAGGAACCTCCCCACACATGTGAACAATACTCAATACAAGGGCGCACTATGCCCCTGTACAGAGCAAGAAGCTGTGCAGGGGAAAAGAACCCCCTAAGGCGGTTGAGCACACCCAGCTTCTGGGAGGCTGCCTTAGCAAGACTGGTAATATGGTCCTTCCAAATGAGAGCAGAAGAAAAAGAGACACCAAGATATTGAGAGAAGATGAAGGGTTGATTTTTGTATTGTTGAAGAACAAGGGATAGTCCGCTGGGAGATCCTGACGGGTAGATAGATGGAGAAATTGGGTTTTGGAAGCATTAAAGTTAACAAGGTTTTCTCTGCCCCAATTGGAAATAGTATTTAGATCAGAATTTAAGAGTTCTATGGCTTCATTACGTTTGTCGTTGAGGGATTGCTGGCTGGGGCGTTCTGAAAAACTAATGGAGTAGTGTAAGGTTGAGTCGTCTGCGTATGAATGGATGGGAATTAAGGTACAGTTAAGGAGATCATTTATAAAAATTAGAAAGAGAATAGGAGATAGGACATGATATGATGGCGGGGGGGTCTTAAGGGGAGATGGGTCGTTTTTCTGGTCACCCCTTCTTCCTCATGTTTAGCCCCATTAGTTTCAGATTTTAAGACGTTCCTATCAGTGTTATTGTCTATCTCCTATCTTCTACTAACTTCCAGCCTCTCCAATGCTTATGTGGAGGTTTTTCGTTTTTTCATAGCCCCCTTCTCTTAAGGGGAGGTTTTTAGTTAGTTCCCTAAACTTCTATCAAGCTTAACATTACAGCCCCTAGACCCCCTTTCAAGATAAATTTGTACATTTTTCGGTAGAAAAATGTCCCGGCCGAAGGCCGATTCCTCTTAAATTACAGGCTCGCTATCGGTCGCCAGGAAAAAATCGACACCTACAGTAAATGGCACGAAAAGTCTTAAAATTGACAGAAATGGGGCGAAAGTTCTTAAAATCGCCAAACTAATGGGGCGAACGTCTTATAATATCAAAAGCAATGGGGCTAACCATGAGGGAGAAAGGGGTCAAGAAAAAAGTCCCTCAAGTGGATATCTCCCCTTAAATGCTTAGCCTTATTAGTTTTCAAATGTTAAGCTTTCGCCCAATTCGTTGTCAATATTAAGACCTTTGGTGTCAATTAAGTGTCGATTTTTGCCTGGCGAGCCTGTTATTTAGGAGGAACAGGCATTCGGCCGAGACAGTTTTCTACCGATAAATGTTTCTTGTATAAGCTTGATAGAGGTCTAGTGAGCAAACTAAAACAAATATAAGTACCGGTAAAAATAACAAAATATATAAATTGATACAATAACGTCCCCTTAACCTAACGCCATAATCCTAAATACTAACACTCCTATAATTCCTAACGTCTAACTCCAAACATCCACTAACGCCAAGCTCGTTCTAACTCCTAAAGGTGGTGTCACATGCGCGACTTTTCCGTCAATTTTTACGGGCAATTGTAGTCTGGAACTTTCAAAATTGAAGTTCCGAAATAATTAAACGACCTATCAATAATCTAACTTCGATCTAGTTTCCGATGCCAATGCGAAAGAGCCACACAATAGAACGAGTTAAAACAACTTGCTCAACGAAAATTGCCGAAAAATGCGCTCGTGTGACAGTGGCTTAACCCCTCATATTTAGGAATGTTAACTTTAAATTCCTATCCTTTCCCGGTGGTGAAGGGAGAGAGAGAGAGAGAGAGAGAGAGAGAGAGAGAGAGAGAGAGAGAGAGAGAGAGAGAAAGAGAAAGAGAAAGAGAAAGAGAAAGAGAAAGAGAAAGAGAAAGAGAAAGAGAAAGAGAGAGAGAGAGAGAGAGAGAGAGAGAGAGAGAGAGAGAGAGAGAGAGAGAGAGAAGGGGGGGTTATCAGGAGTTGGGAGGTCATCAGATGGGGGCCTGCACACCCCTTCCTCCCCCCTCCCCGCCCGCCGAGATAAAATAGGTTCAATTAATGGGATGCGGTGGGCGCCTTGTTGCTAGTGTCCATTGTCTTGTTCACTGGGTTATTTTGTATAATTTTTCAATATGAGAGAGAGAAAGTGTGTGTGTATGCATGTGGGTATGAGTGTGGGTGTGTGTGTGTGTGTGTGTGTGTGGGTGTGGGTGTGTGTGTGTGTGTGTGTGTGTGTAAAATACTATCAAGTATCTCCTTGAAATGTTCTACTGAAAAAAAAACTTATAATTTTGTTTAGGCATTTTTGTTCCAGGTACAATTGAACTAATATGTAAAAAAATGTATACACAAAGCATCAGTTACCAAAAAAAGTTATCAAAAACCATGGTTGAGTGTTATATTGATAATGATGCCTAATATAATTAACCTTGTCAAACCTATTAAGGGGGGATGGCCGTATTTATTGGCATTTTCTTTTATTTGTTGTATTATTTGTTTGCTTTCCTCCCTAAACCCCCATCAAGCATAAACAAAACAACACAAAAACACCAAGACCCCTTCAAGATAAATGAGCACAACTGTAAAATTGTCGATTTACCACTGCATTACACGTTCGCTATCGATCGCCAGGAAAACAAATCGACATGTAAATTGTACGAAAGGTCTTAATATTGACAAAGATATGGGGTGAAAGGTCCTAAAATCGGCAAACAAATGAGCCGAACGTCTTAAAATCTGCAAACTAATGGTGCGAAACACGAAGAAAGTGATCCAGAAACAGCAACCACCTCCCCCTTAAGTATTTGAGCTGTTTCAATAAGTGTACCTCTCAGTTAAGTGTTACCTCGCATGCTTGCAACGAACAGAGCTTAAGGGGAGATGGATCGTTTTTATGGCCCCATTCTTCCTCATGTTTAGCCCCATTAGTTTTCAGACTTTAAGACGTTCGGCCCATTAGTTTGGCGATTTTAAAAACTGTCACCCCATTTGTTTTCAATATTAAGACTGTTCGTGTTATGTCGATTTTAAAATGTACAAATCTATATTGAAGGAGGGTCTGGGGGGGGAGGGGGGGGGGGAGAGAGAGCTCGGCGGAGGTCTACGGAGGAAACTTAAACAAAACAAAATAATAATAATAAAAAACACATTAATAATAATAAAAACATACATTAATGAGCTAATAAATACGCCCATCAATTAACCATTCTTCATAGGTCTTGTCATCTTGTCATCAATGGAATAAGCTTTGTAACCTTATATCGGACTTTTTCCAATCGCTCTATATCTTTCTTGAGTACTGGAGGCCGTAATTGCTCGACATATGCCAGAAAAGGACATATTCGAATATTAAGGGAGCCCACCACTGTAGAAAAAAAGAGTGCTAACAAGATACACAGAGGACCTCGGAGTTGGACGGATCCTAAATTGAGTGGTCAATCCTGTAAGTTCTTCACTAAACTGGCTCGGGTTGTCCCTCTCACAGGGAATAGGTCCGCTTGGGGGCATTCTGTGTATGGCCACCCTCGTAAGGGGAGTAAGGCGTCCAGCAATAGATAGATAGCTGAATTTTTACATTTGTCGATAGAAAAATGACTTCGGCGAAGCCGGATTTCTCCATACAATGCTGGCTCGCTATCGCTCGCCAGGAAGAAATCGACACCTGGATGGGGATAAACGTCTTAAAACAGTTGGCTGAATGGGGCCGAATGGATACAAGCTAGGGAAAGAGAGAAAAGGAGAGAAAGATAAACAAAAAGCCGGTGACTCCCCTTAGAAGCATTCCTTGTAGTTGCTTGACTGTGAACGCTAATTATCCGACAGTAATCATGGACCTCCTACTCCCTCTCTGAAAGTTTGAAGTCACGTAGGACAGCTTTATGTCTTTAAAAAAATCAGTTTCCAAAATGTTTCTGAAGAATTCTGTCACGCAGTAGCACAACGTGGTCTCACACTTCTCGCAAACTCTGGTAATGAAGCTATACAGAAGACGTGACTTACCTATGTAGGATAATCGTTCTTTTTAACAACTTCTTTGTGTCACAAAAAGTAACCATCAAATTACTGCCATTAACTAAATAAGAGCTCGCTCGCCAGCACACACACACACATACACACACACACACACTTCCCCGTGGCATAACGAATAGCACGTCTGGCTCACAACCAGAAGGTCCAGAGTTCGAGACTCGGGAGGGGAAGAGACATTTGGGCAAGTCTCCTAACGGTGTAGCATCTGTTCACCTAGCTGCTAGCAGTATAAATAGGAACCTGGTAGAAGTGGACAATATTGTGACGTCCCCTCTGGGGGTGGGTGGTCTGTTAAAAAAGGTGAAAAGGGTATCGTATAGGTCAACCTAAGCCTTCGGGTGAGACTGTTACCGTACAGATCAACCCAAGCCTTCAATTTCAGATGTCGCCAATTGACTGATCATAGACTACACTCACATCCACATCCAACGATACACTAGACATGCACTTCACGCAATACATTCACAGTTAAGGAGGCGCTATAATAATGAGATGAAACTCTCATTGCTTGGAATCCCCTTGACAAACAAGTTCGGTGAATTACACAAACGCACATCCACACACACACTCTCTCTCTTTCCATGCCTGTGTCTGTGTTGAAGATCACATACAACAAGGTGACAAGCAAGAAACCAGGCGCCTTCCACCAACATACCTGTCATTCCTGCACATCAAATATTACATTCCTAGATGCCTGGTGTCTCCCAGCAACATACCCATCATGCCTGCACATAAAACATTACATTGCTACACGCTAAATTTTACCTGAGCTGCATAGCAAGCACGAAAGCTGAAAGCAGGAATATAATTGAGTTATTTTGTATTCTTCTTCTTCATGTACACTCTGATGCCATTGTCTATAGCACACTTATGAATTAATCTTCGTGGACTAAAACTATTTATAATTATGGAAGTAGAGCTCTGGAAACAAATGTATGAATATAAGTTTATATAGGCCTACATGAGCTACAACACTATTTACTGTATACTCATTATTGAGAAGCATGTTTTATCCACAAATCAATCCAGATATCTATAATTGCAGAAAGCAAATCAATGGGGGTCCAAGAATTCTTAGGAGTGGGCTAAAGACGATGGCATCCGAGTGTACCTTAGTTATCTTCCTCTCTACTTCTCTATCTTCCTCATCTTCATCAGTAATTCGTCCTCTAGTTTTTTTTTTCTATTTCTATGTTATCACGTTATTTCTTTTATTGTTTTTTGTTTCAAGTTGTTTTCTTCTGCCTCTTACCTCCTTCCCATTCTTCCTCCCCTATCTTGTCAAATTCACTTTCCGTATTATTTGATTTCTTCTTCCAAGCCTTTCACCTCACCATTCCCAACCTTCATTGATCTTCTTTAGTTCATTATCTATACTTATCTTCTTTAAGGGGGGATGGGCGTAGTTATATGCACATTTATGTATTTGTTGTACTATTATTTGTTTTTAGTTTCCTCCGTAGACTTCCATCAAGCTTATAAAAACACCCGCCCAAGGCCCTCCTACAAGATAAGATGTGTACATTTTTCGGCAGAAAAATGTCCCGGCCGAAGGCCGGTTCCTCTTAAATTACAGGCTCACTATCACTCGCCAGGAGAAAATCGACACCTAAATGACACTAAGCCTTATTATTGAAAAAAAAAAAAAAAAAATGGGGCGAAAGGTCTTAAAATCGTCAAACTAATGAGCCGAACGTCATCAAATCTGAAAACTAATGGGGCTAAACACGAGGAAGAAGGGGGGACCAGCAAAACGACCCAACTCCCCTTAATAAGCTTACGAACCCACACGCCTCACGTACGTCGCCATTACTGCCCGTTATCCCTACACAAACTAGTAGTGATGTTAAGGAGGAGGTACTTGTTTTTTCTCCCTCATACTTAGCCCCTTTAGCTTTGAGGTTTTAAGACGTTCGGTCCATTAGCTTGGCGAATTTGAAACCTTTCGCTCCATTTCTTTGTCAATTTAGAGACCTTTCGTACCATTTAGGTGTCAATTTTTTCCTGGCGAGCGATAACGAGCCTGTCATTTTAGGAGGAATCGGCCTTCGGCCGGGACATGTATCTGCCGAACAATGTACAAATTTATCTTAAAGGGGGGTCTAGGGGTGTTTTTTTAAAGTCTAGCGAGGAAACTATATAATAAATAAATAAATAGAGGAACCACTACCCCCTTAAAATACCTTCACGCCTCACATCACTATTACTATCAGCCATCCCTGCATGTAATAGTAGTGACATTACAATAGCACGCCATACGGACCACCAACAAAATAATGCGCAAAGGAAAGCGTACAACAACAGCACCATATACGAAAGAATGCACGGAAGAAAGTTGAGAGCAGTGACGAGAGGTTGTTCATTTTTCATCTATCACATAGGAATAAAATAGTTCTATCTTAATTAACCCCTTGAAGCTCTGACGCATTTTAGCGGTTTATTTTGGCTATCATTAGACGATTTTATGCAGCTTAGGAAGGATCTGTGGGTATTAAAAGAGTAAATACTATCTCAATTAACCCTTTGACTTCCGTATCCCGTTATTAATCTGAATAAAATCGTCTAATAGTAGCCAGAAAACAGAACAGAAACGCGTATTGGAGCTTGAAAGGGTTAATATCCTTCATATTCCATACAGTAGATGGTTTTGTTACTTCTTTTCAACTATAAATCTCTCTTTGATGATGGTGATAGTAGTGGTGATGATGACAGTTGTAGTGATGATGGTGACAGTTGTAGTGATGATGGTGACAGTAGTAGTGATGATGCTGACAGTAATAGTGGTGATGGTGAGAGTAGTAGTGATGATGACAGTTGTAGTGATGATGGTGATAGTAGTAGTGATGATGACAGTTGTAGTGATGATGGTGACAGTAATAGTGGTGATGGTGATAGTAGTGGTGATGATGACAGTAATAGTGATGATGCTGACAGTAATAGTGGTGATGGTGAGAGTAGTAGTGATGATGACAGTTGTAGTGATGATGGTGACAGTAATAGTGGTGATGGTGATAGTAGTGGTGATGATGACAGTAATAGTGATGATGCTGACAGTAATAGTGGTGATGGTGAGAGTAGTAGTGATGATGACAGTTGTAGTGATGATGGTGACAGTAATAGTGGTGATGGTGATAGTAGTGGTGATGATGACAGTAATAGTGATGATAATGACAGTAATAGTGATGATGCTGACAGTAATAGTGATGATGCTGACAGTAATAGTGGTGATGGTGAGAGTAGTAGTGGTGATGGTGAGAGTAGTAGTGGTGATTGTAATAGTAGTAGCGATAATGATAGCAATGGTGATGGTTTCAGTATATTCCGAACACTACTAAACGATGTTATTCAGTTTAAAAAGGGCCTCCAGCAAATTACCAGGCATCGAACTATCTCACGTAACCCTTATTACTCCCACAGATCCTTCTTAAACTGCACAAAATCGTATAACCAAAGCTAGAATAAAATTAGGAAGACGTTGCCGGTACAGAGGGGGTTAAGTAACTTAAAAATATATGCAACTAATACTATACGCTATTTTCCTAGCGAGCGATAGCGAGCCTGTAATTTAAGAGGAACCGGATTTTGGCCGGGACATTTTTCTACCGAAAAATGTACAAATATATCTTGAAGGGGGTCTTCGGGGTGTTTTTTAAGTTTGATGGAGGTCTAGGGAGCAAACTAAAATCCTTTCTTAAGATTGGGGTGAGTCAATTTCTCGCTAGCTATTAAAACAAAGAAAAAAACACGGGCTATAGGTCCCTTAAGGGGGGTGACCTGTTTTTGTTCTGTCCTTTTCCATCTTTCTCTGGCTTGTATCCATTTGGCCCCATTCAGCCTACTGTTTTAAGACGTTTATCCCCATCCAGGTGTCATTTTTTTACTGGTGAGCGGTAGCGAGCCAGCATATTTTTTATTTTTGTTTGACAGCAGGCTAAATTGGTACATTTTTCGATAGAAAAATGTCTCTGGCGAAGCCGGATTTCTTCATATAATGCTGGCTCGCTATCGCTCGCCATGAAGAAATCGACACCTAGATGGGGATAAACGTCTTAAAATAGTTGGCTGAATGGGGCCGAATGGATACAAGCCAGAGAAAGAGAGAAAAGGACAGAAATAACAAAAAGCATGTCACCCCCCTTAAGAATCAATGACACTACTACTGCACTTACTATTCCATTATGATATTCTAATACTGCAGACAGGGGTATAATATGGCCGGAGTAATACTGCAGACAGGGGTATAATATGGCCGGAGTAATACTGCAGACAGGGGTATAATATGGCCGGAGTAATACTGCAGACAGGGGTATAATATGGCCGGAGTAATACTGCAGACAGGGGTATAATATGGCCGGAGTAATACTGCAGACAGGGGTATAATATGGCCGGAGTAATACTGCAGACAGGGGTATAATATGGCCGGAGTAAAGATTGACAACCACGGAAGGCGAGGCAAAGACAACCAATAATTATGTAAAATAACATATTATTATCCGGTATGTATGTGTGTATCTATGTACTCAGGCACATACCTCATAGCCTGGAGACAGAGACCGAACAGAAACAACATATAATATTCTAATTCTTAGGGTCCGGGACCACTTTCACGTTCCTTCACCCCTTTCTCTGTCTCGTCTAGTAGGTGAAATAACACATTATAATAACAATAAATACAAATAAAAGAGAAGATTTGATTGACTGATTATATATATATATATATATATATATATATATATATATATATATATATATATACAATTTTTTTTTTTTTTTTTTTTTTTTTTTTTTTTTTTTTTAATATTATGCGTGGGTACTTACTATTCCATGACGAGGACCATCTCTGTCTCGGTGCTGAAGACGTCCCTGAGCTGCACTGTGCGGTGTGTGGGTCTGAGCATGGCACACACGGCCACCTCGTGCAGTATGTCCGCCGTACAGTCCATGCCCAGACGACGGCGGGAGGAAAACTTGGCTGCGAACTCCTCCCCGGTCACTCGGTGCTGGCAGTGGTACACGACCGCGAACTGACCCCTGGAAAAATTAAAAGAGAACAAATTGGTCATAATCAATATTTTCATTAATTTCACCACAACACCAAACACCTCCAATTAAATTAATGAAAGCATATGTGTGATATGTGATCATAAAAAAGGTAATTTCTTCATTCACATGAAAGAATTGAAAAAAACTAAAATAATAATAAAAATATATAAAAATGAAAACATCGACATCGACACATAAAATAAATAATTAATAGTAAATTTCCAATAATACTAATAATACTAATAATAATAAAAACAAATAATAATAATAATAATAATAATAATAATAATAATAAAAACAAATAATAATAATAATAATAATAATAATAATAATAATAATAATAATAATAATAATAATAATAACTATACAGATGGCTTAAAGCTTGGATCATTGAAAACTTGGCTGCGAACTCCTCCCCGGTCACTCGGTGGTACACGACCGCGAACTGACCGCTGGGGAAGATAAAGGGTTTGTTCATTAGTTAAAAAAAACAAAACAAAACACTAAATATTATAGCACCGAACCATAAAATTATATAATTATTTGACACAACTAGGAGGAAACTTTATTGTAAACTCCTCCTCCGTCACTCGGTGCTGGCAGTGCTACGCGAATTCGAACTCGTCCATGGAATAATAGGAGAGACGAAGTAGCCTGTATTATATTTATACAGTATATAATTATATATATATATATATATATATATATATATATATATATATATATATATATATGGTGTGTGTGTGTGTGTGTGTGTGTGTGTGAGAGAGAGAGAGAGAGAGAGTGAGTGTGTATGTGTGGTTGAGTGAAGTGTGGGCCATTAATGTTGAACTGAGCCACTTGTATCTATCTCAGCGGCCGGTTTACCACCACTCTCTGTCTGGCCGGTAACGAGTTTATAGAGTGCTTATTAACGGGTGATGCAAGGTGGTTTATACATACACACACACCTGCATATATATTCTCTCGGTCTCTCTGTCTGTCTGTATGTATGTCTGTCTGTCTGTCTCTCTGTCTCTCTAGCAAACACACACCCACAGTGCCACACACATACAAAGTCACACACATACTCTCGCTCTCTCTCTCACTTAAACATTAGGCCTACCATAGCGCGGTTGGGAATATGAACATGATTAAATTAATATCCAGTATTCGAGAATGGATAATAAGTCGTAGGCGTGTGCATAAACCTTTAACCGTCCTGGTGGTGTAATGGTTAAGGTGGCAAAAATCTGTGTGTGATAACCCAGGTTCGAATCCTGGTGGAGCACATAATTATACTTAATTGATTTCATTGGGGGTGTTTGGTGTTGTGGTGAAATTAATAAAATATAGATTATCAGCCCCCATATTGTCCCTGCAGAGTGAGGATGAACGATTAATATTTTTAGGCCGTGGTTGTTGGTGGTGGAGTCCCTGGTGGATGATATATTATGATCTACTGTATAACTCCACACGACACCAACACTGTTTCCTACATTACTCTCTCTCTCTCTCTCTCTCTCTCTCTCTTATCCACATAATCCTCCATCCACCATTTTATCTACATAATGCTTCCTTCCTCCCTCCTATCTACATAATGCTTCCTTCCTCCCTTCTATCTACATAATGCTTCCTTCCTCCCTCCTATCTACATAATGCTTCCTTCCTCCCTTCTATCTACATAATGCTTCCTTCCTCCCTTCTATCTACATAATGCTTCCTTCCTCCCTTCTATCTACATAATGCTTCCTTCCTCCCTTCTATCTACATAATGCTTCCTTCCACCCTTCTATCTACATAATGCTTCCTTCCTCCCTTCTATCTACATAATGCTTCCTTCCTCCCTTCTATCTACATAATGCTTCCTTCCTCCCTTCTATCTACATAATGCTTCCTTCCTCCCTTCTATCTACATAATGCTTCCTTCCTCCCTTCTATCTACATAATGCTTCCTTCCTCCCTTCTATCTACATAATGCTTCCTTCCACCCTTCTATCTACATAATGCTTCCTTCCTCCCTTCTATCTACATAATGCTTCCTTCCTCCCTTCTATCTACATAATGCTTCCTTCCTCCCTTCTATCTACATAATGCTTCCTTCCTCCCTTCTATCTACATAATGCTTCCTTCCTCCCTTCTATCTACATAATGCTTCCTTCCTCCCTTCTATCTACATAATGCTTCCTTCCTCCCTTCTATCTACATAATGCTTCCTTCCTCCCTTCTATCTACATAATGCTTCCTTCCTCCCTTCTATCTACATAATGCTTCCTTCCTCCCTTCTATCTACATAATGCTTCCTTCCTTCCTCCCTTCTATCTACATAATGCTTCCTTCCTTCCTCCCTTCTATCTACATAATGCTTCCTTCCTTCCTCCCTTCTATCTACATAATGCTTCCTTCCTCCCTTCTATCTACATAATGCTTCCTTCCTCCCTTCTATCTACATAATGCTTCCTTCCTCCCTTCTATCTACATAATGCTTCCTTCCTCCCTTCTATCTACATAATGCTTCCTTCCCCCCTTCTATCTACATAATGCTTCCTTCCTCCCTTCTATCTACATAATGCTTCCTTCCTTCCTTCTATCTACATAATGCTTCCTTCCTCCCTTCTATCTACATAATGCTTCCTTCCTCCTCCCTTCTATCTACATAATGCTTCCTTCCTCCCTTCTATCTACATAATGCTTTCCTTCCTCCCTTCTATCTACATAATGCTTCCTTCCTCCCTTCTATCTACATAATGCTTCCTTCCTCCCTTCTATCTACATAATGCTTCCTTCCTCCCTTCTATCTACATAATGCTTCCTTCCTCCTCCCTTCTATCTACATAATGCTTCCTTCCTCCCTTCTATCTACATAATGCTTCCTTCCTCCCTTCTATCTACATAATGCTTCCTTCCTCCCTTCTATCTACATAATGCTTCCTTCCACCCTTCTATCTACATAATGCTTCCTTCCTCCCTTCTATCTACATAATGCTTCCTTCCTCCCTTCTATCTACATAATGCTTCCTTCCTCCCTCCTATCTACATAATGCTTCCTTCCTCCCTTCTATCTACATAATGCTTCCTTCCTCCCTTCTATCTACATAATGATTCCTCCCTCCCTTCTATCTACATAATGCTCCCTTCCTCCCTCCTATCTACATTGTCCTCCCTCCTACCTACATAATC
Organism: Paralithodes platypus; assembly: GCA_032716605.1. Taxonomy (NCBI): domain Eukaryota; kingdom Metazoa; phylum Arthropoda; class Malacostraca; order Decapoda; family Lithodidae; genus Paralithodes; species Paralithodes platypus. Next base: position 62,366,422 of record CM064573.1, read on the forward strand.
CTTCCCTCCTACCGACATAATCCTCCTTCCTCCCTCCCTCCTATCCACATAATCCTCCCCTCCTCCTTCACGTCTAACACTATACACCTCTCAAAATTGCAAATAGCGTACTCTCAAAAGAACAAGTTGACGATATGCAACACAATCTAGATAAATTGTCATGTTGGGCCCAAATTTGGCAAATGAGTTTCAATGCGGATAAATGTAAAGTACTACATATCGGATACCTAAATGAGAAAGCAAACTATTCGATGAATGGCACTCAGCTTAAGAATGTAAACAGAGAAACCGATCTGGGAGTAACAATATCGAGTAACCTAAAACCGAGTCAACAATGTTCAGAAGTTGTTAAGAAGGCAAACAAAATAATTGGCTTTATAGGCAGATCATTTGAGCATAAATCCAAAGACGTTATCCTAACCCTTTACAATTCCTTAGTCCGCCCTCTTCTAGAATACTGCGTTCAATCCTGGTGCCCTTATTACCAAAAAGATATAAACAAGCTAGAACGAGTTCAACGTAGAGTTACCAAAATGATACCTAGCCTAAAGAACAAACCATACGAAGAGCGTCTTAGAGAATTAAATCTATTTCCTTTAACCCAGCGCAGATTAAGAGGTGACTTAATTCAAGTGTTCAAAATCATCAAAGGCATCGACAATATGAACTGTAGTAGGGGAGGTGTGGTGGAGTGGTCTTGCCACTGGCCTGGTAATCCAAAGGTCCCGGGTTCAAATCCCGATGTATCAACGGGAAGATATTATTGGGATGGAATTTGTGCTGTACCTGGTATCAGTGCATTACCACAAGCCCACCGAAACGTCAATAAAATACCCTCATTGTTCCCTGATTAAATAGCACTGTATGAATATTCCCATATTCAAAATATGCTATAGGGGTGCAATGCCTGGTGAGTTATCTGCTCAACAGGTGGCGTTGTGTGTGTGTAAGTGTCAGAGTCCGAGTGTAGGGGGTGAGACAGTGAAGCACGGGAACAAGGTGGCTTCAGAGATGGGGTCGTTTCGGGCCATGAGTGAGCACCGTGCCTCATGTGAAGGCAAGATGGCAGGTGCTCGTTGTACTCTACGTGCTTCACATGTCTCACTCCCTAGACTGGAACAAGACCTCACGGGCTTCACTGTTCATTGTAAAGCGGTGAATGTTAAGGCTCTCAGCCTATGCCCGAGAGGAAGTAAGTTGGAATATAGAAAAAAAAAAAAAAAAAAAAAAGTACTTCACTATCGACCAATCTAATTACACGCGGGGAAACGGTTGCAAAATTATTGGTAAATCTTTTAACTCACACGAATCTAAGAATTTCTTCTTCAATCGAGTTGTCAACTTGTGGAATGGGCTTCCCCGAAACGTTATAGACTGCATCACCGTTGATTCATTTAAACTCCGCGTAGACAAATATCTCGCATCAAACCCGCGACTGACTGCGTTTGTAAATGAATAACTTTATTTTATCCCCCCCTCAGTTACTAACCCATCTGTCCCCTACTAACTTCCTAATCCTGCCACTGACATTAGTTCCAGGGCAGTAATTCCCTTTCCAATGTTTCCTTACCCACTCTAAACCACTATTTGGACACTTGATCCTCAGTGTTTTGGAGGACAAGCAACCTAGAAGGGTCACTAGATCTGTTGTTGCTTGATTTCCTTTGTACTCCCCCCTCCCTGCCCTATCTACATAGCCTAATCCTCCCCCTCTCCCCCCCCCTATCAATATAATCATTTACATAATCCTACCTACCTACTCCACCCTCATGTCTACAATATATTCCTCTCACCCCTACTATCTATTGTAACAAGTCGTCTCACTACCTAACCACTTCGCTACCTCAAAAATGATAAACCCGAAAATTCGACAAGGGATCTACTGTAGTTTGTGGAACATGTGCGGTATGTTGAATATATACTCAGGCATATAACCCATTACATAGTTGGGGTGGCCGACTCGAGATTGAGCCAGAACAGAAACAACATGCCGAACATGAATTAGCCTACCCAAAATAAGATTAAGTTTGGTTTGGTAGGGTTTGTTGGTTGTTCTAATACTCAGCAGGTCACAAATACAGATATATATAAAGAAAGACAGGACGCTACTCAAACATAATTCGATTTTCATCTATTCTCACCAGTCATTAACCCTTTGAAGATGATGACGCATTTTGAGTTTATTCTGGCTATCATTAAACGATTGTATTCAATTTAGGAGGGATCCGTGTGAATCATAAGGGTAAAGACTATCTCAATTAACCCTCTGAATTCCATATACCCTTCCTAATCCGAATGAAATCGTTTATCCATAGCCAGAACACAGAAAAGATATGCGTCATTGTATCTTCTAAGGGCTAAAATAAAGGCTCTCACAAACCTATCTAAAGCTGGAGTCACACGAGCCATTTTTCGAACAATTTGTACGGGCAATTATGGTCTGGCAGCTTCAAAAATTACACTATCATAATTCAACCGCCTAACATACTCTACCTTCAGTCTAGTTACCGATAGCAGTACACAAAAAGTCCCTTAACATAGCGAGAACAAACTTTGCCGGAAAAATCGCTCGTGTGACAGCGGCTTAACCACAACAGATCAATTATTAGTAAGTATGCATTATGATTTACTAGGTTATGTCAACTTAATTTTACATTTTATCTGTTTTATTAATAACCAGTATTCGAGAATGGATAATATGTCGTTAGCTTGTGCATAAACCTTGTAACTGTCTTGATAGCGTAATTGTTAGTGCACGGAATTTCGGTGTCAGTATCCTAGGTTCGAATCCTTGGAGTACCACATGTATTCATTAGTTTCATCGATTTCATTAATCAGGCATATTTGTAAGTAAATTGGTGGGTTGGTGATAATATGAATTAGTATTGAATTTTAGAACAGGGTAGCGATGGTGTCTGGTAGCGAGATGTCTAGCCTCCGTGTCCATTAGATCCTCCCTATCTCCCTCCCCCTTGTCTATTAGCAGTGATGATATGAAGCTTTAGAACCACTAAGTAGACTTACCTGTTGCTGCCGTGAGAGAGAGAGAGAGAGATTTTTTTTTTATTCAGCTTAAATAATAATTTGAGGAAGCTAGTTATTAGATATAGATTTTGCCTCACTAATTCTTAAACTGCATACAATCGTCCAGTGATAGCCAAACTAATTTGTTAACCCTTTAAGTACCGGTCCCGTCCTTCTTATTATATCATGGCAACTATTAGGCGATTTTATTCAAATTCAGAAGGGCCTCCAGCAATTATAAAGTTTCGAACTATCTCACTTAACCCTTTTTATTACCACAGATCCTTCTTAAACTATACACTATCGTCTTGATATAGCCATAATATAATAAAAAAGACGTCACCAGTACAGAAGGAGTTAAAGCCTACACACTACCACCACTAAATTGCATCTAATAATACAAGGACATATTTTCCTCCTCCCGATAGCACAGCCCGCCACTCCTGAACCATAAGTAGACAAGACTGAGGTGTAGCCAAGTATAAACAGATATCTTAATATTCCACACTTTATATTCAGTTAACCCCTTCTGTACCGGCGACGTCTATGTAGTTTTATTCTTTTTCATTTTATTCTAAACCCCATTGTACCGGAGACGGGTTTTTAATTTTACTCGAGCTGTATTTAGAAGATTGTGTGCAGTTTAAGAAGGATATGTGGTAGTAAAAAGGGTTAAGTGAGTTAGTACGAAGCCTGTTTTTTGCTGGAGGCCCTTTAATAACTTAACAAAATCGTCCAGAATAAAGTTAAAAAGATGCCGCCGGTACAGAAGGGGTTAATATTCCACACTTTATATTCAGTTCACCTATGCAGTACCGGTGACGTCCTTTTTATTATATGCAGGCAACTATTAGAAGATTATATTCAGCTCAGGAATGACGTCTACCAATTAAAAGACTTCAGACCGGTGACGTCCTTTTAATTCAATTATATTCCGGCAACTATTAGAAGATTATATTCAGGTTAAGAAGGACGTCTATCAATAAAAGACTACAGAGTATCTCAATTAACCCTTTTAGCTACCTAAGCTTCATAAAATCGTGCAAATATACACAAAATATGTCATCGGTACTGTGTTAGGACGCATTCTGGTTAACATTAGACGATGAAGAGGGTGGGAAGGAGGGGGGGGGGGGGGGGGGGGGAGTGGTGTTTTGGACCCCCTTCTCCCTCATGCTTAACCCCATTTGTTTTGACATTCTGAGACATAGTATGGCTGTGTTAAGACCTTTCGTGTCATTTAGGAGTCGATTTTTTTTTTCTGAGAAACAATTCGACACCTATTTAGAAGAAGGGAATTTTTCTACCTAAAAATGCATAGGCCTAGATACATTTCGATGATGGGTCTTGGGAGTATTATCTTTTAGCTTGATGGAGGTCTAGATATAATATGAAAAACATATATATATTATATACCGGTATATATATCCTTAAACACAACATCCAAATAAGTAATAATGTATAAAAAACACCATCTGAGGAAGAGCACTTTATTGACAACGTTTCGCAGATAGCTTCATCAGGTCACTAACAAATGCTGGTACATAGGAGGCCTTAAATATCCGTCCAGACAGGTGGCGGGGGAGGAGAGGGAGGTGGGGGTTGGGAGGGAGGAAGGAGGCAGGACAGGGAGGGGGCAGAAGCATGGGGGGAGGGGAGGCGGAGCCTATATATGGGTCAAATACATCAGTAAGAACTAGCAAAAACAGACATACAAACATGCGTACAGGGTAACAACTCTACTAGTACAAAGAAATAAAAATAACTATAACAATAATAATACAAATAATAATAACAATAATAATAATAAAATAATAATAATAAAAATAACATTAATAATAATAATACAGATGATAATATTAATCGTAACAATTATAATGAAAACAGTGAAGATAGTGCTAATATAATTTATAGTGGTACAGTACTAGCAATAAATAACATAGAGAGAGAGAGAGAGAGAGAGAGAGAGAGAGAGAGAGAGAGAGAGAGAGAGAGAGAGAGAGAGAGAGAGAGAGAGAGAGAGAGAGAGAGAGAGAGAGAGAGAGAGAGAGAGAGAGAGAGAGAGAGAGAGAGAGAGAGAGAGAGAGAGAGAGAGAGAGAGAGAGAGAGAGAGACCTTCATTAACGACTCTAGACCACACTGATAATAATTGGTCGCAACAAGGCAATAAAATGTTCCAACGTGGTGTCTCGTTGGGAACTAGTCGTTAATTGTAAAAGACTACCCGGGGCAAAAGAGGAGAGAAAAAAATATATATATATAGATAAGAAAAGGAGAGAGCACTGTAACTAAACAAAAAAATAGGAGAACATAACAAATAAAGGTAATAGCATAAAACAAATATAAACAAACAAAAGGGAACCATAAAAAATAAAGGTAATAGCATAAAACAAATATAAACAAACAAAAAGGAACCATAAAAAATAAAGGTAATAGCATAAAACAAATATAAACAAACAAAAAGGAACCATAGAAAACAAGAGCACTGCAAATAAAGAAGTACAGGAGAATATATAATAACAGGTAATAACATAAAAAACAAATAAAAACAAAATCCAAATAAAACCTAAAACATAAAAAACGGTTTACAATAGTATACTAATATATAAATGTGCAACTAATTAACTTACTCATATATTGACGAAGATTCGATGTGGTAGCTGTGTGTTTTTATATTATGTATCATATATTTTTCTAAACCATTATTTCCACATATGACTTTGACAATTTTGTTTTGTCTTTATATTGTGCCGTTCCTGTTTTGGTGTGTTTGTTTTGCAAGTGTGTTTGTCTTGGTGGTGTAATGGTTTGAGTGTTTAAAAATATGTGTGTGATAACCCAGGTCCGAATCCCGGTGGATCACATATATGCTTTCATTAGTTTCATTGGAGGTGTTTGGTGTTGGGGTGAAATTAATAAGATATAGAGATTACACAATAATTAATAGACCACAGTGAAAACTAGACGTGCTTTGTTCGCCGTACTAAAACCAATGTATCCCCCGGAAGCCATGTTTCGTCTCCAAACACACAACATTAGTATTTTATTAGTATTTTAATCATGAAGCCAATATACCCTGTTCCAAATAGTTAGTCCAGATCTCGTGAACCCTAACCTCTACAACTCAAAAAGGGCTGGGGCAAATGGGCTGTAAATTTGCACACCTATTCCCTATCTGACCCTTCTGAAATAGTACAAATAATAGTTCGATCAGTCCAGTCGTGTGTGAGTTACAGAGGTTAATATTCGAGAGTTTTGGACTACTTACTTGGAACAGGGTATAGTCTAATGTTTAACCCCTTCAGTCCCGGAGACGTATTTGTCATTGTATTCTAGCTACTATTAGACGATTATATTCAGCTTAATACGGGCCTCCAGCAATTAACAGGCTTAGAACTATCACACTTAACCCTTTTGACTGCCACAGATTTTTCTAAAACTGCACACAATCGTCTAAATATAGCTAGAAGAATATATAAAAGACGTCATCGGTACAGAAGGGGTTAAATAGCCACGGACATTTTGGTTGCGTGGATAAAATTTTACTCGAGTGTCCCAAAGCTTGTCCGCAATGCATTAACCCCTTCTGTACCAACGACGTCTTCTTAATTTATTCTAGCTATAGTTAGACGATTTTTGCAGTTTAAGAAGGATCTGTGGCAGTAAAAAAAGATTCAGTGAGATAGGTCGAAGCCTGTTAATATTGCTGGAGAGAGCGAGAGAGAGAGAGAGAGCGAAAAACAGAAACACGAACAGTAGCCAAATTAGGTCCCCGAGTGGCAATAATCGGGCGAAACACAGGCTATAAAATGTCCATAGCCAACAACAATGGTTATATAAGAAACCCCAAAGCTCCTGAAACAAACCTAGGGCCTCTCTTATCCTTATGTCTATCGCCTTGTTAAACCATCGTAAATGTCTGGGGGGTTTTCAGTCGCGGGGAATTTATCTGATTCGGGTGCGCATAGGGAGTGGATTTTCTCTTTTTCTTTTTCAGTCGGTCTGTCTTTTATGTCTGTCTGTCTCTCTCTAACTCTAACTCTCTAACTCTCTCTCTCTTTCTCTTTTTTAGTCGGTCTGTCTTTTATGTCTGTCTCTCTCTAACTCTAACTCTCTAACTCTCTAACTCTCTCTCTCGCTCTCTTTTAGTCGGTCTGTCTGGCTGTCTCTCTCTAGCTCTCTCTCTCTCCGTTTACTTACGTGCACAATTTGCAATGCATGCAACCGGCAACGAACAGAGGTAGTTGATAATTCCTGGATAAACACAATTTCAGGCAAGGTTATACAAAGTTTTGGTAGGCGTTATTGAGAAGTAGCGGTACGTTGAGTATTTCTTCTTGTTCCTGTTATGTTTCTAGCCTAGCTCTTTTACCCCATCATATTTATATTTATTTCTATCACTACAAGATACTATTACTATCACTATTTCTATTTCTACATTATTTCTATCACTACAAGATACTACCTTCATCCATGGTGCGATATATTTTCTCCTGTAATGTTGCTAGCCTAGCCCCTTTGGATTAAAATCTTTTTATTAATTTGTGTAACTATAAGAGTAACATCATGTAGCTTAATCCGCCTCGGTATGGGTTGTTAAGACCTTTTGAGGTACTGCTTGTCCTTGTAAACTAACTAACGTGGCTAAACATGAGGGAGAAGGGGGTCCAAAAAAACGTAATTGAAAATCTCCCCTTAAGTATTCAAAGGTCTTCCGAACTGAATGGAATCTCCTCATTAACCCTTGACCTACTACACACTAGAACACAGTAGTACCATCTTAACAGGGCCAACCTCGCTTTTTTCTCTTTCTCTCCCTCTCTATTTGGCTTGTATCCATTCGGCCCCATTCAGCATACTGTTTTGAGACTTTTACCCCCATCCAACTGTCAATATTTTTTTCTGGCGAGCGGTAGCGATCCAGCATATATGTATTTTTGTTTTGACAGCAAGCTAAATTTGTACATTTTTCGATAGAAAAATTTCTCCGGCAAAGCCGGATTTCTCCATACAATGCTGGCTCGCTTTCGCTCGCCAGTAAGAAATCGACACCTGGATGGGGATAAAAGTTTTGAAACAGTTGGCTGAATGGGGCCGAATGGATACAAGCCAGAGAGGGAAAGAAAAGGAGAGAAAGATAAAAAAAAAAGCAGGTGACCCCCCTTAAAGCAAACATAACAACATTGGTCAAATCAAATACCGGTACCCGTGACACACACACAAGGGACTGGAGTTCTTGAGTAGGGGCTTCAATCCTAACGTTATTCTTGACTTGCAGTGTGCTGGCTTTATAATCCAGAAGGCTTGATAGCCTCTGAAGTCCTATTATTATTAACTAACTGACACACACATTTGTTTCTTTTTCTTTTTCTTCTTCTCCTTCTCTCTCTCTCTCTCTCTCTCTCTCTCTCTCTCTCTCTCTCTCTCTCTCTCTCTGTGCTGTGCTATTTTTTTCTTCTACTGGTAATCTTAACCCATTCAGTACGGGTGCCTTCTTTTAACTTAATTATGGCTACTACAAGAAGATTTTATTCAGTTCAAAAATGTCCTACAGCAGTGAACAGGCTTCGCACTAAACCCTTAACACTATCGCATATCCTTCTTAAACTCCACAAAATCGTCTAAATATAGCTAGAATAAAAAATATATATACCGTACGTCTTTGGTACAGAAAGGGTTAAGGTCCCGGATTTCAAATCCCGATGAGTTAATGGGAAGATAATATTGGGATGGATTTTGTGCTATACTTCGCTTCAGTGCATCACCACAAAGCCCACCGATACGCCGTAATATTCCCATATCCATAATATGCTATAGAGCAGGGGTTCTTAACCTGGGGTCCATGGACAGGCTTCAGGGGGTCCGTGAAGGGCCGCTAACAATCTGTATTGGGCGTGAAGCGATCAGGTGTTAATACCGACTTGAGACGGTAACTGTGAGTGAGTTACTCAATCAGACTCAGTCCTACTGAAGCTCACAACTTTTTTTTTTTTTTTTTATAGTGAAGGTGTGTTTGTGTAAACTACTGTAAAGTGACTCGTAGAATTGTTTGCTTGCTTTTTCAACATAGAATCCACCAGCAAATATATTACACAACCGTCATATGCTAAGAGTCATAATTTAGTGATAATAGAATTTTCTTCAGTCTTGCTCGGGCGGTGATAGGGAGAGCACGCCATTGTGGGTCTATAAGAGGCCCTCCTAGTCCCTTATAAATATGATAATAGAATATATAAGCGGTATACACGTGCTTATCTATTGGATTTATGCATCACATATATTTTTATTTTATTTTAAACTTACCGCTAACCGTTTCACCCCAATGTCGCCGAAATGCCTACCCAGCTAAAGCTGTTCATCACAATCTCTTTCTACACGCCGCAATGTTGCATCTCTTTCACTCTACTATCGCTATTACAACAATCAATGTTCTTCAGAGCTCTATCAGTGCATACCCCCTTCCTTGCGGAGAGTATAATTAGGCACCCGCCTTTCAACACAGTCCCACTCCTATTCTGTCCAGCTCTTCAACCCAAGAATAGGCAAATGTTCTCAGTCTTCTTCTACTCAACGAGTGAACTCTGGAACTCTCTCCCTCAATCAAAATGTCCTTCATCCTATGACTTAAACTGCTTTAAACTTCGTGTGTACAGGTATTTTGACCCCTTGAATTCGGCCCTGTCACTCCTTCGGCTTTGGGAGAGACACTCGTTACAGGCAACCTGCCTTTGTCTCATTTCATACACATAACAAAAAAATGTGGCAAACAAATAAAAATACTAATTTTGCACAGTATTTGGTCCCTCATATTTTCATTTTTGACTGCCTTCAGGAAGCAGGAAATGCTATTTAAGGCACTCTAAATTTTCTATTTTTTCCGGGGGTGCATGCCCCCAGACCCACCTAGAGATCACAGCTTCGGCGCTCAGTCGCGCTATAATGATAACGGATTGGGGAAATAAAATAACACACATGTGTTTTTTTTTTGTGGGGGGGGGGGGGGGAGAGTTGACACCCTGTGTATGAGGCAATCAATTTTCAATACAATAAGTGTGTTCATTGCATGCAACATTTCGTATCTGTGTTTTTTCCTGGGAGGGGGTCCATAGGTTTCAACAGATTTTCAAAGGGGTCCGTGATTAAAAAAAGGTTAAGAACCCCTGCTATAGGGGCAGTGGATAGTGAGCAAACAGCTCAATAGGTGGCATTTGAGAGAGAGTGATGTCCGAGATTGTGAGATGAGAGCAGCTTCGAGCAGTCAGAGATGCAGGTGGCCACGAGGAGTCAAACAGGCATTGTAGGTCTACAAAGGTAAGACCATGAACAAGCCGGCTACAACACTCAGCCTGTCTCGATGCCTCACTCGCCATCTGAAATAAGATCTCCTGACTTCACCGTGTTGGGCAGTTGATTTTGTTTTTCTTTTTTAATGTGTATGAATAAGACAAAAGGCAGGCTGCCTGTAACTAGTATCTTTCCCCAAAGCCAAAAGAGTGACAGACGGCCAAATTCAAGGGACGTTGGGGTCAAAATGCCTGGACACACGAAATTTGAAGCAGTTAAAGTCATAGGATGAAGGTAAGATTGATTGAGGAGAGAGTTACAGAGTTCACTTGTTGAGTAGAAGAAAGACTGAGAAAATGTGCCAATTCTTGGATTGGAAAGCTCGACAGAATAGGAGTGGGACTATGTTGAAAGGCGGGTGCCTCAAACTCGCTGTAAGGGAGAGGGTATGCACTAAGAGAGCTCTGAAGAACATTGATTGTTGTAATAGCGATAGAAGAGTGAAAGAGATGCAACATTGTAACGTAGAAAGATATTGTAGGGAACTTGTAAGAGGAGGTAAGTTGATGAGGAAAAATGCTTTTGACTCTTTCGAGAAGTTCGGTATGGGTGGAGCCTCCCCACAAATGCAAGCACCACTCGAAACATGGGGTACACAGCTGTGCCCCGATACAGAGCAAGAAGCTATGCGGGGGTGGAGAACCCACAGAGACGGTTGAGTACACCTAACTTCTGGGAGGCTGTTTCAGCAAGAGTGGTAATATGAGCTTACCATGAAAGGTCGTTGGCCTATGTCCGGAGGTAGATTTGGCAACACAAAAAAATATATACTGTAAATGCACTCCTGACCACCTTGCAAGGATCGCAACGTCTACGTGGCCAGAATAACTATGCAAATCTCCGAAAGCCGCTTAATAAACTAGAACACTAGCACCATCTCCCAGCTGTTAATGTGGTGCCAGGTAAACAAATGAGAGGCCATCACACACCCGCTAAAAATAGTCTTGATAACAGGTGGTGGGACAGGCAAGGCAGGTAGGTAGCTGACTGCGCAAGCCGACCGTCATAGCTTCCCCTTAGTCTGATTAATGGCACAGGTTAACGCAGGAAAACAAAGATATGATGGGAGAGAGAGAGAGTGTCTGTGTGTGTGTGTGTGTGTTTGTGGGAGTGAGAGAGTGTGTGAGCGAGCTTCACCCTCCTCTTAGTTTGATTAATGACAAAGGTTAAAACATGAAACAAAGATACGAGAGAGAGAGAGAGAGAGAGAGAGAGAGAGAGAGAGAGAGAGAGAGAGAGAGAGAGAGAGAGAGAGAGAGAGAGAGAGAGAGAGAGAGAGAGAGAGAGAGAGAGAGAGAGAGAGAGAGAGAGAGAGAGAGAGAGAGAAAGCGAGGGGTTACACTAGCACATGTATGTATGTATGTATGAATGTATCTATGCATATGCTCAGGCACATATCCAACAGCTTGGGATGACCGAGTCGAGACAGAGCTCGAGCAGAAGCAACAAAACATATATATTCACACACATCTAGGTCAAGAAGACCCAGAGACCATTTGGGGTCCCCAGCATAAGACTCCCAAATACTTAGCCAATTTTGGGGTGAGAACTATTAAATTAAGTTTTGTGAATACTCCGCTAACTATAATATTCCTCCTTCAATTTAGTGGCTGACACCAGTTCAAAAAGACTCTTGAAAAAAATACCATGATAAAGTTGCCGAACAGAAGTCTCTCGCAAAACGTTTCTTGTGACCCGGCCCTTTAGTGTGATTAATGATGAGAGTAAGGTGGTGCAGACGGGTGCACACTGCAGACCTATACTGTGGGGGGAAAGCAGAACTATTGCACTGGAGGTCGAGGCCAGACACACTTTGTGGTGGAGGGGAGCTAGATGTTTTGGTTGTGAGTGTGTGGTGGTAAGTTTATGTTGAGGTGCCCGCAGAGGGTCGCTCTCGGGCGGCATAATGTGCGGAGTTTGTGCATGGGGTCAATGATTAGGGAGAGGATCAGAAGGATTAGGATTAGGGATAACATGACTGGTGATCCTAGTTCTAAAAGAATCAAGAGTGGGGCTATTAACCCTTTCACGCATATGACGCGATTTTGAGCCTATTAGGGATAATTTAAAGCCTTTGTTACCATCAGGGGTATTTAGAAACCTTTAGTTTAGTTACTTCAACCTCTGCAGTTGTCTTTGAGTTAGCTGTGGGCAGAAAACTAATTTTGGAGAGGTAATTATAAGAGTGAGAGAACTATTTCTTATTGCTAATCTGGCAACCTCTGCGTCATAAATGCGTGAAAGGGTTAACTATAAGAAATGGGAGGTGATTCTACTCTTGGATGCTGCGGGGGAAAAATTAGTGTCTAAAATATTGTGTCCGTGCTTGCCTGATACGTGTTGTATTTTAGGTTGTGGCTGCGTCTCGTAAATCATATACCGGTACTTGTAGGGTGTAAAAAATGATTTGTCTATGTCTAATAAGTTGTTAGTGATTTTGGTCAAATTGGATTTTCGGTCACGTATGTGTTTTTTGTATTAAAATCCTTTTTCTCACCAGTTCCTTCATTGATTAGTGTGTTTTAAAGTGTTTTTCCTTCAGCAAATTCATTTTTACCCATTATTTTGCAATATTAAAACATGCCCCCTAAAACCATATTTTGTCATTACCCTAACCTAACAACCTAACCTAGCCTAGCCCCCAGACCCCCGCAGGGTTAGCATTGATATAGTATATGACAAAATACTAAAAATACGGTAACAAAGTGAAAAATATTAGTTCTCAGCTGATCCAAGATGGCCGCCATTATTCCTTCCACCCTTATTTAACCCACAAAGTCTAAGGAAAAATAATTTAATATGCAGCGGTAAAGACATATATTGCGGTGACTAATACTCTATGACAAAGCTAAAGTACCGGCACACATTTAGAACATTATATCCCATATGTGACCGAAAATCCAATTTGTCCAACCAAAGTGTCTCTAGTATCTCCAAAGTCAGCAAGTCTTACAAGATGGCTCCCATGTTAGCTCTGTTGTATAGGTAGATTTCCATGGGTAAATGTTTCTGAATGTTTGGTTTTATGTTTGCGTCCACAAGTATCATGTCGTGGTCACCTACGTCCCGGTATAACCCTTTGTTCGTGTAATACAGGAGAGGTTGTTCTTAAGAAAAAAGTCAAATAAGAACATCTGAAGGCTTTCGACTGGGATTTAATACACTTGCGAGTTTCAGGCTATGAGCCGTAAACATCGCCATTAAACATAAATGCAATAATAATGCAGATTTTTGATGGACAGTAAACAGGTTTAATATGACTTTATGTGTTTATAAATAAACTACGACCGTAATATAGCTGATGTATTTCTGCTTAATATCGATGTCAACAGCTCCAACTTCCTTCTAGCATTTAACTCACAAGTGGTCAATATTTGTTCTTTTAAGGGGAGATTTCCACTTGAGGGGTTATTTTCTTAACCCCTTTCTCCCTCATGTTTAGCCCCATTGCTTTTGAGATTTTAAGACTTTCGCCCCATTAGTTTGACGATCTTAAGAAGTTTCGCCCCATTTCTGTCAATTTTAAGACCCTTCGTGCCAATTAGGTGTCGATTTTTTCCTGGCGAGCGATAGCGAGCCTGTAATGTAAGAGGAACCGGCCTTCGGCCTGGAAATTTTTCTACCGAAAAATGTACAAACTTATCTTGAAGGAGGTTTATGGGGTGTATTGCTAAGCTTGATAGAGGTCTACGTAATAAACTAAAAACCTCCCCTTAATGCCCATTACCGTTCTCGTCGTTATATGCATGGCCTTTGCAAAACTCAGTTAGTTAGTTAGTCAAAATAGGACTTCAGAGGCTATCAACCCTTCTGGATTATTAAGCCAGCACACTGCAAGTCAAGAATAGCTTCAGGACTGGAGCCCCTTTTCGAGAACTCCAGTCCTTTGAACTCCGGAGTGTGTGTGTGTGTGTGGTGAAGCAGAGGTGGGTGAAGAGAGAGAGAGAGAGAGAGAGAGAGAGAAAAAAAGAGCGAGAGTGAGTGAAAGAGCGAGAGTGAGTGAAAGAGCGAGAGTGAGTGAAAGAGCGAGAGTGAGTGAGAGAGCGAGAGTGAGTGAGTGAGAGAGCGAGAGTGAGTGAGTGAGTGAGAGAGCGAGAGTGAGTGAGTGAGAGAGAGAATGTGAGAGTGAGTGAGGGATAAAGAAAAAAAAAACGAAAAAGGCGGCTTTGAAAATGTCATATTACTACCCAACAACAAAACAGAATAGAAGACCATCGCTAATTATCCGCTTGAGCTGCAAGATAAGTTAATTAGACACGAGCCGACCGTAAACAATTATAATTTATATTTACACCCGCAGAATTAAGGGAAAATTATGATGCGTGCTGGGCTTAAGGGAAGATGTCCACTCGAGGGATTTTTTCTTGACTCCTTTCTCCCTCATGTTTAGCCCCATTGTTTTTCTAATTTTAAGACGTTTGCCCCATTATTTTGACTATTTTAAGAACTTTCAACCCATTTCTGTCAATTTTAAAACCTTTCGTGCCATTTAGGTGTCGATTTTATCCTGGCGAGCGATAGCGAGCCTGTAATTTAAGAGGAACCGGCTTTCAGCCGGGAAATTTTTCTACCGAAAAATGTACAAATTTATCTTGAAAGGGGCTCAAGGGGGTGTAATATTAAGCTTGAAGGATATCTAGGGACCAAACTAAAAACCTCCCCTTAATTCAACAGTCTGGAAAAATATACAAAACATACCATATACTGTATATACCAGGAACAGCAACGATAATAATAATAATAATAATAATAAAAATAATAATAAAAATAATAATAAAAATAATATCTATAATGCTAATATTAATAATACAAATAATGGTACTGTTGGGGGATCACTACCGCAACATTTACTACATATTAGTTGTCTTAATCGAAACTTTTACATCGACCTTGCTGTTCAAATTCAGAATTGACTTAATCATTGTGTACAAATAGTTAAAGGAAAGTGTGTTACCTTGAGGCGTAATAAGCTAACCTATAAACGCTAACTACTTATCTTGTTACTGAACAATATGTATAATTCAATATTTCTCGTATGAGCTACGCATGTGATATATCGTCTGAAGTAAAATGAGAAATATTTGTCCACAAAATAATAAAACTCAAACAGAAGAAAATAACAATCCCAAGCCACCACTCACCGTTCTGAAGCCAGTTTAGGAAGCAGAAAACCACTTCAGCAATCATCCACGTCAGATATTTCTCTCCCACTCTAAGGAAATTAATACCGCCTCGACTCCCGCCACAAGCCTAGGAGATATTACTCGTTTGTCTGTCTACTCCCGCCACGAACCTAGGAGATATTACTCGTTTTTCTGTCTACTCCCGCCACGAGCCTAGGAGATATTACTCGTTTTTCTGTCTACTCCCGCCACGAGCCTAGGAGATATTACTCGTTTTTCTGTCTACTCCCGCCACGAGCCTAGGAGATAGTACTCGTTTTTCTGTGTACTGCCGCCACGAACCTAGGAGATATTACTCGTTTTTCTGTGTACTGCCGCCACGAACCTAGGAGATATTACTCGTTTTTCTGTCTACTCCCGCCACGAGCCTAGGAGATAGTACTCGTTTTTCTGTCTACTCCCGCAACGAGCCTAGGAGATATTACTCGTTTTTCTGTCTACTCCCGCCACGAGCCTAGGAGATATTATTACTCGTCTATATTTCTAATCTCTCCCGACAGAGGAGATTCAATTACCGGGTTGTGGCGGCCGGGGGGGAAACATTTAAGTTTTAAAAGTGCTTACCTCCTGCGCTTCGAAAAATTCAGGTTTTGGTAGCGGGTGGAAAAAGAACAAAAAATCTAAGTATCTAACACTGTACTTCCTCTGATATAAATCCATTGTTTTCCTGCGATATTAGTTTTGTTTTTGTTTTTGTCTAGTTATATTTAGAGGACTTTGTCCGGTTTATGAAGGATCTGTGGTAGTATAAAGGGTTAGGTGAGATAGTTCGAAGCCTGTTAATTGCTGAAGGCCCTTTAATTAAATTAAATCGTCTAATACTAGCCCAAATAAATTGAATAGGGCATCACCGGTACTGAAAGGGTTAATGCTGGCAAACCCGCTCAGTTCGGCCTGCCATGTCTCTATGCCACACAAGCCAGTTTGGACATGTGTTTCTGGGTGGCCTGATGGCTTGCGCAGGTCTCACAGGCTTGCACAAACCAACAAATCACCTCCCACACGCGAAAATTTACTTGTGTTTGCCAAGTAGAATCGTGAGCACAAATAAGGTTACACTAATTCGAACATCTGAACTTCCAAAGCCCAGTTCGGAAGCATTTGAGCTATAACTACTGTCTTGTTTGTGTTCGATACTGATTCAAACGGGTGCGTCGCCATTTATGCTCTTAACCCGTACAGTACCGGTGACGTCCTTTTCATTATATTTTGGCAACTCTTAGACGATTGTATTCAGATTAGGAAGGACCTCTAGTGATAATAGGGTTTCAAACTATATCAACCAACCCTTTCAACCACTGTAGATCCTTCCTAAGCTGCATAATATCGTCTAAATATAACTAGAATAAAAGATAACACAGGTCGTTGGTACTCAAAGGGTTAACCAAATCTCACTCTGGATAGGACCAGCCCTCACCCAAGAGCGAATAATTTATGTAGGAAGGGAATAGTCTATATCATAACGAACATTAAATAAGGAATTGAGTGATGATTTATGAAACACAACTTGATATAACCCAGTTAACTAAAAAAATCTCGTTTATATATCTTTATTTCATGTATCACTGCATCGGGATTCACTTTGGAAAGGCATACGTAAGTTGTCATTAACCCCTTGAAGCTCTGACGCATTTTTAGCATTCTATGTTGGCTATCATTAGACGTTTTTGTGCAACTTAGGGAGGATCTGTGGGTATTTAACGGGTAAAGACTATCTCAATCAACCCTCTGACTTCCATATACCCTTCCTAATCTGAATAAAATCGTCTAATAATTACCAGAAAACGAAAAAGAAATGCGTATTGGATATTAAAAGGGTTAATTCCTAAAGTATTTACCTCCCGAGCTGCACTATATTAACCCTTTCTGTACCAGTGCCGTAATTTTAACTTTATCCTGGCTACTATTAAACTATTTCATTCAGCTTAGGAAGGACCTCTAGCATTAATAAGGCTTCTAACTATCTGAACCAATACAACCCACAGATCACAGATCCTTCCCAAGCTGCAAACCTACTCAAAGGGTTAAGGCTCTAATAGGTAATGGAACAAAAAGGTTGGTTCGAAGCACTTAAGGGGAGGTATGTCGTTTTTCTTAGATCCTCTTCTCCCTCATGATAAGCCCCATTACTTTTGAAATTTGAAGACGTTTGCCCCATTAGTATGTCGATTTAAAGACCTTTCGGCCCATTTCTTTGTCAATATTAAGACCTTTGGTGCCACTTAGGTGTCGATATTTTTTTTCTTTTCTGGCGAGCGATTTCTGGCGAGAGATAGGAACCGGGGAAATTTTTCTAACAAACAAAAATTACAAATTAATCTTCGAAGGGGGATCTTGGGGATGTTATATTTAAGCTTGATGGAGGCCTGGGAAGGAAACTAAAACTAACGATAAATAAATAAATACAAAAATAAATAAATAAATAAATAAATAAATAACAAATAAATACATATATAAATAAACAAATAAATAAATAAATAAATAAACAAATAAATACATATATAAATAAACAAATAAATAAATAAATAAACAAATAAATAAATACAAAATAAATACATATATAAATAAACAAATAAATAAATAAATAAACAAATAAATACATATATAAATAAACAAATAAATAAACAAATAAATAAATAAATAAATAACTAAATAAACAAATAAACAAATATACAAATAACAAATAAATAACACCTACCCCCTTAACCCGAGAGTCTATTTTCGACCCTATTCTTAAAGTTCTGGGAAGAGCGTTGTGTATCCCATATTAACCCCTTCTGTACCGGCGACGTCTTATTTATTTTATTCTGGCTATATTAAGACGATTTTGTGTAGTTTAAGGGGGAGCTAGCCTAGTAGTTTTTTTTTACCCCCTTCTCCCTCATGTTTAGCATATTAGTTTTGACATTTTAAGACGTTCGTTCCGTTATTTTGGCGATTTTGAGACCTTTTGCTTCATTTCGTTGTCTAATATCAAGACCTTTTGTGCCATATAGGTGTCGATTTGTTCCTGGCAAGCGATAGTGAGCCTGCAATCTACCGAAAAATTTACAAATTTATCTTGTAATTTTTTTTTTTTTTTTTTTTTTTATATAGGCCTAAGCTTGACGGAGGTCTAGCGAGGAAACTTAAAAATAAATTAACATATATAATATGTAGACCAAAAAACAAGCACTATCCCCTTTAGAAGGATCTTAAAAGGAGCGGTACCGGTAGTAAATAGGTCTAAGTAAAGTAGTTCGAAGCCTGTGAATTAAACTGAATAAAATCGTCTGATAGTAGCCAGAATCAAGTTAAAGGGACGGCACCGGTACTGAAAGGGTTAATGCTTGGACAATTAGTGTTGATTTATTTACCCTTTCAAAATACGATGAGGCATTTCTTTTCTTTGCTTATGGCTACTAATGGACGATTTTATTCGAAGTGGAAGAGTAAATGAAAATCAGAGGGTTAATGGAGATATTCTTTACCCTTTTGTTCCCCACAGACCCTTCCGAAGCTGTGTAAACTCGTCTAATGATAGATAGAGTAGACTGTCAAAACGCGGCATGATCCTCAAAGGGTTAATACCAGGCTCATAAAGATTGACGTATATTTCCTCTGAATTTGTTATCAATCCTTCGTATTAAACTATGATAATGTTAAAGAACTTGTTACTTTCTGAATGATAAGTGTTGGAGCCTAACACATTTAAATATAAAGGAAAGCAAGTAACAACATGCATAGTTATCCTTCTATAATTGTTTGAGGTAGAGTAAGGATGAACTGCCAAGTAATGTGGCTTTATGAGACTTTTTCACCCACACCCACACCCACTCACTCACTCACTCTCACTCTCTCTCTCACTTCCGAACACAAAGGAGACATCAATTAAAGCCCCCTCCTAGGATAACTCATTTAGTCTCGGAAACTAACATTTTCATCCCTTCTGTACCGGCGACGTCTTTCATATTGGATTTCAGCTACATCTAGACAATCTTATGAAGCTTAGGAAGGATGTATGGTAGCTAAGAGGATTAATTGAGATATTCTGTAGCCTTTTAATTGGTAGAACTCCTTCCTTAACTAAATATTATCGTCTGATGTTTGCTAGACAATAATACAATGGATATCACCGGTACTGAACGGATTAATCTCACCCGGACGCAATAATTTACAATACTTACATACCGTACATACTTACATACAAACATACATATATTCGTACTTACATGGGTATATATTGCATTCACTGTATACGTATACACAGTCGTGGTCAGGATTAGATAGTTAAGACAGACGTTCAGAGGCTATCAACTCTTCAGGATTATTAAGCCAGCACACTGTAAGTCAAGAATAGTGCAGGACTGAAGCCCCTTTTCGAGAACTCCAGTCCCTTGTGGTCAGTATTTTTTTTACAATTATTAGTAGCACAATTATGATACATTGGCGAACTATTTTGATAAACTGCTTGCTCCACAACGATCACATAGCTGGGATTCACTAGTTAATGTTCACCGCCTTGTGTTTATCATTAAGTGTTTAAGGGGAGATGTCCACTTGAGGGATTTTTTTCTTGACTCCTTTCTCCCTCATGTTTAACCCCATTGTGTTTTTTAATTTTAAGACTTTTGCCCCATTATTTTGACGATTTTAAGAACTTTCAACCCATTTCTGTCAATTTTAAGACCTTTCGTGTCATTTAAGCGTCGATTTTATCCTGGCGAGCGATAGCGAGCCTGTAATTTAAGAGGAACCGGCTTTCAGCCGGTACATTTTTCTACCGAAAAATGTAAACATTTATCTTGAAAGAGGCAGAAGGGGGTGTAATCTTAAGCTTGAAGGATATCTAGGGACCAAACTAAAAACCTCCCCTTAAGTATTTGATCACCACGACTGAAAATAAAGCAGATAACGTACATAAAGCAGATAACGTACATAAAGCAGATAACGTACATAAAGCAGATAACGTACATATATTTACTGTTATATAAACTCACAATAGCTTCATAACCAAATGTAAAGCAGAGTACCACTGTCGGTATATTTGAAGTGTTACTATTATTCAAATTATCATTAGAGTGTTTAACTAGGTTTTAAAAGTTGCTGTGGTTATTAGTTAGTTATTTGCGATGTGTTTACCGTGTTACTTTCCAGAGATCATAGTCATTAAAATCGTTTAATAACAACCAGAATCAAATGAGATAATGGGTAGTGACGTACTGAAAGGGTTAACATAATCAATATTAGCAACTTTCACTCTTGCCCGGTGTCGTAATATTATTATTTAGGATATTAGTGGTTGTAATATTTATGAGATATACTTGATGTTAGGATATTATTGTCTTTTTTCGCCTTCATGAAAAAAAAAAAAAAAAAAAAAAAAAAAAAAAAAAATAATAATAATATATATATAACAGACTTAGAAGGACTTCGATAATTATAGGAGGTACAGCTATCTCAACTCACCATCTAACTCTCAACAGGTTAATAACATCGTCTAGTGATAGCCAGAATAAATGAAAGACAGGTGTTCTCGTAACGAATGGGTTATTTTCACTCAGAGGTAACAATTTCCAAATAAACTTCATTGTTAATTTCCACGCAAGCCGAGTTAATTAATATGGTTCCCCAATTTAATGCACAGCTACTGACAAAAGTTCATGAGCTTTTGCGGTTCTCTGTATGCAAATATGTCCATTTGCTTGATGTGTTGATCAAATTAGCTGTGCATAAATAAATATATCTCATGTATTGATTATAATATAGGTGATTGTTTATTAATATATCTCATGTATTGATTATAATATAGGTGATTGTTTATTAATAAATATATCTCATGTATTGATTATAATATAGGTGATTGTTTATTAATATATCTCATGTATTGATTATAATATAGGTGATTGTTTATAAATATATCTCATGTATTGATTATAATATAGGTGATTGTTTATTAATATATCTCATGTATTGATTATAATATAGGTGATTGTTTATTAATATATCTCATGTATTGATTATAATATAGGTGATTGTTTATTAATATATCTCATGTATTGATTATAATATAGGTGATTGTTTATTAATATCAATCTTAAGGGGAGATTTCCACTTGAGGGACTATTTTCTTGACCCCTTTCTCCCTCGTGTTTAGCCCCATTGCTTTTGAGATTTTAAGACGTTTGCCGCATTATTTTGACGATTCTAAGAACTTTCAACCCATTTCTGTCAATTTTAAGACCTTTCGTGCCATTTAAGTGTCGATTTTATCCTGGCGAGCGATAGCGAGCCTGTAATTTAAGAGGAACCGGCTTTCAGCCGGGACATTTTTCTACCGAAAAATGTACACATTTATTTTGAAAGGGGCTCAAGGGGGTGTAATCTTAAGCTTGAAGGATATCTAGGGACCAAACTAAAAACCTCCCCTTAATGGAATTATTGGCCTAAAGAAAATCGCAGGAGTTCATGAATATTTGTCAGTAGCTGTACAATCGACCTAATAAGTAATGTCTCGGCACCATGTATATTTTGATCAATAATTGGCATCAGCAATATCTAAAACTGTCTAAATTCGTTTTGAGTGAGACATACAAACATACCCACCCTATTCAACATCTGACAGACATTAATACAGCACAGAGCGAGCCAAACGTAATGACAGCTGAGACATGACTTACTAGCGCGACCGTACCACGCTATTACTTCCACACTGTAATATAGTTTGATCTTAAACAAACGTAACATTTCCTAGATAAACTTTCTTATTAATCCCTCCCTAACTTTACAGAACTCATGTAATTATAATCTTCGACTCTATACATCCACTCGATATACCGTTTGCGTAAATCGTGCTTTAGTTTCCGACCACAACGTTTTAATTTCACCCAACCGTATCAAATGCCAGATACATTTTCTTGTTAAGGGGGAAGTGCTTGGTTTTTGGCATATATATATATATTTATTTTTGAGTTTCCTCGCTAGACCTCCATCAAGCTTTAAAAAAAAAACACCCCCTAGACCCCTTTTCAAGATAAATTTCTGTTTTTCGGTAGACAAATGTCCCGGCCGAAGGCCGATTCCTTCTAATATTACAGTCTCACTATCGCTCGCCAGGAAAAAAATCGACATCTAAATGGCACGAAAGGTCTAAATATTGACAAAACAAATCGGGCGAAAGGTATCAAAATCGCCAAACCAACGGAACGATCGTCTTAAAATATCAAAAATAATATGGTAAACATGAAGGAGGAGTGCCAGAAAAAGCGACTACCTCCCCTTAATTTCCTCCAAGTCTAGTAATAATTGTAGCTTCCTCCTTCAGTGTAGCGTTTGATTAGCCCCGCACCGCAACGTATTAATTTTCTACATAAATTTTCTGGATAAATGTTCCTCCCTCGGCGACTGGAGCTCAAGTGGCCCAGAATTTCTATACGGTTAGATCATACGCTGGAGAATGTGTTTGTGTTCTATATAGAATAATGTTAATTATATATATATATATATATATATATATATATATTATATAAATTTTAGATTAATTTCACTTCTACCATCAACCCTTGAGATAATCTTTTGTATTTTTCGATAGCGAAATGGGCCGATTTTTCCTAAATTACAGGTCAACTATCACTCGCCAAGAAAATTATCGATACGTGAATGGCACAAAAGGTCTTACATTCTCAAAACTAATGGGGCTAAGCAAGAGGGAGAAGTCCAGAATACCCCCCCCCCCCTCTTAACTCCCGCTAAGTTGTAGAAAAGTTTCTATTGTTTGCCAGATGAAACTTAAAATGCCAACATCGTGGTGATGGGGTTGATTGACTACGGTTGGTATCAGGAGCATTCAGCCTCGATAAAGTTGACCTCCATTGGCAAGATTACTGGGAGAGAGTTAAATAGGGTTACATCTGCGCAGACCTTGCGGCCCCTGCTAGGCAGTCCGGATTTAATCTAACCAAATTTGCTACTCAGTGGAAGGTAAGGCTAGCAAAGCAGAAAACTCTCTCCCCAACCAGCACTCCCACCGAAAAAGGCCCCCAGTTGAATGAGAACAATTCTATCGGGAAATTTGTAGTAAAGATCGAATTTGAACAATAATGTATACCACTTATTAATAACCCTTTCAATACTGGTGCCGTCCTTTTAACTTTAACTTTTAACTACTATTATAAGATTGTATTCAGTGTATGAAGGGCCTCCAGCAATTAACAGGCTTAGAACTGTCTCACTTCACCCTTTTTACTATCACAGATCCTTCTTAATCTGCATAAATTTACTTTACTTGTTTGATTTTAAATATTACCCCAACACCCTCGTAATGAATGCTTAGATTCCTTTTGAATGCGTCGATGTATTACATTGCATCAATTCCCCCGGCAATTTGTTCCACTCGTTGGCTACACTGGAGGTGACAACAAATGCATTGTAACAGCAAGAGATTAGCCCTCCTGGTTTCTAATTTCATCCCGTTTCTTCGAGTTGATGAACTATTATTGATTGTGAACAGTGACTCAGCATCAATTTTATCAAGGCTCTTTAATATTTTGAAACACTCGATTAATTTATATCTTAATCTTCTTTTCGTAAGTGAAAACAAATTTATCTTTTTCTTTTAAATCTTTCGTAGTATGATTTATATCTTAGTGGTGGTATTAACTTTGTAGCTCTACGTTGTACTGACTCGAGTCCCTCTATGCCATTGTTTAGATAAGAAGATCATGAGGCGAGGAGATGAGTATGTCAGGGTCGGTTATAGTAAGTTACATGTGATTAAGTTAAGTTAAGGTAGTTACTTTTTCTCCCTCATGTTTAGTCTCATTAGCTTGTACATTTTAAGACGTCCATTCCATTAGTTTGGCGATTATAAGACTTTCGCCTCATTTCTACGGCAATTTAAAAACCTTTCGCGCCATTTAGTTGTCGATTTCTTCATGGCGAGCGACAGCAAGCCTGTAATTCTAGTCAGCTTTGGTCGGGACATTTTTCTACCGACAAATTTACAAATTTATCTCGAAGGGGGGTTTAGAGTTTTTATTCCCCTTAACGTTCATTCCTCAGATTATCCACTCGGGGTCCCCTCTTGTACAGCTTGGGAATATTAAAGGGAAGTTTTTAGTTTGTTCCCTAGACCTCCATCAAGCTTATAATTACACTTTCTAGACCCCCTTTTGAGATAAATGTTTACATATTTTGGTAAAAAACAAAAATCAAAGGCCGGTTACTCTTAAATTAAATGTTCGCTATCGCTTGCCAGGAAAAAATCGACACCTAAATGGCACGAACGGTCTTAACATGGACATAAATGGGGCGAAATTTATTAAAATCGGCACACTAATATGGCAGACGTCTTAAAAATTCAAAAGCAATGGGGCGAGACATGGGGGAAAAAGGGGTCCAGAAAAAACAAATCCCTCAAGTGGAAACCTCCCCTGAACTCACTCGACTCACCTACACGCCGCCAGGTAATCAGTAACACTCACCTGCAACAACAGAAAACATTGGTTATTTCAAGGTACGAAACATAAGAATATCAAAATTATACCACACCCGGTCAACATTCTTTCAAGAACTTGCACTTACCTCGCCTAACTTAACCCTTTGAGTACCAGCGACGTATGTTATATTATAATCTAGCTATATTTAAAAGTTATTATGCAGCTTAGGAAGGATCTGCGGTAGTTAAAAGGGTTGATTGAGATAGTTTGAAGCCTTATTAGTGCTAAAGGTCCTTCCTAAGCTGAATACAATCGTCTAATCTATCTATCTATCTATCTATATGCTCAGGCCCAATCCCCATTTTGGCGGTAGCCTAAATCTGCCTAAAAACACATTCGTCGTTCTTCTTCTTCTTATTCTTCTTCTCGAACATTGTAAACTGTAATACTGTCGAAACATTCAAGAACCAACTGGATAAGCACTTGGCAAATAACCCCCAATTAGCAGTTTCTTTCAGAATAACGCGCAATGAAGTGACAGCGCATACCACAATGTATATTGATATTCATACACATGTTCCCTTTCAGAATTATAGTAATAGAGATAGCTTAGATTCCAAATCAACTTCCTCTGTCCTATCCGAAATTCCGTGTCAGTTTTTTCCATACTACATGGTATTTTTACAATTGTTTCCATGCCAGCATTAGCTGGAGAGAGTGGTGGGTGGGGAGGAGCCTTCTTCTTTGCTATCCTTTTCTATACCTCGTAGTTAATAGATTAGTAGTTTTAGATATCCAAACTGTCCCGTAAGGACCATTAGGTCTGTTGCAGTTTGTTCTCCTTTGTATTTTTGCCTCCTCCTCCTCTTCCTCTTCCTCTTCCTCTTCCTCCTCCTCCTCCTCTTCTTCTTCCTCCTCTCCTCTTAACTCCCTCAGCACCATTACGCCTCTTTAGCTTTGATTCTGGCCATTAGATTAATTTATGCAGTTTAAAAAGGGCCTGTGTTACTAAGAGGGTTTTATTGAGACCATATTGACCCATTAGAGTCGTATAGGTAGATTACAAACAAATGAAAATCGTCTAATGGTAAGCAGAAATTTATGACAATTACGTAATGGTGGTAAAAGTGTTAAAGATCTTAGGTGTTCCCCAGAAATAAAAATGAAAGTGTTCACGAACTTTTATTAGTGACTGTACGTGATCTTGCAAAATTGTTTCGTTCAATTAAATTACACTTAACTCTCTCTCTCTCTCTCTCTCTCTCTCTCTCTCTCTCTCTCTCTCTCTCTCTCTCTAACGCTTTCAAGTGAAGGCTTGACCTCTATCTGCAGAGGGCTGGGGTG
Source organism: Paralithodes platypus (assembly GCA_032716605.1). Lineage (NCBI taxonomy): Eukaryota > Metazoa > Arthropoda > Malacostraca > Decapoda > Lithodidae > Paralithodes > Paralithodes platypus. The sequence continues at coordinate 62,392,733 of CM064573.1, forward strand.
ATATGGAAAAAAAAAAAAAAAAAAAAAAAAAAAAAAAAAAATGTATGTACAGTATATGTATGTGTGTGCACTGTACAGTATTTATACTGTATATATATGTATGTATGTGTGTATGTATGTATGTGTATATGTGTGTGTGTATGTGTGTATATGTGTGTACCGGTGTATATGTGTATATGTATATATGTGTATATGTATGTATATATATATATGTATATGTATATATATATATATATATATATATATATATATATATATATGTATGTGTAGGTGTAGGTGTATATATGCATATATGCATATATAGTTTGTAAGGCCAGACTGCCTAGTAAGGACCTTGAGGTCTGTGTGGTCTGTGTATCTATGTAGCTCTATGTAGCTCTCTCTCTCTCCTCAAATTATCTCTCGGCAAGTTCTTAAGTCCCTCGTATGTCAGTCTTACCGCGGGGAAGGGAGTCTTATAATCTCGTGTCGCGTGGATTTGCTTTCTTATGCAAATGTTATTATCCTGCAATCCCTTAATATATCACATAGTCAGCAGTAACACACACACATACATGCAGACACGACACACACATCTACACTCCTAGTATCAGTGCATTACCACTAAGCCAAATAAATACCCTCATTGTTCCCTGATTAAATAGCACTGTATGAATATTCCCATATTCAAAATATGCTACAGGGGGGCAGTGTGTGTGTATGCTTGTATGTTTAATGATAGAGTCCATAAACCAGTTAGACCGGGACACACACACACACACCTATAAACCCTACCACTTTATACACTACCCCCACGACACACACACACACACACACACACACACACACACACACACACACACACACACATCTTAGTATAATGTCCCAAGCCTCGCATCACTCTTTAGTCTAGGTCTATCTGATTTCAAGAGTCATCCTGGAATGTTGTATGTACTCTGTGTGTATGTGTGTATGTGTGTATGTGTGTGTGTGTGTGTATGTGTGTGTGTAGTAACTATGTAAGTATGTATATATATATATTTATATATATATTTATATATATATATATATACAGTATATCCAAAATTATAGTTTATAGTTCAATTTATGTCTTTGGAAGTGATAGCATGACCAAAACACTTCTATTTCATTGCAATTTTCCTTGTATTCCTTCTCAGTTTCATCCAAATCTTCAACCATAAGTCACGCTATATTCCTCTAGGTCTCCTCCACTCAGGGTCACTACTTAGAAAGGAAGGGTAACGTTTAAGGAGATGAACACCATTTTATAGATTAGAAGAGTAGACTTTAGCTATATATGTGGTCATACCAAATGGAAACTTAAGGCTCTATTAAGGGGAGTGACCTGTTTTGGTTCTCTCCTTTTCTATCTTTCTCTGGCTTCTATCCATTTGGCCTACTGTTTTAAGACGTTTATCCCCATCCAGGTGTCAATTTTTTATTGGTGAGCGGTAGCGAGCCAGCATATTTTTTATTTTTGTTTGACAGCAGGCTAAATTTGTACATTTTTCGATAGAAAAATGTCTCCGGCGAAGCCGCATTTCTTCATATAATGCTGGCTCGCTATCGCTCGCCAGGAAGAAATCGACACCTAGATGGGGATAAAAATCTTAAAATAGTTGGCTGAATGGGGCCGAATGGATACAAGCCAGAGAAAGAGAGAAAAGGACAGAAATAACAAAAAGTAGGTCACCCCCCTTAAGGGGAGATATTCACTTGAGGTTTAATTTTCTGACCCCCCTTCTCCCTTATGTTTAGCCCCATTAGTTTTAAGATCTAAAGATGTTCGTCCCATTAGTATGGTAATTTGAAGACCTCCCGTGCCCTTTCTGTCAATTCTTAGACGTTTCGTGTCATTTAGGTGTCGATTGTTTTCTTCCTGGTGAGCGAAAGAGATCCTGTAATATAGAAGGAACTGGCCTTCGGCAGGGACATTTTTCTACCGAAAAATGTACACAATTATCTCGAAGAGGGGGGGGGGGGTTACTGGTTTTAAGCTGATGGAGGTCTCGGGAGCAAACTAATAACCTGCCCTTAAAACATTTGATACCAAAGGAGTTGGTGTGTTTATCTTCAAAAAAAATCCAAAGCTTCGTAACTATAGTAATAATAATAATAATAGTAATAATAATAATAATAATAATAATAATAATAATACAAATACTAATAATAATAATAATAACATCAAAAATAGTAATAATAATTGGTAAATTTTGAGCTATTTCCAGCCATGTAGCAGGACAGACAACACCAGAGTCTTTAACCCTTTCAAGATCCGATACTCATTTATTGTACTGTTTTCTGGCTATTATATGACGATTTTATTCAGATTAGGAGAGGTATATGGAAGTCAGAGGGTTGATTGAAATAGTTGTTACCCTTTTACTTCCCAGAGGACCTACCAATGTTTCATACAATCGTCTAATGCTAGCCAAAATACACTGATAACACGCGTCATATCCTTAAGGGGTTAAGGGGAGACTGGCCGTTTGTTTGGTCTATTAATTAATTTATTCATATATATATTTTTAGTTTCCTCCCTAGACCTCCATCAAGCTTAAAATTACACCCCCTAGACCCCTCTTTCAAGATAAATTTGTACATTTTTCGGTAGAAATATTTCCCGGCCGAAGGCCGGTTCCTCTTAAGTTACAGGCTCGCTATCGCCAGGAAAATATCGACACCTAAATGGCACGAAAGTTCTTAAAATTGACAGAAATGGGGCGAAAGTTCTTAAAAACGCCAAACTAAAGGGGGCGAGCGTCTTAAAATCTAAAAAGCAATGAGGCTAAACATGAGAGAGAAAGGGGTCCAGAAAAAAACTCCCTCAAGTGGAAATCTCCCCATAATTCATCCCTGAATTATATCTATCATTCCTTATTAAGTTAGCAACGCCTCATTATACAAACATAAGGAACCTCAATGCTAACACTAGAAGCCTTATTTACCAACACTAGAAGGCCAGAATACGTATAGAATACGTATCAGAAGCCAGCTAGATTAAGTTACCTCTGGGAAATATCCGTGCTACCCCTAACTAACTACGAAGCACTAATAATATATTATGCCAACACCAAGGCTCTCATTGCCAACCCCAGGAGCCTCATTACCAACCCCAGGAGCCTCATTACCAACCCCAGGAGCCTCATTACCAACACCAGGAGCCTCATTACCAACCCCAGGAGCCTCATTACCAACACCAGGAGCCTCATTACCAACACCAGGTGCCTAACTTACCAACACCAAGCCTCCTCTTACAAATCAGGAGCCAGCTAGATTAAGTCACTACTGAACAATGTTTGTGGTACCGTACCTCTAACTAACCACGTGGCACTATATTATGACAACACCAAGACCCTCATTACCAACACTAGGAGCCTAAATTGCCAACACCCAGCCTCCTCTTACAAATCAAGAGCCAGCTAAATGGGTATACCTCTTAACAACTACGAGGTACTATATTATGCCAACACCATGCAAGGCTCTCATTGCCAAAACCAGGAGCCTCATTAACAACACCAGGAGCCTCATTTGCCAACACTCAGCCTCCCCATACTGAGTAGGTCTGTGGGGCAGCCTAGATTAAGCCACCTTTGGATTGTATCTCTGTTGGGCCTGAGGAACTGGGCCCTTACTGTATACAAACTGCGTTTGTAAATGAATAACTTTATCCTCCCCTCAGTTACTAACCCATATGTCCCCTACTAACTTCCTAGTCCTGCCACGTTAGTGGCAGGGCAGTAGTTCCCTTTCCAATGTTCCCTTACCCACTCTAAACCACTGTTTGGACACTTGATCCTCAGTGTTTTGGAGGACAAGCAGCCTAGAAGGATTACTAGATCTGTTGTTGCTTGATTTCCTTTGTACTCCTTTGTACTTGAGAGAGAGAGAGAGAGAGAGAGAGAGAGAGAGACTAAGAGAGAGAGAGAGAGAGAGAGAGAGAGAGACTAAGAGAGAGAGAGAGACTGAGAGAGAGAGAGAGAGAGAGAGAGAGAGAGAGAGAGAGAGAGAGAGAGAGAGAGAGAGAGAGAGAGAGAGAGAGAGTGTGTGCGTGTGAAGAGAGAGAGCAAGACTGAGGACGAGCGAGAGAGAGAAATCATCACGGATATTTTATAATGGTGAAATTTGTCAGACACGTAAAAATCGGGAGGGTGTATTGTGAGACGGGGCACGCATATTGTAAGTGCAGTGACTCAGCGTATTAGGCCACACTATTAAATACCTCGACAGTGAATAAGTCATTAAAAATATTGTGATTACTGTTTTCATAAAGCCAAAGGTACATCTGATACGCAAAGACTGGATTATATATATATTATATATATATTTTTTTTTGTATCGATCAGTGGAGTGTTTTATAGCTACCACACTCCACCACCACTCAAGCTCGCTCTATCCCCACCATTCTTCCTCCAGCACTACACATTCTACCATCACAATTACCACAACCATTTACTACCACCACAACCATTACCATCACCATTCACTACCACCACAGTGGTGATGGGCTGGTCTATCAGAGTGAGAGCTGAGCAATCTCTGCCATACCCATAGCTTACTCTGACTGTTCCTTTAACTTATATATTTTCTAGATCTCAAGTGACGGCGTCTCTTCCGTGGATTGACCTCCCAATCTACCAAGATTGGAAGCCAAAGCGTCACATTTTTCCCTTGCCCCTCAACTTTATCTTCATAATTGCTGAGGAGCGCAGGGCCCTGGGTGGGGCTTTGGTTTCCCGGGCGTTTCCGCACCCTCCTCAGCTCCCCGCCATGGAGTGGCTTCGGTCACCCAGGCTTTATAGTGGTCGGCGGGGAGGGTTCTGTGGGGGCACTCGGTTATGGCCTTGGAATTGCTCGGGGCCTTGGGGCTGTTCGGCCAGGCAGCTTGGGGAACAACAACAACAACAACACCAACACCAACACCAACACCAACACCAACACCAACAACAACAACCACCACAACCTCCACAACCAGATACATTATAGACGGTTCAACAAGAGAGTTCCGTTCGCTCTGGCTGGCTTCCAACAAATCAATAAGCTTTCTTCGTTATCAGTGGGAAGTACCGGTATATTTAATAGCCGTCGAACACGTCTCGACGCTGGGGTTGGAGGGGTTAAGGAGAGTTATTTTTTCTGAACCCTCTTGACCCTCATGTTTAGCCCCATTAGTTTTTAGATTGTAAGGCGTTTGCTCCGTTAACAAGAGCTATTGTGCCATTTAGGTGTCTATTTGTTCCTGATGAGCGATAGCGAGCCTGTAGTTTAGGAGGAATCAACCTTTGGCCAGGCCATTTTTCTACCAAAAAAAAATGTACATATATATCTCGAAGGGGGGGTCTTGTGGGCATCTTTAAGCTTGATGGAAGTCTTGGGAGTAAACTAAAGAATTTAATACATACCGGGTAAATAAATAAATCAATAAATATATACAAATCTGCCCTTAATACAGAGCGAAATGTGGGTGACCTCAAGCCAGGTTCCAGTTGGGGCGCTAAGGCATCTTCACCGCCACCTGGCTTAAGGGAGCCCACCTCGCTTTGTTTTCTCTTTCTCTCCCTCTCTCTTTGGCTTCTATCCATTCGGCCCCATTCAGTCAACTGTTTTAAGAAGTTTATCCCCATCCAGGTGTCAATTTCTTCCTGGCAAGCGATAGCGAGCCAGCATTGTATGGAGAAATCCGGCTTCGCCGGAGATTTTTTTTCTATCGAAAAATTTACAAATTTAGCTTGCTGTCAAAACAAAAATATATATATGCTGGCTCGCTACCGCTCGCCTGGAAAATATTGACACCTGTATGGGGGTAAACCTCTTAAAACATTAGGCTGAATGGGGCCATATTGATACAAGCCAAAGAGAGAGGGAGAGAAAGAGAGAAAAAGCGAGGTGGGCTCCCTTAAGCAGGTATCACACGAGCGCTTTTTCCCTCAACATTTATCCTCAACACTGGTCTGGCAGCTTCTGAGGTTAACAATTAAAAAAACATTTCGGTCACCTAAATTCATCCATCACCCGTCTAGTTTATGATACCAGTGCAAAATATTCCAGAAATGTTGCCAGAAATTTTTTGATCATCGAATGTTGACTATAAAAGCTCTCGTGTGATACCGGCTTTACGTTCACTTTCACATCAACAAGCATCTTATTAACCCATTTTGTACCGGCGACGTCCTTTTACTTATATTCTAGTTACATTTGGACGAGTTTATGCAGTTTAAGAAGGACCTGTGGTAGTAATAAAGGTTAAGCGAGATCTTTCGAAGCCTGTTAACTGCTGGAAGCCCTTTTTAAACTGGATAAAATCGTCTGAAAGTAGCCAGAATAAAGTTCAAAGGTCGGCGCCGGTACAGAAGGGGTTAATTCTGATAGTCAATGCGGGGTTCGGGGGAAAACATAGGATTAAGAACATAATATAAACATAGGATTAAGAACATAATATAAACATAGGATTAAGAACATAATATAAACATGCAAACTACATATGTAAATGATACCTCTGGGCACCCCTGTATTATGGTTCACGTTTTGCATGTATTCAAAAAATTTCTAGTTTCCTCCCTAGACCTCCATCAGATTTAAAAGAAACATCCATTAGATCTCCCTTCTAGATTAATTTGTACATTTTTCGGTAGAAAAATTTCCCGGCCGAAGGCCGGTTCTTCCAACATTACAAGCTCACTATCGTTCGCCAGGGAAAAAATCGACACCTAAATAGCACGAAAGGTCTAAATATTGACGACGAAATGGGGCGAAAGGTCTTAAAATCGACTAACTAATGGGGCAAACATCTTAACATCTGAAAACTAATGGGGCTAAACATGAGGGAAAACGTGGTCCAGAAAACCGGCCCATATAAGTTAAATTATATTACAGCCGTCCCATAATATTTACATCTTGTGAGTACCCTACCCTAAATTAATTTGAATTTGTGAACCTATGACATGATGTTTATGATGTACTGTACAACTTTCAACAACATGCTACTGGCGCCACCTCTGCCAATCTCTCACTCTCTCTCTCTCTCTCTCTCTCTCTGTAAAGTTATGAACCTATTCCAAGACTTTTATGCTTGATGGTACAACTTTCATCAACAAGCTGCTACAGCTGGCGCCACTTCTCTCATCTTGCCTTACAAAAATAACACACACACACACACACACACACACACACACACACACACACACACACACACACACACACACACACACACACACACACACACACACACACACACACACCACACACACCCACACACACACTCACACACACACACACACACACACACACAAACACCACACAGACACTCAAACACACACACACACACACACACACACACCCACACACACACACACACACACACACACACACACACACACACACACTCACTCACTCACTCACTCACTCGATGTAAAGTGAACGACATAAAAGTGAAAATAGTAGTTTCCGTTGAGCACTCCTATGTTCAGAAGACGAGAAGAAAAAAACAATAACAAGAAAACGAAGAAAAAGACGAAGAAGCAAAAGAAAATAAGAAATAGAAGAAGAAAAAAGAAGAAGAACGAAGGAGGAGAAAAAGAAGAAAAGGAAAAAAACAACAAGAAAAAGAAAAAGAGAAAAGAAAAGGAAAAAACAAGAAGAAAAAGAAGAAAAAGAAGAAAAGAAACAAAAAAATAAGAAGCAGCAGGAGGAGGAGGAGGAGGAACAAGAAAGAGAGAGAGAGAGAGAGAGAGAAGAGAACAGAAGACGTTAACATGATTGACTAGTGTCCAATATTATCATCATATTGCAATGTTTGACAGCCAACAAGCCAGCTGTTTCTATTGTACTTATACCATGACTAAGTTTCATCAATGGTTCCTTCATATTGTAAGAGAGAGAGAGAGAGAGAGAGAGAGAGAGAGAGAGAGAGAGAGAGAGAGAGAGAGAGAGAGAGAGAGAGAGAGAGAGAGAGAGAGAGAGAGAGAGAGAGAGAGAGAGAACAGAAGAGAACAGAAGACGTTAACATGATTGACTACGTGTCCAATACTATCATCATATCGCATTGTTTAAGGGAGCCCACCTCGCTTATATTGTCTTTCTCTTCCTCTCTCTTTGGTTTGTATCCATTCGGCCCCATTCAGCCTACTGTTTACCCCCATCCAGGTGTCAATAGTTTCCTGGCGAGAGGTAGCGAGCCAGCATATATATATTTTTGTTTTGATAGCAAGCTAAATTTGTAAATTTCTCCGGCGAAGCCGGATTTCTCCATAGATGCTGGCTCGCTATCGCTCGCCAGGAAGAAATCGACACCTGGATGGGGAAAACGTCTTAAAACAGTTGGCTGAATGGATACAAGCCAGGAAAAGAGAGAAAAGGAGAGACAGATAAAAAATGCCGGTGACCCCCCTCAACAGCCAACAAGCCAGCTGTTTGCATTGTACTTATACCATGTGAATAGCAAATGAATACCAGGACCAAGTTTCATTAACTATTATAAATGGTTCGTTCATAATGTTGTTAGATAGTGCGCTGAAAATTAAACACCCAAATTGAAATGTGCTATGATAATTGTTATGAATCAATGTTCAAACAATTGCGCATTTATTTGTTTTCTATGTGAGTGAGGGAGACAAAAGGCAGAACTCCCTGTAGCAACTGCCTCCCCCAGAGTTGAACAAGTGACAGGGCCAAAATCAAGGGACGTTCGAGCCAAAATGCCTGGACACACGGAGTTTGAAGCAATTTAAGTCATAGGAAGAGGGAAAGACTGATTCTGGGAGAGAGTTCCAATTGAATAGAAGAAAGACTGAGAATAACGTTTCACTCTTGGGTTGGAGAATTGCACAGAGTACGGGTGGAATTGTGTTGCAAGACGGCTACTACGTACCCTACGTAGAGTTATGTCCATATTACGTCAATATATACTATAAGTCGCACATTATCAAATTTATTTGATCTAATCCAGTTATAAATATACTTTTTGTTGATGATACTGTAGTTTTCGCTGAATCGGGTATGCAGTAGTTTTCGCTGAATCGGGTATGCAGTTTTCCTTGCCAAATAAGAAAACCCGGCCTTTTAAAAATCCAACGCCTTTCCTTCCCATCGTTGTTGTTGTTGTTGTTGTTGTTCCCTAAGCTGCCTGGCCGAACAGCCCCGAGTCCCTGAGAAAGGCCATGGCCACGATCGGGCTTTCCCACAGAGCTCTCATTGAGTGTAGATTGTGTTGTTGGCGTAAGTGGTTGTGTGAAATGCAGTCTTCTATGATGTGTTTAATGGTATGGGGTGCTGTGTTACATCCCGGGCAGGCGTCGACAACGGAGTCATCCAGTCTCTTCTGATAGCTCAGGAGAGCTGGATGGTGTCCGCATCTCAGCCTGGCCAGGTGGACTCTGTCCTCGCGAGGAAGGGAGGATTCGGAAGGATGGATTTCGGGAGGTCGTGCATGCAGCTGCGTGTTGTCTGTGAGTGAGTGGATGGATCGGTGAGAGATATGAGTATGGATGTGCTTTTGGAAGTTGGTTCGGGGTGGGCAGGGAGGGAGAGAGGACAATAATTGTGTGTGATACCGTGTGCTGGGTGTTGTTTTGATATTTCTTGGTGTCTGTGGGTGTGTTGCCATGTAGTTAAGTGGGTGGTCTTGGTTCGTGGAGGCTGCTGCCAGGAATTGAGTGCCTCTCATGTCCAGATGGTCTTTGACTTTGAGGATTTTGGTTTCTTGATGTAGGTGATCTGTGGGTGAAGTAGCTGTGCAGCCTGTAATGATCTTCAGGGTTTTGTTTTGAATAGTCTGTAAGGTCTTATGATGTGTTTCAGCTAGGTTAGAAGCCCAGGCTGGGCTTGCGTATTCCATCACTGATCTTATGTATAGTTTATATACTGTGGTGGTAGTTTCTTTGTTGTGTCCAAATTTTGTGTGAGCAAGTGACCTGAGGGCGTTAAGTCTGGGTGTCAGTTTCTTTTTAATGTTTGTGGTGTGCTGTTTGAATGTCATATGAGTATCATATGTTACTCCTATCCCATCCCATCGTTAACCCCTTTTGTAACGGTGACGTCATTTACATTATATTCTGACAACTCTTAGACGATTTATTTCAGCTTAGGAACGAGGTCTACCCATTGAAAGGCTACATACTGTACTATCTCAATTAATCCTTTTAGCTATATCCTACATCCTACATAAGCTTCATAAAATCGTCTAAATGTAGCTGAAATCAAATAATAAAGACGTCGTTGGTACAGAAAGAGTTAAGGGGGCAGTACTTGGTTTTTGGTCTGTACCGGTATATCTATTTATTAACATACTTTTTAGTTTCTTCGCTAGACCTCCATCAAGCTTTACAAAAAATACCCCCTAGACCCCCTTTCAAGATAAATGTGTACATTTTTCGGTCGAAAATGTTCCGGACGAAGGCCGACTTCTTCTAAAATTACAGGCTCCCTATCGCTCGCCAGGAAAAAATCGACACCTAAATGGCACGAAAGGTCTTAATATTGACAACACAATGAAGTGAAAGGTTTCAAAATCGCCAAACTAACGGAACGAACGTCTTAAAATCACAAAACGAATATGCTAAATATGAGGGAGAAGGCGGTCCACAAGAAGCGACTACTTCCCCCTTAAGGGGAGATTTCCACTTGAGGGATTTTTTTCTGGACCCCTTTCTCCCTCATGTTTAGCCCCATTGTGTTTTGAGATTTTAAGACGTTTGCTCCATTAGTTTGGCGATTTTAATAACTTTCGCCCCATTTCTATCAATTTTAAGACCTTTCGTGCCATTTAGGTGTCAATTTTTTCCTGGCGAGCGATAGCGAGCCCGTAAATTAAGAGGAATCGGCCTTGACATTTTTCTACCGAAAAATTTACATATTTATCTTGAAAGGGGGTCTAGGGGGTGTAATTTTAAGCTTGATGGAGGTCTAAGCAACACACTAAAAACCTCCCCTTAAACCAATGTCTAAGTAAGCCACGTCCCCCAGCGTGTGAAGGCTATCATAATTTCAAAGTAAGGGGGAATGGTTCACTTTTTGGTAGATTTTTTCATTTATTTATTATTATTTTTTTAGTTTCCTCCCTAGACCTCCATCAAACTTAAAAACAAAACATCCATCAGATCCCCCTTCTAGATTAATTTGTACGGTACATTTTTCGGTAGAAAAATGTCCCGGCCGAAGTCCGGTTACTCTTATTATTACAGGCTCACTATCGCTCGCCAGGAAAAAATCGACATCTAAATGGCACGAAAGGTCTTAAAATTGACAACGAAATGGGGCAAAAGGTATTAAAATCGCCAAACTAATGGGCCGAACGTCATACAATCTGAAAACTATTGGTGGCTAAGCATGAGGAAGAAGGGTGACCAGAAAAACAGCCCATGTCCCCTTAATTCATGGCAATTTATTCGGCCAAAACATTGAAAGCCAGCATTATGGCTGTCGAGTAAGGTGTTATCTAAAGTACATTACTATGCTAACACCAAACATGAGCGCGGCCATATGCAGCGTAAATAAGATATGTGCTGATAATGGAGACTTAAAAGGTGAAGTGTGGGGTGTTGTGTGGTGTGCTGTGTTGTGTTGTGCTGTGGTGGTGAGGGGTGGTGATGTTTTCGATTATTTATAGTGTATACATTTAAACCAAAATTATGTACATACTGGATTTCTTTAATTTAATATATATTAGTTTAATTATTTTTTTATTTTATTTACTATTTCCAAGAAAAATACCAAGTCATCATGCTCATTTATAGTCATGTTCAAGTCTACTGTATAGTGCTTTTGAAAGTGGCAATATACTTAGTGAATTCGGTATTAATGATTAAAAACATTATTATTGAAAGGAAAAGTTATAATATGCTCTTCTTTGTATTTGGATAGCAGCAATCCAGCAGCACATAAGAGTACATACATGTTTGTATTCAGTTTGTAACAACACTGATACACGTATTTAACATTATAAATTCGAACGTTTATCGGAAACTTTCACTTACCATTATCAACATTATCAACAGAACACGTTTACCCTTTCACGCTTATGACGCAATTGTGAGCCTATTAGGGATACTTTAAAGCCTTTGTTACCATCAGGGGTATTTAGAAACCTTTAGTTTAGTTACTTCAACCTCTGCAGTTGTCTTTGAGTTAGCTGTGGGCAGAAAACTAATTTTGGAGAGGTAATTATAAGAGTGAATGAACTCTATTTCTTATTGCTAATCTGGCAACCTCTGCGTCATAAAAGCGTGAAAGAGTTAAAATATTCATGCTAAATTTATTTAAAATGCCCGAGGAAAGAGGTAGAATGATTACGCAAAACCTATATTGTAGGCCTACTCCAGTCATTTTTGAGTTATAGAAGTTAGTGTGCAATTTTTGAGTTATAGAAGTTAGTGTGCAATTTTTGAGTTTGTTGTTGTTGCTGTTCCTCAGGCTGTCTGGCCGAGCAGCCCCAAGGTCCCGAGCAAGGCCAAGGCCATAACCGAGCGCCCCCACAGAACCCTCCCAGCTTACCACTAATAATGCCCAGGTGACCGAAGCCACTCAAAGGCGGGGAGCTGAGGAGGGTGCGGAAACGCCCGGGAAACAAAAGCCCCACCCAAGGCCCTGAGCCCCTCAGCAATTATAAAGGGAAAGTTGAGGGGCAAAGGAAAAATGTGACGCTTTGGCTCCCAATCTGCCAGGGTTGGCAGTAGGGAGGTCAATCCACGGAAAAGACGCCGTCACTTGAGATCTAGAAAATATATAAGTAAAAGGAACAGTCAGAGTAAGCTATGGGTATGGCAGAGAACGCTCAACTCTCATTCTGATAGACCAGCCCATCACCACAATCACCACAATTTTTGAGTTATAGAGGTTAGTGTGCAATGTTTGAGTTATAGAGGTTAGTGTGCAATTTTTGAGTTATAGAGGTTAGTGTGCAATTTTTGAGTTATAGAGGTTAGTGTGCAATTTTTGAGTTATAGAGGTTAGTGTGCAATGTTTGAGTTATAGAGGTTAGTGTGCAATGTTTGAGTTATAGAGGTTAGTGTGCAATGTTTGAGTTATATAGGTTAGTGTGCAATGTTTGAGTTATAGAGGTTAGTGTGCAATGTTTGAGTTATAGAGGTTAGTGTGCAATGTTTGAGTTATAGAGGTTAGTGTGCAATGTTTGAGTTATAGAGGTTAGTGTGAAATTTTTGAGTTAGGTTAGTGTGCAATTTTTGAGTTATAGAGGTTAGTGTGCAATTTTTGAGTTATAGAGGTTAGTGTGCAATTTTTGAGTTATAGAGGTTAGTGTGCAATGTTTGAGTTATAGAGGTTAGTGTGCAATGTTTGGGTTATAGAGGTTAGTGTGCAATTTGTTTGGCCTAATCAAAATAAATAGAGCATAGTGAAAATGGCACAGGAAATTGTAAAATGTGTTTAATGTGTACAAGTGTTGTGTGATGGGTATGGGAAGAGTCAACCAGGGAAGAGGTGTGGAGATATATAGCCCATTTGCTCTAGCCCTTTTTCAACATGGCACAAGGGGTTGTACAGGCGGTGTGTGAAGGGTGTGACAGGACAGTGAGCGAATTCTTAAGGGGGGAAGGGTCTTTTTTTGGCCGCTCTTTTCATATATATATATTATTATTCTAGTTTCCTCCCTAGACATCCATCAAACTTTAAACTAACAACTCCAGGATCTCCCTTCAAGATGAATTTGTACATTTTTCGGTAGACAAATGTTGGTTCCTCCTAAATTACAAGCTCGCTATCGCTCGCCAGAAAAAAATCGACACCTAAGTGACACAAAAACTCTTAATATTGACAAAGAAAAGGGGGCGAAAGGTCTTAAAATCGTCAAACTAATGGGCCAAACGTCTTAAAATCTGAAAAATAAAAGGGCTAAACATGAGGGGGAAAGGTGTCAAGAAAAACAGACCATCTCCCCTTAACCCTTCCAGTACCAGGGATGTCTGTGTCCTTTGCTGGTTTCCTTTCACTTAAGGGGGGATGGGTCGGTTTTCTGGCACCCCTTCTCCCTCGTGTTTAGCCCCATTAGTTTTCAGATTTTAAGATGTTTGCCCCATTAGTTTGTCGGAAATAAACACATTTCACACAATTTTTTCGTCAATATTAAGACCTTTCGTGCTATTTAGATGTCGATTACATTCCTGGCGAACGATAGTGAGCCTGTCAGTTTGGAAGAACCGGTCTTCGGCCGGGACCGAACAAAATTTACAAATTAATCTAGAAGGGGGATCTAATGGATATTCATTTTAACTCTGATGTAGGTCTAGGGAGGATATTAAAATATTAATAAATATATGAAATAATCGACTAGAAAATATACCCTCCCCCCTTAAACATTAGAAAAAATAAAATAAATAAATAAATAATAAAATAGAGGAAAATAAAGTAAACAAAAATGGGAAAAGTGGGGATTGGGCCTGAGCATATAGATAGATAGATAGATAGATTCAGTGTGCAGTTGGGTCTGAGTACATGGTTAGATTGATATCCAGTATTCGATAAATGAAGATAAAATCGTGAGCATGTACTTAACCTTTAAGCAATACGAATAATAAATATTTGGTAGCGTTCATTTATGGATGCAGTAAAATTTTGTATTGCTTCTTTATAGCTGTAAGGGAGCCCACTTCGCTTTTTTTTCTCTTTCTCTCCCTCTCTCTCTCTGGCTTGTATCCTTTCGGCCCCATTCAGCCTACTGTTTTAAGACGTTTATCCCCATCCAGGTGTCAATATTTTCCTGGCGAGCGGTAGCGAGCCAGCATATGTATATTTTGGTTTTGACAGCAAGCTAAATTTGTACATTTTTCGATAGAAAAATGTCTCCGGCGAAGCCGGATTTCTCCATACAATGCTGGCTCGCTATCGCTCGCCAGGAAGAAATCGACACCTTGATAGGAATAAACGTCTTAAAACAGTTGGCTGAATGGATACAATTAAGCCCGGGAAAGAGCAAAACGTAGAGAAAGATAAAAAAAACGCAGGTGACCCCTCTTAAACTTATCATGTTGGAGAGATTGTAGACACCAATCGAGCAGGGCAATAACCAGGGGAGGCCTCATAGGCAGGTGATAAGGAGTTGCTGGAATTCCTGTTTTACTTGTCTGGCTTACCTCACTATTGCTGTTCGTTTCACCTACACAGCGAGTAATTCAGCTAGCTCTCACAAACACCTCCCCCTCCTTTCATTTCATTACATTAAACAAGCACGCCACACTTCTTTTCATACACACAGATAGATAGATAGATAGATAGATAGATAGATAGATAGATAGATAGATAGATAGATAGATAGATAGATAGATAGATAGATAGATAGATAGATAGACAGATAGATAGATAGATAGATAGATAGATAGATAGATAGATAGATAGAGAGAGAGATAGATAGAGAGAGAGAGAGGAGAGAGAGAGATAGATAGAGAGAGAGAGAGGAGAGAGAGAGATAGATATAGATAGAGTACAAAGTACAAAGGAGTACAAAGGAAATCAAGCAACAACAGATCTAGTGACCCTTCTAGGTTGCTTGTCCTCCAAAACACTGGATCAAGTGTCCAAACAGTGGTTTAGAGTGGGTAAGGGAACATTGGAAAGGGAATTACTGCCCTGGAACTAATGTCCGTGGCAGGATTAGGAAGTTAGTAGAGGACAGATGGGTTAGTAACTGATAGAGAGAGAGAGAGAGAGAGAGAGAGAGAGAGAGAGAGAGAGAGAGAGAGAGAGAGAGAGAGAGAGAGAGGAGAGAGAGAGAGAGAGAGAGAGAGAGAGAGAGAGAGAGAGAGAGAGAGAGAGAGAGAGAGAGAGAGAGAGAGAGAGAGAGAGAGAGAGAGATAGTAGCCTAGTGTGTGACCTTGTGACCAGCGGTGTGTGACGGGTGAAGGGTGTTTAGTTGACGGGTGACTAATGGGTGACAGGTGGTATTATTAAGTGGTTGACAAGTGGTATTATTAAGTGGTTGACAGTGGTATTATTACGTGGTTGACAGGTGGTATTAGTTGACAGGTGTTATTATTACGTGGTTGACAGGTGGTATTATTACGTGGTTGACAGGTGGTATTATTAAGTGGGTGACAGGTAGTATTATTAAGTGGGTGACAGGTAGTAATATTAAGTGGTTGACAGGTGGTATTATTAAGTGGTTGACAGGTGGTATTTGTAAGTGGTTGACAGGTGGTATTATTAAGTGGTTGATGGGTGACAGGTGGTATTATTAAGTGGTTGATGGGTGACAAGTGGTATTATTAAGTGGTTGGCAGGTGGTATTATTAAGTGGTTGACATGTGGTATTATTAATTGGTTGACAGGTGGTATTATTAAGTAGTTGACAGGTGGTATTATTAAATGGTTGATGGTTGACAGGTGGTATTAATAAGTGGTTGATGGGTGACAGGTGGTATTATTAAGTGGTTGATGGTTGACAGGTGGTATTATTAAGTGGTTGACAAGTGGTATTATTAAGTGGTTGATGGGTGACAGGTGGTATTATTAAGTGGTTGATGGTTGACAGGTGGTATTATTAAGTGGTTGACAGGTGGTATTATTAAGTGGTTGATGGGTGACAGGTGGTATTATTAAGTGGTTGATGGGTGACATATGGTATTAAGTGGTTGACAGGTGGTATTATTAAGTGGTTGATGGGTGACAGGTGGTATTATTAAGTGGTTGATGGGTGACAGGTGGTATTATTAAGTGGTTGATGGGTGACAGGTGGTATTATTAAGTGGTTGATGGGTGACAGGTGGTATTATTAAGTGGTTGATGGTTGACAGGTGGTATTATTAAGTTGTTGGTGGGTGACAGGTGGTATTATTAAGTGGTTGATGGTTGACAGGTGGTATTATTAAGTGGTTGATGGGTGACAGGTGGTATTATTAAGTGGTTGATGGTTGACAGGTGGTATTATTAAGTTGTTCGTGGGTGACAGGTGGTATTATTAAGTGGTTGATGGTTGACAGGTGGTATTAAGGAGAGGTTAGGTTTTTCTGAACCCCTTTCTCCCTCATGCTAAGCCCCATTGCTTTTGATATCTTAAGACATACGCTCCATTAATTTGTCGATTTCAAGACCTTTTATGCCATTTAGGTGTCTTTAATATTGGAGGAACCGGCCTTTGGCCAGAATTTGTTGTCTACCGAGAAATGTACACATATTATCTAGAAAGGGGTCTCGGGGATATTATTTTAAGCTTGATGGAGGTCTAGGGAGTAAACTAAAGACACTAATATATAAATAAATAAATAAATATACAAAATATACTTCAAATCTCCCCCATAGTAGATTGATGAATGATGCGTGGCAGAGGATAATAGGGAGATCAGCGTCCACCCCCCCCCCCCCCCCCATAACCTAAGCACCCTACGGAACTTGGATCTATAAATTGACATTGTCAAAAATAAGATATAGCCTATATAAAACAAACAAAAGCACATTTGTCTCATAAAATAATGGGGGTTCAATCAGTGTTTTTGTTTCTTTTCTTTGCTGGACCCCTTATGTTCAGCCCCATTGGTTTTGCCATTTTTAGACGTTCACCCCATACGTTTGCCTATTTAAAGAACTTTTCACCATTTATTTTTATTTTTTATTTAAGGAATTTCGTGCCATTTAGGGGTCTTCTTTTTTTCTTTTTTTTTCTTGAGGGGGCGAGGAATAGCGAGCCTGTAATTTAGGAGGAAGCGGCCCATGGCTGGGACATACTTCTACCGAAATATGTACACATTAATTTCGAAGAGGGTTCTTGGGGGTAATTTTTAAGCTTAATGGAGGTCTAAGTAACAAAGTAAAAACGTCCCTTTAAAAGCCCCATTCACACCCCTCCTTCGCCTCACTGGATTAGAGGCGTCGATAAAGGTGGTGGTGGTGGAGGTGATAAGGTACAATCGGCCTAATAGGTGATGTCTCGGCACCAAGTATGTTTTGCTCTATAATTTGTATCAGCCATATCTAAACAGGATTTCTTCATTTCGCGTAAGATATACAAACATTTTCCTACACTTACCCACCCTATTCAACATCTGCCAGACATTAATACAGCATAGAGCGAGCCAAACGTAATGACAGCTGAGACATGACATATTCGCGCTACCGTACATGTAACTCCAGTGGTTTTTCAAGCAATTGTAATCTGACAGCTTCCCTTTAATAGTATTCTGGCTATCATTAGACGATCTTACACAGCTTAAGGAGGATCTATGGGAGTTAAAAGGGTAAAAGTTATATCAATCATCCCTTTAACTTCCATATACTCTTCCTAATCTGATTAAAAATCGTCTAATAATAGCCAGAAAACAGAAAAGAAAGGAGTAGGCCTAATCGGATCTTGAAAAGGTTAAATGGTCTACTGGTTGACTTGTCCAGAAAGTTCATGTATAGTTTTTACAAAGTATAGTCAAGCTAACCTGGCAGAAATTGGTAACGCTGCCTTTCTATGTGTTTGGATAGCCAATTTTTAAGGGGGTTCACCGTTTTTTTTTAAATCTTTCTCTCTTTCCCTGGCTTGTATCCATTTGGTCCCATTTAGCCAACTGTTTTAAGACGTTTATCCCCATCCAGGTGTCGATTTCTTCCTGGCGAGCGATAGCGAGCCAGCATTACATGGAGAAATCTGGCTTCGCCAGAGACATTTTTCTATCGAAAAATGTACAAAATTTAGCTTGCTTTCAAAACAAAATAATATATATGCTGGCTCGCTACCGCTCGCCAGGAAAAGATTGACACCTGGATGGGGGTAAACGTCTTAAAACAGTAGGCTGAATGGGGCCGAATGGATACAAGCCAAAGAGAGAGGGAGAGAAAGAGAAACAAAAAGCGAGGTGGGCTTCCTTAACAAAGTCGGCGTCACACGAGCAGTTTAGAAAGAAAGGGTAGGAAGTATAGACAAGCTGCGTTTACCAGTTTCTGCCAGGTTAGTTTGAAGGGGAGATGGACCGGGGGTTTTCTGGACCACTTTCTCCCTCATGTTTAGCCCCATTAGGTTTCAGATGTTAATATGTTTGCCCCATTAGTTAGTCGATTTTAAGACCTTTCGCCCATTTCTTCGTCGATATTTAGACATTTTGTGCTATTTAGGTGTCGATTTTTTCCCTGGCGAACGAAAGTGAGCCTGTAATGTTGGAAGAACCGGCCTTTGGCCGGTACATTTTTCTACCGAAAAATTTACAAATTAATCTAGAGGGGGGATCTAATGGATGCTTTGTTTTAATTTGATGGAGGTCTAGGGAAGAAACTAGAACAATAATTAATACATGCACAAATAATTAATACATGCACACATAATTAATACATGCACAAATAATTAATACATGCACAAATAATTAATACATGCACAAATAATTAATACATGCACAAATAATTAATACATGCACAAATAATTAATACATGCACAAATAATTAATACATGCACAAATAATGAATACATGCACAAATAATGAATACATGCACAAATAATGAATACATGCACAAATAATTAATACATGCACAAATAATTAATACATGCACAAATAATTAATACATGCACAAATAATTAATACATGCACAAATAATTAATACATGCACAAATAATTAATACATGCACAAATAATTAATACATGCACAAATAATTAATACATGCACAAATAATTAATACATGCACAAATAATTAATACATGCACAAATAATTAATACATGCACAAATAATTAATACATGCACAAATAATTAATACATGCACAAATAATTAATACATGCAAAAATAATTAATACATGCACAAATAATTAATACATGCACAAATAATTAATACATGCACAAATAATTAATACATGCACAAATAATTAATACATGCACAAATAATTAATACATGCACAAATCGCCCAAAAACCGGCCCATCTCCCCTTAGGACACTTTAGAATACCTTCCCTCATAACCTACAATCAATGCATCTATTAGTATTTCAAAGCCTACAATACCTTCCATGATATCTTACGAACAACATAGCTACAGTAGACTTATTTCAAGGCTATCCTACAATACTTTACGTCATAACCTGAAGCTACCACACGATAACAATTATATAAGTGTACTATAAATAATAATTCCCTTAATAACCTATTGTCTATTCAACCAAGTGTAGACATTGAGACCCGTTGCCTTATGTAACTCAAAGGGCTGTGGCAAACGGGCTATCTTTTCACGCCTAGCTAATGATTAATTCTACTCAAATGGTAGAAATGTCCTCTCATTAATGGGGATTGAACGACTATCGAGTAACGCAAGTGATAAATAGTGAATGACGAGGGTGACGAATGTAAACAGTGAAGGACAGAGAGAGAGAGAGAGAGAGAGAGAGAGAGAGAGAGAGAGAGAGAGAGAGAGAGAGAGAGAGAGAGAGAGAGAGAGAGAGAGAGAGAGAGAGAGAGAGACTAACGATGAACGAATGGCAGGATATGGATACTGAGTGGCGAGACGTCACTTGTCCTATCGCGTGAATAACTGGAAATTTCGCTCACAAGTCAGTTCGTTCAAATGTCGAATCGGTCATAAGTCACTTCGTTCACATATCGAATCATTCACAATAAAACTAGACTCCATGTCAGATCGTTCACATGTAATTTCGCCCATGTGTTGGATCTTTCACAGGTCAGTTCGTTCCTAGTATTTTCCCTGTACTTAGCAATACTGTTTTTGCTTAGTAGTCGGTAAGGTAAAATTAGAACAGCCTAGGCTGGATTAAGTTAAGGGGAGGTTTTTGTTTTCCGGGGGCCCCTTCTTCCTCATGTTTATCTCCATTAGCTTAGAAATGTTAAGACTTTCACCCCATCAGTTTGGCAATTTTAAGACCTTTCGCCCAATTTCTTTGTCAATATTAAAACCTTTCGTGGCATTATGCTAGGTCAACTTAAGTCAGCCAATGTACAATAGCTTAGCACAAGATAAGATAGATTACGTTCTCTTTCAATAAATGAGATTAGGTGAGGTGAGAATATTCTTGGCCGAGTTAGATTAGGTTAGACTAGGCTAGATTGGGTTAGAATACTTAGACTATGTTAAATTATGTTAGATTAGGCTAGATACTTAGAATATAGCTAGAATATGCTAGATTAAGTTATATATGGCTAGATTGTCTTAGAGTAACTAGAATATGCCAGATTAAGTTATTAGGCTATACTGGGTTAGCATAGATATAATATGGTAGATTGGGTTAAGACTGCTGAGCATAGGCTAAGTTAAGCTATTTTAGACTAGATGGGGTTAGGATGGCTAAAACACTAGATTAAGTTAAGAGTTGGTTAGATTATGATACATTGGGTTAGAATAGCTGATAATAGGACGAATAGCCTCTTGGCGAAATGACTGTGGACAAAAGGACCTTAAAAGTTCGCATGATTTGTGTGTGAATGACGGCTGATGAATGATTGACTAGATAAATAAAGACACACACACACACACACACACACACACACACACGAAGGGAGATTTACATAAGAGAGAGAGAGAGAAGGGGGGGGGGGGGGGGAAGAATATATATGTATAATAGAGCCTTTCAGTATTTGATGGTACATTATTTAATTTTATTCTGACAATTATTACACCATGATTATGCAGCTTACAAAGGACTATTTCATCCGGTAGATCTCAAGTAGTCCCCAGTCGACCAGGGATCAACCAGTGCCAAATTGAAGTTCTACCAAATGTATCCAACCTAACCTCAACCAGTAACTATCAACCAGTGCCAAATATACCATGGACCAAGTCATTCAACGCCAAATTGAAGTGGTACCATAACTTTATCCAACCTAACCTCAACCAGTGTCAAGTAGACCAGGGGGCAAATCAATCGGTGCCAAATTGATGTTCTACCAAAAATCTATCCAACCTAACCTCACCTGTAGATCTCAACCAGTGCCAAATAGACCAGAAGGCCAATATATCGGTTTCAAGTTGAAGTTCTATCATCATCATTATTATAGAGGTTAGTGGTCAATATTATTGGCCTAATCATAATGATTTGCCTATTTTATTGGAATCATAGGAGGACTGTCAAGGAAAGTGGTAACAAGAATTGTTTTAAAGACAATTGTATCTGTATTAATTTAAAAATATTCACAGAGTAGATATAATTGGGCTAAAAGTCATAGTATTGTAGGAATAGGGAATGGCTCTTACACCTGCTTGGCATAGCCATGGAATCATATATATACCGGTATATATATATATATATATATGTTTCTAGTCTCTCAGTGGGGATCGAACCATCGACCACCAGGATGATAGCCGACGCTTTAATCAATTACACCACTGCCATGGTGTGATTGATTAAAGCGTCGGCTATCATCCTGATGGTCGATGGTTCGATCCCCACTGAGAGACTAGAAACATTTAGTGGCTCACGTGTATTTGTGATATATTCTCAATATATATATATATATATATATATATATATATATATATATATATATATATATATATATATATATATATAGTAGTGGCAATAGATTCTCCTCGGGGGAAGCGGAGTCTTATAAGGGCAAGCAACACCAAATTATATATTATATTATATATATATACACAATAACAAATTAAATAAATAAATACAAATGTACGAATAAGGACGACAATACCGGTATATTCTACTATAAAAACACCAAAACAAGCTCAATAGAAGAAATTAAACTAAGCCAACAAACCCCCACTCCTTGTTTTAATTTAATCACACCGTATCATTCGCTTCACTGCCGTCCATTATTCTCTATGCCAACTTCATTAAAGAACACGATTTTACACTTAATTATTTATTGATTGAGATCACTAAGGCTAAATAATGAGAACGTATAATGATAAAAACGGGTCTTCGTAAAATTGTAGGAATAAATAAATAATAAGTATGTCGACCCAAGACAGAATTTAGAGCACGGAATTGTCGCGTATATACTGTGTGTGTATATATATATCTATTAACACACACACACACACACACACTCAGAATCAAAATAACTTTATGTCCATTAAAAATAGCTGCTACAATAACTTTACAAAGCTATACACATACCTATATAAACATTACAGTACATTCATGAAACATACCCATTCATATGCAATTGTTAATAAAACCATACGCACAATATAACGTACCGGTATATGAAATATATTAGGGATATAGCGTCATAAAAAGAGAGCTTGACATATATATATATATATATATATATATATATATATATATATATATAGCAAAATTGCGAGTAATTTAAGTGAGAGCATATTAGTATTAGTATTTAATAAGTATTGTTCTTAAAGAGTGCCTCCCCCAGATTTCAGAGTGACAGGGCCGAAATCAAGGGACGTTCGAGCTAAAATGCCTGGACACACGGAGCTTGAAGCAATTTAAGTCATAGGAAGAGAGAAAGACTGATTTTGGGAGAGAGTTCCAGAGCTCAGCAGTTGAATAGAAGAAAGTCTGAGAATAGTGTTTCACTCTTGGGTTTGAGAGTTGCACAGAGTTGGGATGGGGTTGTGTTGCAAGGCGGGTACTACGTACCCTACGTAGAGGAGGTGGTATACACTGGGAAAACTCCGAGGAACACTGATTATTGTAGTAGCGATAGAATAGCGAGAGAGATGCAACATTGCGGAGTAGAGAGAGAAAATGTAGAGAGATGGTGAGTGGACGGGAGTTAATGATACGAAAGGCTTTCCTTTCTACTTTGTCTAGGAGTGCGGTGTGAGAGAATCCTCCCCAAACATGTGAACAATACTCAATACAAGGACGCACTGTGCCCCTGTACAGAGCAAGAAGCTGCGCAGGGGTAAAGAACCCCTTGAGGCGGTTGAGCACACCCAGCTTCTGCGAGGTTGCCTTAGCGAGACTGGTAATATGGTCCTTCCAAGTAAGAGCAGAAGAAAAAGATACACCGAGAACATTGAGAGAAGATGAAGGGTTAATTTTTGTATTGTTGAAGAATACGGGATAGTCCTCTGGAGGTTCCTGACGGGTAGTAAGATGGATAAATTGAGTCTTGGAAGCATTAAATGCAACAAGGTTTTCTCTACCCCAACTGGAAATAGTAGTTAGATCAGAAGATAAGTGTTTTATGGCTTCATTAAGTTTGCTTTTGAGGGACTGCTGGCTGGGGCATTATAGAAAACTTTTGAGTGGTGTAAAGTAGAGTCGTCTGCATATGAATGGATGGGACTGGATTTACAGTTGAGAAGATCATTTATGAAAATTAGAAAGATAATAGGAGATAGGACAGAACCCTGATGAACACCGGAGTTGATAGGATGAGGAAGTGAGCGATGGCCGTCCTCAACCGCAGCTATGGAACGGCCGGAAAGGAAACTTGAGACAAAGGCACAGATGGAGGGACAGAAACCGAAGGAGGGCAGTTTAGAAATTAAAGATTTGTGCCAAACTCTATCGAAGGCCTTCGGTATGTCAAGTGCAACATTAAAAGTCTCACCGAAGTCCCGAAAGTTGGATGACTAAGAGTTAGTAAGATATGAAAGAAGATCACCAGTAGAGCGACCCTTAAGGAAGCCATACTGGCGATCTGAGAGCACATTATGAGAAGAAAAATGCTTAAGAAATATATATATATATATATATATATATATATATATATATATATATATATATATACTGTATATTAAATAAAAAAAATACAATAAATAAATACTAATAATAATAATTAAGAATAACATACACATGAATAAAATATATAAAAACAATATATGAATGAATTAATAAACAAGTAAAAGACAAAATCTCCAAAGGTTGTGTTGACCAGTATAGAGTAATTTAGGTTAGATGGGCCCCGATTACTATTTAATGGGTCAGTTAAGGTGTTGGGGGAGGAGGGGGAGGGGGGGGGGAGGAGGAAGAGGAGGAGGAATACAATGGAGTACAAACGTCAAAGAGGAGAAGGAGGAATACAAAGGAGTACAAACTGCAAGGAGGAGGAGGAAGATGAGATGAGAAGGAATACAAACTGCAAGGAGGAGGAGGAGGAATACAAAGGAGTACAAACTGCAAGGAAGAGAAGGAGGAGAAGATGATGAGGAAGAAGAATACAAAGGCGTACAAACTGCAAGGAGCAGGAGAAAGAGGAGATGAGGAGGGGAGAAAGAGAAAGAAGAAAAGGAAGAGCAGAAAGATACACGAAAAAGAGGAGGAGAGGGAAGAGGAGATAGCAGAACAAGAAGTGGAGGAGGAATACGTAGGAGGAGATGAATGTGGAGGAAGAAGAGGGAGAATGTATAATGGGTAAGCTCTCAGAGACGTAGGAGGTGGAAGAGATGGAATTTAAGAAGCCGAAGTCGAAGTCGAAGCCGAAGAAGAAGAAGAAAAGAAAAGGAAGAAGAAAAAGAAGAAGCAGAAGACGAAGACGAAGAAGAAGCAGAAGACGAAGAAAAAGACGAAGAAGCAGAAGACGAAGACGAAGAAAAAGAAGAAGCAGAAGAAGAAGAAAAAGCAGAAGACGAAGACGAAGAAGAAGGAAAAGGAGGAGGAGGAGGAAGTAGACGAGGAAGATGTTGTTGAAAGTGGAATGGATAAGCTATTAGAGATGCTGGATGTTGAAATGGTTAAGGGGGGTTTTCGTGACCCACTTCTCCCTCATCCTTAGCCTCATTAGGTTTGACATTTTAAGACGTTCGTCCCATTAGTTTGGTAATTTTAAGACCTTTCTCCTAATTTCTTTGTCAATATTAAGATCATTGGAGCCATTTAGGTGTCTTTTGTTTTTCTTGGCGAGCGACAGCGAGCATGTATTATAGGAGGAAGCAGCCTTTGGTCGGACAATTTTTCAACCGATAAATGAACAAATTTATCTCTTAGGTGGGTCTTGAGGGTATTTTCAAAGTTTGCCGGAAGTCTAGGGAATAAACTAAAACAATAAATAAATGAAATAGAAAATAAACAAATAATTACAAATTTCCCATAAGAGGGTATCACACAAAAGCCCTTTATAGTCAAAGACATTGGTATATTTGTTGTGGAGAAGTTATATGGTTGCAATGACTTTAGTAATCTAATTTATTTTGTTCACTCCACACACCAAACACCTCCCAATGAAATTAATGAAAGCATGTGATCAACCGGGATTCGAACCTGGGTTACCACAAATAGATTGTAAACACTTTAACCATTACACCATCAAGATAGTTAAATGAGCATCTGCATGGCAAACACATGGATACGAAAACCTAACCTCAGTCTAACTTCGTTGTCGGAGGTAACCAGGTGAAAGATACTGAAGAAAGTAAGAATAACTGAAAGCGAAGAGAACGATGATAGAATAAGGAGTATAGAAGAACACAGAATAACTAGGATAACATAAGAAAGAAATGGATAGGGGAAACGGAATAAACTAAGAAGAATAGGCACATCGGGAAAACTAGGGTGACAGAAAACAGACACGGACAGAAGAAAGGGAATAAACGACGTAGAAGAAGAGCACGGCAAAAATAGGATGATAGAAGAAATAGATACACGAAAATAGGATGATAGAAGAAATAGATACACGAAAATAGGATGATAGAAGAAATAGATACACGAAAATAGGATGATAGAAGAAATAGATACACGAAAATAGGATGATAGAATAAATAGATACACGAAAATAGGATGATAGAAGAAATAGATACACGAAAATAGGATGATAGAAGAAATAGATACAAGAAAAGGAATAAACCAAATAGACGGAATAAGGAACATAGGAGAAGGAGGAGAAACTTGGATGGCAGAAGAAAAAAACATGGATAGCAGAAAAGGAATGAACTAAGTAGGTAGGATAGAGACAAACGGATAAACCAGGATAACAGAAGAAAGAAATGGATAGCAAAACAGGAAGTAGAGAGGGAAGGGTAACGTGTAAACAACCACGCCCTTCCTTGAGGCTACAGCCCCTATCTACAACTCCTGAACAACAGCCCAAAATGTCTAGGAATATCTGATTGGTAATTTGCACACAATATATAGGCACTGGACAGCTTACAGAAGGAGAGCGAGCGAGCGAGCGAGCGAGCGAGAGAGAGAGAGAGAGAGAGAGAGAGAGAGAGAGAGAGAGAGAGAGAGAGAGAGAGAGAGAGAGAGAGAGAGAGAGAGAGAGAGAGAGAGAGAGAGAGAGAGAGGAAAGAGAGAGAGAGAGAGAGAGAGAGAGAAATGAGAGAAGAGAGAGAGAGAGAGAGAGAGGGAGGGAGAGGAAGAGAGAGAGGGAGAGAGAGAGAGAGAGAGAGAGAGAGAGAGAGAGAGAGAGCGAGAGAGAGAGAGAGAGCGAGAGCGAGAGAGAGCGCGCGCGCCACTGGACAGCATACCGAAGGGGAAAGGAGGGAGACTTAAGGGGAAATGGGCTGTTTTTTCAGGCCCCCTTTCTCCCTCATCTTTAGCATAGTAGTTTTGAGATTTTAAGACGTTCGGCCCATTAGTTTGGCGATTTTAGGATTTTACGCCCCATTTGTTGTCGATTTTCAGACCTTTCGTGCCATTTAGGTGTCGACTTTTTCCTGGCGAGCGATAGCGAGCCTGTAATTTTAAAAGGAAATGGCCTTCGGCCGGGACAAATTTCTATCGAAAAATTTACAATTTTTTCTTGAAAGGGGGTCTAGGGGGTGTTTTTTAAAGCTTGATGGAGGTCTAGGGAGGAAACTAAAATATATATATATATATATATATATATATATATATATATATATATATATATATATATATATATATAAAGAAACATAATGAGCAAATAAATAAGCCCCTTCCCCTTAAATAGATATACAGACTGCACAGACCTTACAGTACCTACTATACCCTGTTCCAAAGAGGTAGGCCAGAAATCGTGAATCCTAATCTCTGTAACTAAAAAAGGGCTACAGCAAATGGGCTGTCAATTTCCACATCTATTCCCTGACTGACCCTTCCCCAAATGGTAGAACTATTAGCTCGGTTACTCTAGTCGTTTGTGAGTCATAGAGGTTAATGTTCCAAGATATTTGGCCTAGTTATTTAGAGCAGGATAAAGCCTAGGCAGTCCGGACTTGATTATAAGATAGCATTTGATACAAACAGGAAGGTAAAGAGTGTTAAGCAGACGGCTCTCTCCTCACCCACCACACCCTCCGACCTTGGGTGGCTTGAAATTTAGTTGTGGAGAAAAGGACCCCAGCAGAATGAGCAAATTTCTATTGGTAATTTCCTAGTGAAGAACGAAGTTGAGGAATATTGCAAACCACTGATATCTAACTTTACAGGATTATTTTATAAACTATATTACTCCAAACCTCCTAGAAATGGATGAAAGAGAGAGACAGGGTGTGTGAGAGTGAGTGAACGAGAGAGCGAGAGAGAGTGTGTCATATTTCTTCAACACGAGACCAAATTAAGATAAGTGTTGGCTCGTTATCGCTCGCCAACCATTTTCCTTATCTATCTATCTATAGTAAACTTCACTAATCAACAAGTCATAGTTGCAATAATGTGAGCAGCCGGTAGAATACATTTGTATTACACACTTATTAAGGGGAAGTTTTTAGTTTGTTCCCTAGACCTCCATCAAGCTTAAAAATACAACCCCTTGACCACCTTTCAAGATATATTTGTACATATTTCAGTAGAAAAATGTCCCGGCCGAAGGCCGATTCCTCTTAAATTAAAGGATCGCTATCGCTCGCCAGGAAAAATCGACACCTAAATGGCACGAAAAGTATTAAATTGACAGAATAGGGGCGAAATTTCTTATAATCGCCAAACTAATGGGGGTGAACGTCTTAAAATCTAAAGAGCAATGGGGCTAAACATGAAGGAGGAAGGGGTCAAGAATATAATCCCTCAAGTGGAGATCTCCCCTTAAGCATACCGGTACCAGTTTTAGCTACAGCCTAGGTGTTCTATATTGCACATCAGAGTTCTACAGTGCAGGCAGAAGTTGGTGTGCTCAGTCCGTAGAGTTTATAATGGTAAGGTACAGTCGGATACCATAGTTTCTAGCCCACTCATAACAATTAATGGACCCCCTATGTTTTCCTTTATGCAATTTTAAGTAACTGGATTGATTTTTGGGTAGAAGTTGCTTTTCAATAAATAGTATATATATATATATATACCGGTATATATATATATATGTTTCTAGTCTCTCAGTGGGGATCGAACCATCGACCATCAGAACGATAGCCGACGCTTAATCAATTACACCACGGCAGTCTTATATATATATATATATATATATATATATATATATATATATATATATATATATATATATATATACTGTGTATAAATATAGCCTATACATATAAATACATATACATTAGTAAATATATACCGGTACTCCCATCCCCCCCCCCCCCCTTAAGTCTGTATATTTCGCTTTACCATTACTGTACTATAGCATTAATAAATAAAGCCCTGGCCCAGGTGGAATGATGGCCGACTGTACATACCTTGGTAACAGTTAAAGGGAGGTATTAGGTTTTGGGGTCCCCTTCTCCATGTTTAGCCCCATTAGTTTTCAAATGCTAATACTTTCGTCCATTTCTTTATCAATATCAAGGCCTTTCGTGCCATTTAGGGGTTGATTTTTTTGCCTGGCGAGCGTTAGCGCCTTTGGAATGGTCGTTCTTTAAGTTTGATAGGAGTCTAAACTAAAACAAATATAATTACCGTTCATAATAAAAACTAACTAAACACATAAAATAACGTCCCCTGTATTTGATTGTAATAGGATACCGAGTGCTATAGGTTCAAGAACGATAGAGAGATTCTAGACAAATTTAGATAGAGATATGAATGAGATAGGGTGGGTGCGTGAGGGGTCTGCCTTGCATGGACCATTTGGTGTTCTGCGAACTCCCGTTTTCTTATATTCGTATTTTCTTAAGGAGAGATTTCCACTTGAGGGATTTTTTCTTTACCTCTTTCTCCCTCATGTTTAGCCCCATTGTTTTTGAGATTTTAAGACGTTCGCCCCATTAGTTTGGCGATTTTAAGAACTTTCACCCCATTTATGTCACTTTTAAGACCTTGAGTGCCATTTAGGTGTCTATTTTTTCCTGGCGAGCGATAGCGAGTCTGTAATTTAAGAGGAACCGGCCTTTGGCCGGGACATTTTTCTACCGAAAAATGTAAAAATTTATCTTGAAAGGGGGTCAAGGGAGTGTAATTTCAAGCTTGATGGAAGTCTAGCGAACTAACTAAAAGCCTCCCCTTAAATACACACAGGCGCGCGCACAATCAAACACACTCCTCTCTATCTCAGACACAAACATACAAACTCCGACACACACTTAAACAAATATTGTACTTTCTCTCTCACACAGTTCGACACACACGCACACAATTCACCCTTTCTTTTTCTGTCTGTCACACACACACACACGTCGACACACAATTCCCACTTTTATTTTTTCTCTCTCTCTCTCTCGCTCTCTCTCTCTCTCTCTCTCTCTCTCTCTCTCTCTCTCTCTCACACACAGCCCGTAGCCTAGTAGGTAGAGCTCTCGTCTCACACACGAGGGGTCGGGGGTTCAATCCCCGGCCGGGCGGAGACAAATTGGGCTTGTCTCCTTTCATGTGTTAGCCTCAGTTCACCTAGCTGTAAATAGGTACCTGAAATAAGTGGACGACGTTGTGACGTCCCATCTGGGGTTGGCAAAAATGGTACAAGGCGAGATGGGTATCATATGGTTCACCTAAGCTGATGGCTACCTAAGCCTTCGGGCGAGACGGTACCGTCTATAGTGAGAATGGTACCATACAGATCCACCCTAAGCCTTCGTTTCCGATGTCGCCAATTGGCTAAATACAGACTACACACACATCCACAGCCATTCCAACAGTACATAACACACTTAACATGCATTTCACGCAATACATTCCCAGTTAAGGAGGCGCGATAATAATGAGCTTAGCTCGCATTGCGTGGATTCCCCTTGACGAACAAGTAACTGAGTGACACACACACACACAATTCCCACTTTTATTTTTTATCTCTCACGCGCTCTCTCTCTCTCTCTCTCTCTCTCTCACACACACACACACACACACTAACACATAGGCTGTCACATAATGAGGGAAGGGAGAGAGGAGGAGGAGGAGAGGCCCACACCAGCAGAGATCCAGAAACCGGTGGGTGGAGATAACGAAGGCCTCGGCATCACTAATAGACAGCCGGACTGACGGCACCACACACACTTATGGAATGCTGTTGGCTCACTTTGGCTCTCAGGTTAGTTTGCCCCTGTTTATATTCGCCTTTGGAGTTAGTTAAGTTAGATTATGTTAGTGTAAAAGTTTCGGTTTAATATTAAGATTAAGGGTTTTTTAGTTGATTCCCTAGACTTCCATCAAACTTAAAATTACTCCCCCTAGACCCCCTTTCAAGATAAATTTGTACATTTTTCGGTAGAAAAATGTCCCGGCTGAAGGCCGATTCCCCTTAAATTACAGGCTCGCTATCGCTCGCCAGGAAAAAATAGACACCTAAATGGCACGAATGGTCTTAAAATTGACAGAAATGGGGCGAGGGTTCTTAAAATCGCCAAACTAATGGGGCGAACGTCTTAAAATCTCAAAAGCAATGGGGCTAAACATGAGGGAGAAAGAAGTCCAGAAAAAAATCCTCCAGGTGGAAATCTCCCCTTTACTAGATTAGATTGATATTTGGTTAGGTGAAATAAAGTAAGGCCTTGCCATCATTGGGTTAATAGACACAGATTTATGGAATGCTGTTGGGTCACTTTTGGTTGGAGGTTGTTTTGCCCTGATGCATATTCACCTTTGAATTTAGTTAAACTTGGAATAGGTTAGTGTAAAGGTTTCGGTTTAATATTAAGGGGAGATATCCACTTGAGGGATTTTTTTCTGGACCCCTTTCTCCTTCATGTTTAGCCCCATTGCTTTTCTAATTTTAAGACGTTCGCCCCATAATTTTGACGATTTTAAGAACTTTCGACCCATTTCATGTCAATTTTAAGACCTTTCGTGCCGTTTAGGTGTTGATTTTATCCTGGCGAGCGATAGCGAGCCTGTAATTTAAGAGGAACCGGCTTTGAGCCGGGAAATTTTTCTACCGAAAATTGTACAAAATTTATCTTGAAAGGGGCTCAAGGGGGTGTAATTTTAAGCTTGATGGAAGTCTAGGGAATCAACTAAAAACCTCCCCTTAAGATATGGTAACTTAGATTAGGTTGATATTAGGTTAGGTGAAAACAAAAAGGAAGGCATTGGCATCACTTACAGACAACCCAACACAAATTTATGGAATGCTGTTGGGTAGCTTATTTGTAAGGTTCTTTTGCCCTTATGTATATTCACCTTTGAAGTTAGTTAAGTTTAGAATAAATTTACCTTAGACTGCAATAGGTTAAGTTAGGCTTGGGTATGGTAAAATAGATTGGGTAAGATTAAGGAGGGTCACCTTTTTTTTTTATTATCTTTCTCTCCTTTTCTCTCTTTCCCTGGCTTGTATCCATTCGGCCCCATTCAGCCAACTGTTTTAAGACGTTTATCCCCATCCAAGTGTCGATTTC
Organism: Paralithodes platypus; assembly: GCA_032716605.1. Lineage (NCBI taxonomy): Eukaryota > Metazoa > Arthropoda > Malacostraca > Decapoda > Lithodidae > Paralithodes > Paralithodes platypus. The sequence continues at coordinate 62,425,183 of CM064573.1, forward strand.
TTCCTGGCGAGCGATAGCGAGCCAGCTTTGTATGGAGAAATCAGGCTTCGCCGGAGACATTTTTCTATCGAAAAATGTACAAATCTAGCTTGCTGTAAACAAAAAATATGTATTTGCTGGCTTGCTACCACTCGCCAGGAAAATACTGACACCTGGATGGGGGTAAACGTCTTAAAACAGTAGGCTGAATGGGGCCGGATGGATACAAGCCAAAGAGAGAGGGAGAGAAAGAGAAAAAAAAAAGCGAGGTGGGCTCCCTTAAGAAACTAGTGCGTGAAGATAAAGAACGCCTAGGTGGACTGTGGCACCACACATATTTATGGAATGCTGTCGGGTAGCTTTGTTATGACATTAATTTGTGTCCGTGTCTTTTCTCCTTTGAATTTAGTTAGATTAGCTTAGTGTAATATATGTTAGGTCTACAGTATGTTAGATGACGCTAAAATTATATTTGGTTTATGTTAGATGGTGCTATACTAGGCAAGGGCGAAATAAATTAGGATACTTTTTAGGCTTGGTTAGGTTAGAGTAAGGAACTATAGGTAGCGCCAGCGAACTTGGCAATAATCTTGACCCCTTAACCTCTTATAACTCAAAATGTATGAAAGCAATCGGGCTGACATTTATATAATTTGGGAAGAGTCCACCAGGAAATAGGTGTGGAAATTTACAGCCAGTTTGCTCAAGGTCCTTTTGAGTTACGAAGAGGTCAGGGATCGAAATAATTGTCAAGTTCGTTGGCGTTACCTATAGTGCATGAAGATAATGAAGCGTCTGGTTCTTTCGTTCCATTGACTTTTCGCACATCGAACCCCTTGTGGTTAGTAAAAAATAGGTAATGTTAAAATTAGGTTTTGGACTCGGTAGGGTAGGTTAGGATAGGTTACGGTAGGGTTAGTTAGAATAACCTTACTCAAATTTAACCCCTTCTGTACCAGCGGTTTTTTAAATATTATTCTACCTATATTTAGACGATTTTGTGCAGTTCAAGAAGGATCTGGGGTAGTAAATAGGGTGAAGTGATATAGTTCAAAGCCTGTTAATTGCTAAAGTCCCGTTTTAAGCTGAATAAAATCGTCTTATAGGAGCCACAATAAAGTTAAAAGGACGGCACCGGTACTGAATGGGTTAAGTACCATATATGCAGGTGTAACATGAGTCTAGGTCCTTTACTTCATTTGAGGGGGTAACAAGAGACTATACCCTGTTTCAAGATAGTAGTCCATAAATCGTGAATCCTAACCTCTATAACTCAATAAGGGCTAGAGCAAAAGGGCTGTAAATTTCCACACCTATGTCCTGGCTGACCCATCCCAAATGCAATGATTAATTGAGTCTGTAGCCTTATAATTGGTAGATGTTCTTTTTTAAACTGAAGACAATCGCTTAATAGTTGCCACAATACAATCGCTTAATAGTTGCCACAATACAATCGCTTAATAGTTGCCACAATACAATGACAAGGATGTCACCGATACTGAAGGCAGGGTAGGCCTCTCTATCACACGCGTATCTTAAGGGGGGTCACCTGCTTTTTTCTTTCTCTGGCTTGTATCCATTCGGCCCCATTCAGCCAACTGTTTTAAGATGTTTATCCCCTTACAGGTGTAGATTTCTTCCTGGCGAGCGATAGCGAGCCAGCATTGTATGGAGAAATCCGGCTTCGCCGGAAACATTTTTCTATCGAAAAATGTTAAAATTTAGCTTGCTGTCAAAACAAAAATATATATATGCTGGCTCGCTACCGCTCGCCAGGAAAATAGTGACATCTGGTTGGGGGTAAACGTCTTAAAACAGTAGACTGAATGGTGCCGAATGGATACAAGCCAAAAAGAGAGGAAGAGAAAGATGAAAAACGCGAGGTGAGCTCCCTTAATGTATGTGTTTGTTTTTAGATAGTCTGTTTACATTTGATCTCATCCATTTCCACACTCCCCCAGACAGCGGGGCGATTTGGAGCAGTGAAGGTGTTGATGATGTAAAGGTTTATCACAATAATGGTCAGGGGGTTGTCCACTGATGGTCGGTAATTACTAAGGTCTGACCAGCCTCGTTCATCAGTTATATAATGATTCTACTGTGGCTTAATGGGGACATAATATTGAGATAGAGTTAGTATTGTGAGTTAAAGTGGTGATTATAGAGAGATAGATGATACATACATAGGGAAGAGATAGATGTTACATACATAGGGAAGGTACTGATGGTGTAAAAGTTGATCACAATAATGGTCAGGGGGTTGTCCGCTGATGGTCGGTAATTACTAAGGTCTGACCAGCCTCGTTCATCAGAGACAGTGTTGCTACAGTGAGGGTATAATAGGATAAGGCAGACAGATTGTGGTGGTGATAAGGGAGAGATAGTGCGAGAGATAAAGGTAAATAGTGAGGATTAATGAGGAAATATGGTGGGTATATACCGTACTCTGTGAGGGTCCGGGAGATTCAAACCCGGCCCGGCTGGCAGAGGTCAATTAATAGACGCTGCCAAGAGCTAACAGGGGAACGTTTGCTGGACACCACCTTCTCCCTCATGCTTAGTCCTATTTAGTTTTGGGGTTTTAAGAACTTTCACCCAATTAGTTTGGCGATTTTAAGACTTTCCGTACCATGTGATTTTTTCCCCACGAGCGATAGCGAATCTGCCATTTAGGATTGTTTTAGGCATTTTTTTTAGTATTTGTTTAGGCATTTTTATACCGAGAAATGCAGACATTTATATTTAAGACATTCGCCCCATTAGTTTGGTGATTTTAAAGAACTTTTGCACCGTTAGTTTGGCAATTTTATGACCTTCCGTGCCATTTAGGTAGTGATTTATTTCCTGACGAGCGATAGGGAGCCTGCAATTTAGGAGGAACCAGCCTTTTGGCCAGGGTACTTTTCTACAGAAAAATTCACACATTTTATCTCGAAAGGGGGTCGAAGGGATGTTTTTTAAGCCTGAGGGAGGTCTAGGCAAGAAACTACAACAAATATAATAACAAATAAATTATATAAACTCTGTCTCGTGTCGGCCACCCTCAACAATGGGATATATGCCTGAATACATACATACATACATACATACATACACCTCCCCGTGGCGTAACTGATAGCGCGTCTGGCTCACAACCAGAAGGTCCCGGGTTCGAGACCTGGGCGGGGAAGAGACATTTGGGCAAGTCTCCTAACGGTGAAGCCTCTGTTCACCTAGCAGTATAAATAGGAACCTGGTATAAGTGGACGAAGTTGTGACGTCCCATCTGGGGTTGGTGATCGGTTACAAGGTGAGATGGGTATCGTACTGGTCAACCTAAGCTACTGGTCAACCTAAGCCTTCGGGTGAGACTGGTACCGTAGTGAGAATGGCACCGTACAGATTAACCCTAAGCCTTCGTTTCCAGATGTCGCCAATTGGCTAAAATACAGACTACACACACATCCACAGCCATTCCAACGATATAACATTTAACATGCATTTCACGCAATACATTCCCAGTTAAGGAGGCGCGATAATAATGAGCTTAGCTCGCATTGCGTGTATTCCCCTTGACGAACAAGCAAGTGAATAACATACATACATACATACATACATACATACATACATACATACATACATACATACATACATACATACATACATACATACATACATACATACATACATACATACATACATACATACATACATACATACATACATACATACATACGTAGATAAACAAATGTATACTAAAATAGATAAGTACAGTAACTCTCCCCCTAAAGGAGCTGAACTTTCACACAGCATCAACAGCCTAGGGGAGGTCCATAGGGTGGCTGTATAATAATGTGTGTGTGAGTGTCGCGGTGATTCGAACCTGGCTGGCAGAGATGAATTAAGCGCGTCAAGATAAACCCCTGATAAAAAATGAGAGCCGGGGGGAAACTGGACGGATTTAGGGAAGGGGGGGGGGGGGGGGGCATTTATTTGGTTGGTTATTAACCCTTTCAGCGCACCATGACGCCTTTTTACCTTTGATTCTGGCTGGAGTTTGATGACGGTTATGCAGTTTAAGAAGGACCTATGTTACTAAGAGGGTTTATTGAGATCGTATTTACCCCTTTGAGTCCTAGAGGTAGATTGTAAGCTAAAGGAAATCGTGTAATGTTAACTAGAATATGATGAAAATTACGTCATGGTAGTGAAGGGGTTAATCTTTCTACTATTGTATGTTTTTAAAGTTTTCACCCTAAACCTCCCTCAAGCTTAAAATTACACCCCCTTGACTCCCTTTCAAGATAAATGTTTACCTTTTTCGGTAGAAAAATGTCCCGGCCGAAGGCTGGTTCCTCTTGAAATTACAGGCTCGCTACCGGTATCGCTCGCCAGGAAAAAATCGACACATAAATGGCATGATAGGTCTTAAAATTGACACGACATGGAGCTAAAGGTGATAAAACCGCCAAACTAATGGAGCGAACGACATAACATCTGAAAATGGGGTTCAACATGAGGAAGAAGGGAGACCAGAAAACTGACCCATCTCCCTTGAAGCGGGTCAAGATAAACCCCCCTGATAAGAAAATTAGAGCCAGGGGGAAACTGGTACGAATTTAACCCGTTCAATACCGGTGACGGCCATTTCATTATACTCTGACAACTATTAGAAGAGTTGATTCAGCTTAGGAAGGATGTCTGCCCATGGAAAGGCTACAGACTATCTCAAGTAATCATTATAGCTACCGGATATCCTTCTTAAGCTGCATAATATCGTATAAATATAGCTAGAATAAATTACAACACACGTCGCTGGTACTCAAAGGGTTAAGGGGAGATGGGCCGATTTTTCTGACACACGAACGCTTGAGATTGGCGACACCATTCTGGTTTAAGGGGAGATTTCCACTTCAGGGATTTTTTTCTTGACTCCTTTCTCCCTCATGGTTACCCCCATTGCTTTTGAGATTTTAAGACTTTCGCCCAATTAGTTTGGTGATTTTAAGAATTTCCTCCGCATTCTGTCAATTTTAAGACCTTTCGTGCAATTTAGGTGTCGATTTTATCCTGGCGAGCGATAGCGAACCTGTAATGTAAGAGTAACCGGCCTTCGGCCGGGAAATTTTCTACCGAAAAATGTACAAATTTATCTTGAAAAGGGGTCAAGGGGGTGACATTTTAAGATTGCTGGAGGAGTAGGAAACAAACTAAAAACCTCCCCTTAACCCTGTCAGCACGATGACGTAATTATTATCATAGTCTGGTTACCATTAGACGATTATATTAAATAACTTATGATCTACCTCAAGGACTCAATAGGGTAAAAACGATCTTTAAAAAAAAAAAAATCCGAGTAACATAGGTCATTTGTAAACTGCATGAAATCGTCTATTTGTATCCAGAATCAAAGGTATAAAGGCGTCATCGTGCTGAAGGGGTTAATTTCGGGACTCTAATTTATCAATATAAGAAATTACACTGTATTTTGGAACCAACATTTCAATTCATATTACTAATGTATTCTACACTGAATGCCAAAAAGTAAAGCTCTCTAAAATATTTGATATATTATAATACCCAAACAATGTGTACCAACTTTGTTCAATATTGTGTGTGTTTTCTTTCATTCCTTTATAGTGTTTTATCCTCTTATTTTGTGTTTTATGTCCGCTTTTCTGGGTTTTAGTTTGTCTTTTACTGTCGGTGACAATGACATTTACTTTTGCGTGCCATGTGGAGTATTTTGTCATTAATTCATTCATTGTCATTTTATGCATTGATAAAATCTACAGTTTCCTATTGTATAAGACTCCTCATTAGAAATACAGTGGAAATACCTGAATAACATTTTGAGTGTCCTTCCCTCGTTGAATGGTAACTTACATTAATCACCTACAACAGTGCAACATTGCATCCGTACTCACCTGTAAGAAAAGAAAAAATATTGTTAATGGAAGCATAAAATAAATAAATAGCCAAACCCATCTAAAAATATGCTACGAACCACGCAAATCGCCTTCTGCTTCTCAGAGGGCTAAGTGTCCTAGAAAAGTCGTATATCGCCTCCTTGTACGCGCGAAAAGGTTAATTATATAATTTATGTGGTCTAAATTGAATATATAAACCGAAGAACACTGTTTATGTGTCTCATTATAGTTACGATTGCATGTTCAAATGTTTGCAGTGTACCGTATCAGGGATGCAAGAAACATAATATATATCAGTGGTGAAGGTAGGGTAGATTAGCCAATTTGTACGCGGTGCTCCATTTGGTACGATATATCGATAACATTACTACCCCCCAAAAAGTAATATATTCGACTTTTAAAAGTAATATTGACATGCACGATAAACAGGTACAATTGCCCACATAAGTTTTCTTCCTCTCCGTGATTTTATACTTGATTGAATGTCGAGTGTAGTTTCTTATCCAGTGGTGAACTCATCTGACTAGTCAACTATATTTTTGTCCAATGTGAGTGAGGGTGACAAAAGGCAGAACTACCTGTAACGAGTGCCTCCCCCAGCGTTGAAAGAGTGACAGGGCCAAAATCGTCTAATAATAGCCAGAATCAAAGGTAACAAGGCATAATGGTGCTGAAGGGGTTGCTAAAGGAGGCTTCCATTGTCGTCGTAATTCCCTAACGTTTAGAAGGAGTTTCCCTTCCCATAGACGGGGTTAGAGGGTGCACGTCCTTCACAGCAAACGCAGTAGAATAGTCAATATAAAGTCAACACGAATTTGAGCACTGTTGAAGGTGAGTTGGTGGAGGGGGGGGGCTGTTGTGGTAGGGGGATGTAGGGGTGGTGGGGGGCGCTGTGATGAGGGTGAAAAAAGGCGGATAAGGCGATGGGGGAATAGATGAGGGTAATAAGTAGGGAGTAGGGAGGGGGTCGGTGGAGGGAGGAGGTTGGTGGTGGAGGGGGCGGGGTGAGAGGTGGTGGATGAGGAAATGGAAGGAAGGTGAGGCAGTGGTGAGTGTGTGGAGGAGAAAGGGAAAACAAGAGAGTAGGGCGGGGACACAGTCTTTCACACAACCTAGATATTATACATTCAGTGTTTTATTTGTTAATCATTTTCCATTTTGTATTCATATATATTCGTTCCCTTTAGAAACAATCCTATGTATCTTATTTGTTTAGTTCTGTCACATTCGGCTCATTTCTTAAATGTGTTGTACTTTGCTCCATATCCCTAGCATAGTCCACACAATTGCTTCAACTACCCTGTAAATTGTGTTTCATACCTATGGCCTTCAGCTACTGAGTGTTTGTACTACGAAATTTATGAAGCATTATATATACAGTATATAGTACATATATACAGTGTATATATATATATATATATATATATAATATATATATAGGAACAGTAGGACCAGGGTTATGAAAAACATCTTGGGAAGTGTTTTTTATTCAGTACCGTACTAAGTTTCGGACTCTCTGCGTCCATCATCAGGTCTATAAACAGAAATGAATACAATATTTACAAACATGTAGGCAATAATATAATGAAGGGCAAAATTCCGAGTTCAATAGAATTCACAGACAAAAAAGGTGAACAGCTACCAAATGAAATACTGTATCAAAGGGGCAAGTAAAGCAATTTCTAAATGTACTAAACAAACAAAAGTCACCGAAGTTGCAAGGACTAAAATGGTTTAAAATAGAACGGTCAAGAGGGACAGGACTAGTAATAATCAAAATATAAAAAAAAACTAAGTGAGTTAACTATAATTTCAACCCAAAACATTAATGTGTTGGGTTGAAATTATAGTTGACTCCCTTATTCCTGGCGAAATATAGCAAGCCTGTATTTTAAGAAGAACCGGCCATCGCCCGGGACATTTGTACAAATAAATCCCCACCCAGGTGTCGATTTCTTCCTGGCGAGCGAAAGCGAGCCAGCTTTGTATGGAGAAATCCGGCTTCACCAGAGACATTTTTCTATCGAAAAAATTACAAATTTAGCTTGCTGTAAAAAAAAAATATATATATATATGCTGGCTCGCTACCGCTTGACACCTGGATGGGGGTAATCGTCTTAAAACAGTAGGCTGAATGGGGCCGAATGGATACAAGCCAAAGAGAGAGGGAGAGAAAGAGAAAAAAAGCGAGGTGGGCTCCCATAAGGATTTACAAAACTATTATGCCAAAATATGTTGCCAATTATGAAATCCTGACAAATTATGATGAGGAGATAGAGCAGCTTCATATTCTTCCATCAACCCTTTGAGTACCAGCGACGTGTGTTCTATTTTATTCTAGCTTTATTTAGACGCTATCATGCAGCTTAGGAAGGATCTGTGGTAGCTAAAAGGGTTGGTTGAGATAGTTCGGAGGAGCCCTATTACTGGCAGAGGTCCTTCCCAAGCTGAATAAAATCGTCTATTAATTGCCAGATCAATAAACAGACTATAATAACGTCCATTCATTACCAGGTCGGCCAAACATCTAGAGCACACCATCCTCTCCAACTCATAAAGGGCTAGAACAAATGGGCTGCATATTACCGCACCTATTCCCTGGCTGACTCTTCCCAAAACGGTAACAAATTTATTAGCTCGATTACTCCAGTCCTTTTTTGAGTTATGAGAGGCTAGTAGGGTCAGGATTTCTAGCTTATACTATATATATATATATATATATATATATATATATATATATATATATATATATATATATACTTTAATTAATTTCATTGGGGGTGTCTGGTGTTGTGGTGAAATTAATAAAAATAAAGATTACCTATAATGAACTGACTACCGGTATCGTTCTCCCATCCTCGACAACGCCAAATATAACCAGTTCACTCTTTGCGCCCTTATATAAGAGTCAGACACTGGGGGGGAAAAACCAATAATAATTAAAACAGGTTGTCACATTAACCAAATATGTCAGACGCCTAAAGTTTCATGATTAAAATTGACCTTTTAAATGGTTAGTGCTCGTTTTTGTTGTCTATATACCGGTATTTATATATTGATATATTTCTTTAGCTTCCTCGCTAAACCTGCATTAAGATTAAAAAAAAAAAACACTCCCTAGACCCCCTTTCAAGATATATTTGTAAATTTTTCGGTAGAAAAATGTCCCGGCCGAAGGTCGATTCCGTCTAAAATGACAGACACCTAAATGGCACGAAAGGTCTTAATAATAACAAAGACATGGGGCGAAAGGTCTCAATATCGCCAAACTAAAGGAACGAACGTCTTAAAATGTCAAAACTGATCTGCTAAACACTAGGGAGAAGGGGGTCCAGAAAAAGGGACTACCTCCCCTGTTATGCTATGTTCTAACAAGTAGGAAGAGACTGCCCGCTGGGAGTCCATCATGTGAGTCAAATATTGTCTTTATAACTGGAAATTAGTCACACAGAATGGCCAATACTTCATATTTTAGACTCGTGTGAGAACAGTTTAATATAGTCAGCGCGAGATTGGTTTTAGTTCGGTTTATCTTATTATATTTTATTATATATACCTGTATATATATATATATATATATATATATATATACCGGTATATATAGAGGTTAAATCACAAATACGTGTGATCAAAGTATGTAATATATATATATATATATATGGTGTATTGAAACAACTGTTACAGACTATGACGAACACATTGCAAAATGGAAAATAAACATATATTGTTGTATCACATTTTTCCCATAAAGGTGTTATTTTAGAGAGAAATGTCTTTTTAGAAATGTAGCAAAACAGGGTTACAAGTAAAGCACTATATTATTAATACATGATAAACCTATTAATTATCGACTTAGATAAAGGGAAAACATGGAGTTACCTATTCACACATTAGTAATTACGAAATAAAAGTATCTTAGAATGTGGTGATGATATTATGTGGTTAGCAGAAAAATACTAATTATTAGCAACATATTAGCGTAAACAAAATATGTAAAAATTGTAACTCTGGTCATGGGACATAATGCTGATGCCCAAGTCTGGGTCGGGTATCCGAACGAAGCAGAAGGTAATTCAATTGTTTATGAAGCGTACTTCTATTGGGGGCTGATTGTTCTCGCGCAATTGTTACGTATTTAATGAAGATAGTATACTGCATGTACAGTTATGTTCAGGAATGAAGAGTCATCGAGCAATACGAAAAGTTATAGGAGCCAAATGTTACATACCGTACAATTGTGACACGCATACCTGACCAAACACTCATGGTATAAAAGAGTGAGGTTAAAGAAAATGAATGACATACACACACATAAACCCCTCATTTCTATGTTTATGTAAGGTAAATAAAATAAGCGTGACAAAGGGAGGTGTGTGTGTGTGTGTGTGTGTGAAGTGAAGTTTCCTTAATCATTGCTCATTGTCTCAATTGTAACGTCATCGACTATTACTGACAATATTGGTGTGTAACAGTTGTACTGTACAAATAATAGGTTAGATATTTGGAAACCAGGCATGATATCATGTCCACGCCGATAATTTGATATTTGAGCAGATTCGAGTGGAATCCGAAGCTTCATAAAACGCCTCGAATAATATGTCAAAACTGTATTACATCACTTGGTGGGAATTATACAGTATTTGTTTCAATTAATCTTCTTATTACGCTGTAATGACCATGTACAGTAACAAGCATAAATACTGCGACACCAACCAAATAATGTTCGCCCCTTTGTCTCCAAAGGTATTGCAAAACTTTGTATTCAAACTCACAATTATTTCTGTATTTCATTCTAGCTACCGTCAAACGATTTTATTCAGCTTAGTATAAACCCCTAGTGATGAAGGAGTTGACGTTATCTGGTTGATGTCGCAGCATTTATGCTCGTAACTGTACAGCAGTGGTAATTAATTCTGATCGATTTAGAAGTGTCGAACTGATTAAAAGAATCTCTGAAATTCAAATACCCAGTATCAATTAGTTAGGAGATTTAATTCAACCCGAGACGGCTTCGAACATGTTTGTATATGAATAAATGTTCACAACTGTACAATACATTAAATAACATTGGGCAATAACTTCGTAATGCCCACATTTTGTGGTTCTATTTATCATTCAACATTGGTAATAATTACTAACATATGACAGTAATATCTGCAGACCACTTGAAGATCGTAATTTGTTTCATCCAAGATATCTTCGGTGCTTCCTATGTTGAAAGAAAGAATTAACAGAAAATAATATTAGTTGTAAACGGTTTATAAAGGGAACATAAATTACATTATGTCAACCCGAAAACTAATTATGTTTATAATTCAACATTCCTGGGTATAAACTAGGAGATTGGGAGGAGGAAGGGGTGGGGGGGGGGGGGGGGCATGAAGGGGGAGACCAATGCCAGTGTTCGGCTTATAACACATGCTTGGACACTGATTATTTTACTGTATATCCTATAAATCATTAATAGATATTTATATTATTTATATATTTCATATATAATAATAAAGTGACCTGTTTTTTTTTAATCTGTACTTAGCTATACTTGAACGTCTGTAAGTGTTGTTTCAATACACACACATATAAATATATATATATATATATATATATATATATATATATATATATATATATATAATGTAAAAAAAAAAAAAAAAATTACTATAAATATATAAAGTAAAGTAATATGAAGTACCGGTATAGTAATCTAAATATAGTAATATATACCGGTAGATACTAGTACCGGTATGGGGACATATACACAATTAACTTTAACCTGGCTGAAAGATTAGTGCCTTAGCAGCTGCTTTCTCGATAAATAATAAAAACATGAAACTGCTATATGTCCGCATCCTACAGTCTGTTTTGTTTCCTAGTTGATGGTAAATTGAATCCCTTAGCTTTAATGTTACTACTGTGTCCTTTACCATTGAATTATTATATTTTTCCACCAACCGACTTCACTTCTAAACTCAATTTATGAAATCAACAAATACATGTGGCACTCCAAGGACTCGAACCTAGGATACTCACACCGAAATTCCGCGCACTTATGCATTACGCTATAAAACAAATTATATTATGTAGAGTCTAGACAAACAAGACAGGTATTACGAGACAGGTAGAAAATAAAACAGTACTTTTGTTCTAGTTGATGGTAAATTGAATCCCTTAGCTTTAATGTTACTTCTGTGTCCTTTACCATTGAACTCAAACAAACTATATTACAGTATGTAGAGTCTAGAGAACAAACAAATAACAAACAAGACAGAGAGTGCTATAGACAGACAGAGCACCAGAACGAGACAGGTAGACAGTCAAACAGTACAGACCTACCCCAACACACACAGGTACCGTAATCAGAATACCACCGCACCAGATCTCCTAGACTCTTTCTTGAAGAGAGCCCACCTAGCTTTTTTCTCTTTCTCTCCCTCTCTGTTTGGCTTGTATCCATTCGGCTTCGACTTCGTGTGTGTGTGTGCGTGAATGTGTGTGTGTGTTTTTGTTTTTATAAACTATCACAAACCATAATTTAATATCGACTCTTATAAAAGGCGACAAACTGGACGTGTCACACTGCCTTAACTCCTTCAGCACGATGACGTCTTGTTATCCTTGATTCCAGCTAAATTTAGACGATTTGATGGAGCTTAAGAACGACCTAATGGTCCTAATGTGTTTTATTGAGATCGTATTTACTCCTTTGAGTTCTAGAGGTAGAGTATTATCTAAACAAATTTGTCTAATGGTAACCAGAATAAGATATACATTATGTCATCATACTGAAGGGGTTAAATCCACTATATTTACAATTGTGAATAATTATGATGACGGGTGGCAGGGTGAACTTGAATAATTATGATGACGGGTGGCAGGGTGAACTTGAATAATTATGATGACGGGAGGCAGGGTGAACTTGAATAATTATGATGACGGGTGGCAGGGTGAACTTGAATAATTATGATGATGGGTGGCAGGGTGAACTTGAATAATTATGATGACGGGAGGCAGGGTGAACTTGAATAATTATGATGACGGGTGGCAGGGTGAACTTGAATAATTATGATGACGGGTGGCAGGGTGAACTTGAATAATTATGATGACGGGTGGCAGGGTGAACTTGAATAATTATGATGACGGGAGGCAGGGTGAACTTGAATAATTATGATGACGGGTGGCAGGGTGAACTTGAATAATTATGATGACGGGTGGCAGGGTGAACTTGAATAATGAATAGGGATCCATAATACAAATATGAAAACATAAAACTTCATCAGTAGGCGTCTTATGGGGAGGTTTTTGAGTTTGGTCTCTAGATTATCCATCAAGCTTAAGATTACACCCCCTTGAGCCCCTTTCAAGATAAATGTGTAAATTTTTCGGTAGAAAAATGTCCCGGCTGAAAGCCGGTTCCTCTTAAATTACAGGCTCGCTATCGCTCGCCAGGATAAAATCGACACCTAAATTGCACGAAAGGTCTTAAAATTGACGGAAATGGAGCGAAAGTTCTTAAAATCGCCAAACTAATGGGGCGACTGTCTTAAAATCTCAAAAGCAATGGGGCTAAACATGAGGGAGAAAGGGGTCCAGAAAAAAATCCCTCAAGTCGATATCTCTCCTTAACAGCTGCGGATTATGTGTTCGAAGCGTATGAATAGTGGCATGATATAAAGGGTTGGTTGGTTGGTTGGTGGGATGGTTTTGGGTGGGTTGGTTGGTTGGGAGTCAGTCAGTGTAGACAGTAGGGAAAGAACCGGATGTGTTGACCATAACAGGATGCCCCAGTGGTTGGTTGGTTGAGTGGTTGGTGGGTGGGTGGGTTGAGAGTCAGTCAGTGTAGGTTTAAGTAGCGCCAACGACCTTGACAATTTTCTTGACCCCTTAACTTCTCAAAATTAATGAAAGCAATCAAGCTGGCATTTATATAATTAGGGAAAAGCCCATCAGGAAATAGATGTGGATATTTACAGCCAGTTTGCTCTGGCGCTACCTATAGTAGGGAAGGAACCGGATGTGTTGACCATAACTGGATGCCTTAGTGGGTGGGTGGTTGGTTGAGTTGGGGGGGGTGGGGGGGTGGTTGGTTGGGGGTTTGGGTTGGGTGGGTGGGTGGGATGGTTGGTTGGTTGGTGGAAAAGTGGATGGGTTGGGAGTGAGTCGGAGCAGGTAGTAAGGAATTGGAACCGGATGTGTTGACCATAAAGGGAGATCCCAGTGGTTGGTTGGCAACTCTCAACAACAACACTTAATGGATTAATTATTGATTGAGTTCTTCTTCTTCTTCCTTCTGTTCTTTTTCTGCTGCTTGTTACTATTCTTCTGGTTTTTTTTTCTTCTTTAAGTTTCCCCAAAACATCTTATTCATGTATTGTTTTCTTCTTCTTCCCCAGCACCATTATTACCTCCCATCTTTCCTTGTAGTTTTCTTTCTTCCATTTTGTTCTTCGTTTGCTTATTCTTATCCAGTACAGCTTGGGCTCCGACCACCTCTTGGCTCCGTTCTATTGTTCCTCATCCGATGTTTTCTAAAGTACCTCTGGAAATTTTTCGGGATATACTGTATATATTTTATTATCAGTGTTGGAAGTATATTTTTATTCTCTCTACGTCGGCTGTGTGTGTAGACTTTAGAGTAGAGTAGAGTAGAGTAGAGTAGAGTAGAGTAGAGTAGAGTAGAGAAGAGTAGAGTAGAGTAGAGTAGAGTAGAGTAGAGTAGAGTAGAGTAGAGTAGAGTAGAGTAGAGTAGAGTAGAGTAGAGTAGAGTAGAGTAGAGTAGAGTAGAGTAGAGTAGAGTAGAGTAGAGTAGAGTAGAGTAGAGTAGGGTAGAGTAGAGTAGAGTAAAGTAGAGTAGAGTAGAGTAGAGATAGAGTAGAGAAGAAGAGAAGAGAAGAGAAGAGAAGAGAAGAGAAGAGAAGAGAAGATATAAGGGGCATGAGAGAGAAGAGAAGAGAAGAGAAGAGAAGAGAAGAGTAAAGAAGAGAAGAGAAGAGAAGAGTAGAGAAGAGTAGAGAAGAGAAGAGTAGAGAAGAGAAGAGAGTACAGAAGAGGAGAGTAGAGAAGAGAAGAGAAGAGAAGAGAGTAGAGTAGAGTAGAGTAGAGTAGAGTAGAGTAGAGTAGAGTAGAGTAGAGTAGAGTAGAGTAGAGTAGAGTAGAGTAGAGAAGAGAGAGAGTAGAGTAGAGTAGAGTAGAGTAGAGTAGAGAGTAGAGTAGAGTAGAGTAGAGTAGAGTAGAGTAGAGTAGAGTAGAGTAGAGTAGAGTAGAGTAGAGTAGAGTAGAGTAGAGTAGAGTAGAGTAGAGTAGAGTAGAGTAGAGTAGAGTAGAGTAGAGTAGAGTAGAGTAGAGTAGAGTAGAGTAGAGTAGAGTAGAGTAGAGTAGAGTAAGGTAGAGTAGAGTAGAGTAGAGTAGAGTAGAGTAGAGTAGAGAAGAGAAGAGAAGAGAAGAGAAGAGAAGAGAAGAGAAGAGAAGAGAAGAGAAGAGAAGAGAAGAGAAGAGAAGAGAAGAGTAGAGAAGAGAAGAGTAGAGTAGAGAAGAGAAGAGAGTCAAGCAGTGGAAAGAAGAGTAGAGTAGAGTAGAGAAGAGAAGAGTAGAGAAGAGAAGAGAGAGAGAGAAGAGAAGAGAAGAGAAGAGAAGAGAAGAGAAGAGAAGAGAAGAGTAGAGTAGAGTAGAGTAGAGTAGAGTAGAGTAGAGTAGAGTAGAGTAGAGTAGAGTAGAGTAGAGTAGAGTAGAGTAGAGTAGAGTAGAGTAGAGTAGAGTAGAGTAGAGTAGAGTAGAGTCGATAAGATGACAATTAAAGAGAAATTGGATAGGAGAGAACTAGTTTATGGTCAGTGAAATCCCAGGAAAGATATAAAACAGTTGGAAGCTAACCAAATAGGCCACTGGATCCGCATGCCGCATATGCATAAGATAATAACCTGAGAGAGAAAGAGAAAGAGAAAGAGAGAGAGAGAGAGAGAGAGAGAGAGAGAGAGAGAGAGAGAGAGAGAGAGAGAGAGAGAGAGAGAGAGAGAGAGAGAGAGAGAGAGAGAGAGAGAGAGAGAGAGAGAGAGAGAGAATACAACATGTGACTGAAACCGCATGCCACATATAGGCATAAGATAATACCTTTACAGACAGTTTCAAAAGCTCTATCCGGTCTCCATCATTATCTTCAACTTGGGTTAGTCTTTAAGTTAACTCTCTCAATACCGGCGACGCCTTATTTATTGGACTTCAGCTACATTTAGAAGATTTTATGAAGTTTAGGAAAGATAATATGGTAGCTCAAAGGACAGTCAAAGAGACAGTCTATAACCTTTTAATGGGTAGACGTCCTTCCTAAGCTGAATACAATCTTCTAATAAATGTCAGAATACAGTATATTGAGAAGGACGTCGCCGGTACAGAAGGGGTTAAAAGGAAAGTGGGCCTTAGCAAGCATGATCGAAAGGTTTATTTTCACGTATTGTTTTGTTTTGGTAGGGGCACTTTTATTACCAAGAGAGTAATACACATTGTTAGTTGAGAATAGGTGACACGAGTTGTTTAAGGGGGGTGACCTGCTTTTTGTTATTTCTGCCCTTTTCTCTCTTTCTCTGGCTTGTATCCATTCGGCCCCATTCAGCCAACTATTTTAAGACGTTTATCCCCATCTAGGTGTCGATTTCTTCCTGGCGAGCGATAGCTAGCCAGCATTATATGAAGAAATCCGGCTTCGCCGGAGAAATTTTTCTATCGAAAAATGTACAAATTTAGCCTGCCGTCAAACAAAAATAAAAAATATGCTGGCTCGCTACCGCTCACCAGTCAAAAATTGACACCTGGATGGGGATAAACGTCTTAAAACAGTAGGCTGAATGGGGCCAAATGGATACATGCCAGAGAAAGATAGAAAAGGACAGAACAAAAACAGGTCACCCCCCTTAACCTCTTGAGGAATTTGACGCATCTTGACAGTTTATTTAGGCTATTATTAGATTATGTTAGACAACTTGGGAAGGATCTGTGGCTATCAAAATGATAACTACCCTCTCAGTTAACCTCTGACTTCCATATACCCTTCCTAATATGAATAATATCGTCTAATATAAGCCAGATTAAACGGTCAAAACGCGTCATAATCCTCTGTCCATACTCTCCATATGTATATAACAGGGTTCCCTACGTATACATGAACAGTGAGAACATGAATAAGCAGATATAAATATCGTGCATTTATTGGCGCACTCTATTAATAAGAACTTATTAACAATTGGATTTGAACTGATGTGGAATGAAGAATGGTTGACAATTATTTCTGAAGAGATGGATTCCAGGGAAGGTTGAATCCAGATTTAAATTAATTATATGTAACGAAGGCTCTGTAATATTATAGAGAAGTGTCTCAAGTCAAGGGTGATACCAGGAGTCCTGATGCCAAGGGGAAAGCTACAAAGAGGTGGTACAATTGGAGCAGGATCAACTGAGCATTTACTAAAGGTATACCGGTATATACAGTATATATTGTTATGTGTATGAAGGAGGCAAAGAAAAAGCTGCCTGTAACAAGTGTCCCCCCCAAGGTTGAAAGAGTGATAGAGAGACAAAATCAAGGTAAATTAGAGGACATTTAGGTGTGTGCAAAAGAAGTGTGGTATGCAGCATGTAAAGTGTAGTGAAATTAATAAGAGGAGGAGGTGTTTGTGAGAGTTAGCTGGATTACTCTCTGTGTAGGTTAGGCACAACAGAAAAAGTGGGGGAAGCCAGACATATTAAACGAGTTCCAGCAACTCCTCATCATAGTACAAAGTACAAGCTAGGGCTACAAAGCAGATTCCATCGATTAGAAGACTGAGCCATGAGGACCGGTTGAGAGCTTTTGATCTCTTTCCGTTGGAGACACACGCAGACTTTGAGGTCAACACATTAAATATATATAATACTTAATGGGATTAACTGTAGAATATAACAAAATGTTTAGCCTCAACATGAATACAACACGTAACCATGGCTAGAAATTAAAAATTAAAAGGTTCAGGACTAGTATTTGTGGAAACTATTTCACATATAAGATCTGTTCTACCTGGAACAAACTTCCCTCAGAAGTTGTAAACAGTTCTTCAGTAGAGCAGTTCAAGAAGAGAGTAGACAGTATTTTGCACACTCTGTAGAGTCTAGTGCACTAAACAGTCTCTCTTCCATTTCGAGTAGGCCTATCTCCCCAGAATGGATTGCAAGTCTCTGAGATACTAGCTATTCCTTAAAACTCCTTGTAACTCTCTCACTCTCTCTCTCTCCCTCCCTCCCCCCTCCTACTCTCTCTCCAGCCAACCAGTACCACCAGACTCTTGCCAATCATGCACCCTGGAGAAACAGACCTAATGTTAGTACTTACCTCCCTGACCCGGATCCCAACCATAAGCACACCAGGGCCCCTCCGAATCAATAAAACCTAGATTATCTTCCAACTCATTCTCTAATCAATAAAAGATATATTATTTGTCAACCCCTTCACCACCATTACGTACCTTTCATCGTATTTTGGTTACCATTAGACGATTTTCTTTAGTTTATTAGTCTAACTCTACGGTTCAAATGGGTAAATACGATCTCAATAAACCCTCTAAATATCATAGGCCCTTCTTAAGCTGCATACAATCTCATAATTGTTGCCAGAATCAAAGGTAACAAACAATCATGGTGCAAAAGAAGTTAAGGGGAGGTTTTTAGTTTGCTCCCTAGATCTCTATCAAGCTTAATTAAATACCCTCAAAATCCCCCTTCGAGATAAATATGTACATTTTTCGGTAGAAAAATATCCTGGCCGAAGGCCGGTTCCTCCTGAATTTCAGGCTCGCTATCGCTCGCCAGGAAAAAAAATCGACACCTAAATGGCTTTCGGAGCAATGGGAAGTATGTGGAAGACGAGAAATCTCGGAGTGAAAGTAAAAAGTGCACTGTATCAAGGAATTGTTGTGCCAACAGTGATGTATGGGGCTGAGACATGGGCTCTGAAGAAAAAGGAGAAAAGAGGGCTGGATGTGATGGAGATGAGCTGCTTGAGGAGTATGTGTGGAGTTACTCGTAGAGTTACGTTACTCGTAGAGGAATGAAGAGATACGTAGGAGAGTGGGGCAGCAGGAACATTTGTCAGCCAGAGTGGACAGAAGGGTGCTGACCTGGTATGGTCATGTTGAACGAATGGGAGATGAAAGGCTTACAAAGAGAATATGTGAGTCAGGTACAAGGGGAGATAGAAGGGCAGGAAGACCCCCATTGAGATGGAGAGACTGTGTAAGAAAGGCTTTGGATGATAGAGGCATGACTATAGATCAGGCAGGGGAAGTGGTGGTGGACAGGAGTGAATGGAGAATGCTTGTGAATAGTTGAGTGAACACGTGGTCATTTGGAGTAAGGGTCGGGCGCAAGTTGGACTAGATAATAGTCCATCAGGCGCCTGGCCCGGGGAGACGATTAATATGAAGGGTGCGCCTGGAAGTGTGGTGGGAGGGCTTGTGGCTTTGGCTCCGCTGCATGTCTGCCTGCCGAGATCGGAACCTCTCCGGGTGGTCGGGGGCTGGGAGAGTGCTGGAGCGACCTTGGTGACCCTGGTCTCTGGGTCTTCTCCTGGGTGACCTGGATGTGTGTGAGTTTGTGCTTTTTATCTGTGTTTATTTGTTGTTTAATGTTGTTTTTGTGTTTTCCCTGTTCTTGCTCTGTCTTGAGTCGGCTACCCCCAAAATGGGGATTGGGCCTGAGCATATAGATAGATAGAAATGACTCGAACGGTCTAAAATTGAAAGAAACTGGGCGAAATGTCTTAAAATCACCAAAACTACCGAGGCAAACATCTAAAATCTCAAAACTAATGGGGCTAAACATGAGGGATAAGGGAGTTTGCAAAAAAAAATCCCTAAAGTGAAAATCTCCCATTAATTAAGTCATATTTGAGAAAGTTTGAGACCACGAATAATATACCATGTTTATCTCAATTAATTAACTCTGACATCCATGTACCTTCCTTAATCTGAATGCGTGATCGTATCTTGAAACGGTTATCTGCATAAACCATATAATTTAGTTGTTTGATATTTATATATGTATTTATTGTATTATATATATATTTTTTTTTTTTTTTATTTGCATAATGGAATATACACAAACTTATTGATAATGTTAGTATTTACCACTGACGGCAAAAACACATGGCCAATCCAAAAATAAATGAACCAGTTATCTTTACTCTCTAATTTTCTGATTGAAGAAAGTTCTAGACCGCGAATAATACTTGGTGTATTGTACTAGGTCACATTGCATATGAGAGAGAGAGAGAGAGAGAGAGAGAGAGAGAGAGAGAGAGAGAGAGTACAAAGGAAATCAAGCAAGAACAGGTATAGTGACCCTTCTAGGCTGCTTGTCCTCCAAAACACTGAGGATCAAGTGTCCAAACAGTGGTTTAGAATGGGTAAGGGAACATTGGAAAGGGAACTACTGCCCTGGAACTAATGTCCGTGGCAGGATTAGGAAGTTAGTAGGGGACAGATGGGTTAGTAACTGAGGGGGGGATAAAATAAAGTTAAGTCATTTATGAGAGAGAGAGAGAGAGAGAGAGAGAGAGAGAGAGAGAGAGAGAGAGAGAGAGAGAGAGAGAGAGAGAGAGAGAGAGAGAGAGAGAGAGAGAATAGCCTACTGTAATAAGGTTGGTCCCAATGTACCTCTGAGTCTATATGAATCTGACATGCAAATGAAGTAGCCTCCTGACCAAGCAATATTCAGATCAGGAAGTGAAAGGAAGTTAATTATCATCAAATAGATACTCCAAGCTGTTCGGACAAGACTTTAACTGATAGATCTGAAAGTGTGTGTGTGTAATAATAATAATAATAATAAACGGTTTATTCACAAAAGCAGCCTGAAGGCTGAAAATATACAAGGAAGTTGGTACATAGTTAAAATTAAAATTAAAATTAAAATTAAAATTAAAATTGACACAAGAGCTAACAGGCTAATTTACAATGAAAAATATGTATAAAATTTATTGATTGTTTAAGACCTTAATTATTGAAGGAATGGCGCTGTTCTTGTAGCGGTCAGTCCGTGGTGCTCTTACGGGGACAATACGGTTGAAGTGGCGAACAGCGCGTAGAGGAGGAGGGGCGTCGGGCGGTAGTAGGTGCCGGTGTCTGTGGTTGTTTAGTAGTTTGCTGGCGAACTGCTGAAGGTGTTGTTCGTAGAGGTTAGATATGGCGAGGACGTTAATTAGGTTACATGCATCTTGGTAAGTGGTGTAGTTGGCCCCTAACATTATTCTGAGTGCTCTCTTCTGAATGTTTTCTAATTTATTTATTTGGGTTAAGTTGAGAGAGGATGACCAAACGGGTGAAGCATAGCAGAGTTTGGGTAATATAAAAGATTTGTATAAAAGTAGCATGTCATCTCTGGGAACCCCTAGTTGTCTCAGGGTGCGTAACATGTGTAGCCGATAAGAAGAAGCACTAGCTATGGTGTTAACATGTTTATCCCAGAGTAGTTTTTGCTGAAGGAAAACACCAAGTAATTTAGTGGACTGAACTATCTCGAGGGTGTGATTGCCAAGCTTGAGGGTGGGTGGAGGGATGGGTTTAGAAGCAACATTGAAGTTCATGACAAGTGTTTTGTTTAGGTTAATAGTGTGTGTGTCTGTGTCTGTGTGTGTGTGTGTGTGTGTGTGTGTGTGTGTGTGTGTGTGTGTGTGTGTGTGTGTGTGTGTGTGTGTGTGTGTGTGTGTGTGTGTGTAAAGTATAACTAGGGTGAATAAATGAAGGAGGGATGGGAGCATTTACCTGCGTATGCTTTTATCTGTTTATTTGTCTTTGATTTGCCTCCCTAGACGTCCATCAAGCTTAAAAAAAAAACACACACATACACAGACAACCCCAAGACAAATTTGTAAATTTTTCGACAGAAAAATGTCCCGACCGGAGGCCAGTTACTATAGGTAGGGCCAACGAACTTGACAATAATCTTGATCCCTGACCTCTCTGTAACTCAATAGGTCCTAGAGCAAACTGGCTGTAAATATCCACACCTATTACCTGGTGGACTCTTCCCAAATTATAGGAATTTCAGCCCGATTGCTTTCCTTTATTTCGAGTTATAAGAAGTTAAAGGGTCAAGATTATTGTCAAGTTCGCTGGCGCTACCTTTAGTATATTACAGCCTCGCTGTCGCACGCCAGGAAAATAATTGACACCTAAATTGCATGAAACATCTTAAAGGTGAACTGCAGGAATGAACGAAAAAAATAAAAATATTAATGCAGGGTCATAATTTGGCATGAATATACTATATGTATATGGGCAATATCGATATAATTCCATAAAACTCCATACAAAAATACTAATATTTAACGACGTTGGCATTCTCGGCGATCAGCTGATCGGGAGTGATGAAAGAATAGAGAGAAGCAGGTTGTAAACAACACACAGAGTCCTGGACTGTCAGGTCTGTTTTTCGTAATTAATACCTTTCAATTCAATACTCAAGCTCTGCAAAAGATCGATCAACGTCCTGAAGATGTGGTGCACATCAAGAAATAATCCAATCTCGCTAACAATAAACAAACAGGCAGTGTTTATCCTGGTCCAGAGTAAAGGGAGGTCGGCTGTAAGGCCTATTTCTTAATGAAAGTATCGCTTTCTGTTCAATTTATAAATCGCGGTCCCTTGACCAGACAGTGATGAAGCCAAATATTAAGCTGTACACATGCATTCAATATATAAGTTTTTTCACATAAAAAATAAATAAAACACACAGATTCACCCATTTCCCGCCATTGACATCAGTGACGTCATGGTAAACACGCCAGTTCTCGCCACATTAAATAAATTAGATAAGTTATATTTCCATGTTGTTAAAACACATTGATGAAATGTCTTCAGTATCATATCCCTAAAACCAAGCAGATCCCAATGGACATTGTAATTTGAATAGGTGTCATCCCTGGATTTCACCTTTAACATTGAGAAAACAAAAATGGGGCAAACGTCTTAAAATATCAAAACTTATGGGGCTAAACTTGAGGGAGAGGGGGCTCATGTTTAGCCCATTTGCTTAGAGATTTTAAGACGTTCGTCCCATTAGTTTGACGATTCTAAGACATTTCGACCCATTTCTGTCAATTATAAGACCTTTCGTGCCATTTAGGTGTCGATTTTTGCCTGGTGAGCGATAGCGAGCCTGACATTTAGGAGGAATCGGTCTTCGGTAGGGACATTTAAAAACTGTACAAATTTTTCTTGATGGAGGTCTAGGGAGCAAACTAAAAATCTCCTCTTAACTACATGACACCACGTGTGAAGTATTACGAGTAAAGTCCGCAGACTTTATATCACGGATGGCCGACGCAGCTTGGGATTCAGTGAGATGAACCAATAGGAAATTATATTGTTGGTCAGAATGATAATCGTTAACCCTCTCAGGATTCAAGCACGCATTTCTCCCGTATTTAATATTAACATACTATTTTCTCAGTTTTAGAAAGGCATCTAGGAATCAGCGGGTTATATTATAATTCCATTAGTCTCCTAGCCTTCAAATGTATGGGCGATAGTTCAAAGCCTGTAAATAGCTGGAGACCCTTTTCAAACTAAATATAATCGTCTAGTAGTAACCAGAATAATGTTTAAAAAACGGCACCGGTATTGAATAGGTTAATTGCCATTAAATAATATCGTTATCACATGTCAGACATATACAGAATATAATTAAAATATACCGGTAACTATATATTTGTTTCCCTTCTATTTATGTATATATAATAAGCATTGGCAACCCATTTACTTCGACAGTTTTTTTTTCATAATATTCATTACACTTTTCAATCCCATACTTGTTACATTGTATAGTTAAGGGGGGTCACCGGATTTTTATTAATCTTTCTCTCCTTTCCTCTCTTTCCCTGGCTTGTATCCATTCGGCCCCATTCAGCCAACTGCTTTAAGACGTTTATCCTCATCCCGGTGTTGATTTCTTCCTGGCGAGCGATAGCGAGCCAACATTGTATGGAGAAATCCGGCTTCGCCGGAGAAATGTTTCTATCAAAAAATGTACAAATTTAGCTTGCTGTCAAAAACAAAAATGTATATATGCTGGCTCGCTACCGCTCGCCAGGAAAATATTGACACCTGGATGGGGGTAAAAGTCTTCAAACAGTAGGCTGAATGGGGACGAATTAATACAAGCCAAAGAGAGAGGGAGAGAAAGAGAAAAAAGCGAGGTGGGCTTCCTTAAACAAAACAATGGTTACTGCAAGTAGAGGCATTGTTCCCAATATATATTAATTTTACTGAGTGTTAAAATTGATACCGGTAGCTCATAGAAAATGAAAGGGCGGTTACTGTAAAAAAAAAAAAAAAAAGTTTGTGAATTCCCGATAGACTTAAATTTGACAGTGTTAAAATGAATGGGATATACAGTAGTTAAACAAATGGTGGTTATCGTAAAACAGAGGTTGTAAATTCCCATTAGACTTTTAATTTTAATTAAGGGGACAGTTGTTATTTTTTGGGTCTATTTAATTATAATTTCATTTATGTTTTAGTTTCCTCGCTAGACCTTCATCAAGCTTATAAAAACACCCCCTAGACCCCTTTTAAAAATAAATGTGTACATTTTTCGACAGATAAATGTCCCGACCGAAGACCGATTTCTCTTAAAATTACATGCTAGCTATCGCTCGCCAGGAACAAATCGACACCTAAATGGCACGAAAGGTCTTGATATTGATATACAAATGAGACGAAAGGTTTTAAAATCGACTAACTAATGGGGCGAACGTCTTTAAATCTGAAAAATAATAGGGGGACTAGAAAAACGACCCATCTCCCTTTAAATAGCGTAAAATTAATAGGCGACAGGTGAAGAAGATGGTGGTTACTGTAAAAACAAAAACAAAACAAAAACAGGTTGTGTATTCTCGATAGACTTTCATTTGAGTGCTAAATTGAATTAGGTACAGGTAAACAAAATGGTAGTTACTGTAAAAAATAAGAGGCTGTTACTTCCCAATAGAGGGTGGTTGTTATCCTGAGCTGTCCTGACCTTGGGAATATGTTATCCCTCGCCCAATTTGGAGAGTCACCAGACCACTTGGCAGTTTGGTTGTTTTTTACCACTACCACCAATACCATCACCACTTACCCTCTCTTCTACCTCTACTACCACCACCGCTACTATTACCACCCTCCTGCTACCACTACTACCACCAACACCACTATTACCACTACCACCATAATTGCCACCCTCTCTGCTACCACTACTTGAGTCAATACTCTACCACCACCACCACTACCACCCCTATTACCACCCTCCCTTCTACCACTACCTTAGCCAATACCACCACTACCACTACCATTAAGCCTGGCATCACCATCACCACCACTACTACCAGCACCACCACTACCACTATTGCCACCCTCCCTTGTACCACTACTTTAGCCAATACCACCAATACCACTACCATTAAGTCTGGCATCACCATCGTTACCACCACTTACCATCCACTCTTGTACCACTGTTTGAACAACCACTACCACTATTACCACCCTCCCTTCTACCACTACTTTAGCCAATACCACCACTACCACTACCATTAAGCCTGGCATCACCATCGTTACCACCACTTACCATCCACTCTTCTACCACTGTTTGAACAACCACCATTACCACCACCACTACCACCACCACCACCACCACTATTACTACTACTAATACCATCCTATCTTTCACCATCACTATCGTCTATTCCCTGTAAGTAGGCGAGAAAGCATGACCTCTAACCTCTGTAACTCAAAAACGACTAGAGTGATCGAGCTAATATTTCTACCATTTGGGAAGAGTCAGTCAAGGAATATATGTGGAAATTTACAGTCAATTTGCTCTAGCCCTTTTTGAGTTACAGAGGATAGAGGTCATTAATTCTTGCCTACTTACAGCAAATAGACTATAGCACCGCCAATATTAACCCCGCCAAATCTAGTGTCATAACCACTATATATTCTTCATATTTGAAAAACAAAAAATGCAAAAATGAACACGACATTTGAGCGTGTCTGTACATTTAAGGCATATACTCTACACTACAGTCGGCCAAATAAGTTCTGTTCCTCGTCGTGATCTTATGTATGAAAGTAAAATTAGTATGAATGATTTGCGAGTGTGGTTTCTTTAAGGGGGGTCACCGTTTTTTTTTTTTATCTTTCTCTCCTTTTCTCCCTTTCGCTGGCTTATATCCATTCGGCCCAATTCAGCCAACTGTTTTACGGCGTTTATCCCCATCCAGGTGTCGATATCTTCCTGGCGAGCGATAGCAAGCCAGCATTGTAGGGAGAAATTCGGCTTCGCCGGAGAAACTTTTCTATCGAAAAATGTACAAATTTATCTTGCTGTCAAAACAAAAATATATATATATGCTGGATCGCTAACGCTCGCCAGGAAAATATTGACACCTGGATGTGGGTAAACGTCTTAAAACAGTAGGCTGAATGGGGCCGAATGGATACAAGCCAAAGAGAGAGGGAGAGAAAGAGAAAAAAAGCGAGGTTCGGCTCCCTCAAATTATCAAATTGATTAGGCAGATGAACTGTTATCCACTGCATAAGAAGCTACACTTGACATTCAATCATGCGCATTATACTTTCATGCAAAAGATTTATTATGCTTTTGTTTTTTACACCAACCAACTTCACATCTAAACTCAATTACTGAAATCCACAAATACATGTGGCACTCCTAGGACTCGAACCCAGGATATTCACATCGAAATTCCGCGCACTATGCATTACGCTATCAAGACAGGAGGACAAGAGGAACAGGACTTGTGGGCAACTGTACATATTATTATTTAAAAAAGCAATATCATGCTCGAAACTATAAATTCCTAGAAGAGATTTCAACAATTGTGTCTTTATTGTAAACACAATATTGGGACGCAATGTAGTGCATAACATTTACACACCCTACACCTCTTTCTCCTTATCTATCTCACACACACACTCACTTACACACACACACACACACACACACACACACACACACACACACACATACTACTCGGCGACAGCGCGTAGATGCATTCACCCTCCAACTCCTCTCCCTGGGATCTCTCCTCGTGAGCTCCCGGGTTGTGACTCGGTTCTTCCCGAACATTTAGGCAAGAATGGTTGACTTTCTTTGGTTATGAGTTACTTGTTCTATTTACTCAATTACACGTACGTGCAGATACAAAAATATCTGCCCTGACCAGGGATCGAATTTAAGGGAGCTCACCTCACTTTTTTTTTTCTTTCTCTCCCTCTCTCTTTGGCTTCTATCCATTTGGCCCTATTTAGCCTATTGTTTTAAGACGTTTACCCCCATCCAGGTGTCAATATTGTCCTGGCGAGCGGTAGCGAGCCAGCATATATATATTCTTGTTTTGACAGCAAGCTAAATTTGTACATTTTTCGATAGAAAAATTTCTCCAGCGAAGCCGAATTTCTCCATACAATGCTGGCTCGCTGTCGCTCGCCAGGAAGAAATCGACAACTGGATGGGGATAAACGTCTTAATTATTATGTTCTATCCAACAACCAACTCTACTCCTAAAATCGATTAATGAAATATTACAAACACATGTGGCAGTCCGTGGATTCGAACCCAGGACGCTCACACCGAATATCAACACCTTATGCATTACACCACGAAGGCAGTTAAAGAATGGTGGACACTGCCTACGATTTATTATGCATCTTCGAATCCTGCATATCAATCTAAGCATGTACACACATCCCAACTGCAACTCACGTAGGCTATGCATAATTTTGAATGGAAAGAGCAATTAATGGGGCCTTAACCACTAGGGAAGGCGTCTCGATAAATTACCCCTGAACCAATATCAATTATTATGTTCCTTCCAACAACATACAGTTGGCAGAATGGGGCCGAATGGATAAAAGCCAGGGAAAGAGAGAAAAGGAGAGAAAGATAAAACAAAGCTGGTGACCCCCCTTAAGGCCGACCGAACTCCGTATAGGAATCCATTCTGGCCAACAATGGAGATTTGACTAATGTGTGTTTATTAATACAACTACAAGTGCGTACATATAACATTTCTTTACCTTGTGTGTGTGTGTGTGTGTGTATGCGTGTGTGTGTGTGTGTGTGTGTGTGTGTGTGTGTGTGTGTGTGTGTGTGTGTGTGTGTGTGTGTAGATGTGTGTGCGTGTGTGTGTAGCTGCGTGTGTGTGTGTGTGTAGATGCGTGTGTGTATTATTGTGCGTGTGTGTGTAGATGTATTTGTATGTGGTGTAGATGTAGATGTGTATGTGTTGTTGTGCGTGTGTGTGTGTGATAGAAGCCAGAGCACCTCACCTAGTTCCTTATATAGGCCAGTGAACAGCCCCCCCCCCCCCTCCTCCTTATCACTGACCCCCCCCCCCCCCTTCTTATCACTGACCCTCCCCCCCCCCCCCTCCCTATCACTGACAAGTCTTCAATACTCTACACAAGAAGGTAAAGGACCTCACCCCCCCCTTTCCTCTCTCTCTCTCTCTCTCTCTCTCTCTCTCTCTCTCTCTCTCTCTCTCTCTCTCTCTCTCTCTCTCTCTCTCTCATGACAGACAGACAGACAGACACAGATAAATAGATAGACTCAGACTCAGACGATAGATAGATAGATAGATAGACAGATATATAGATTGATTCATTCTCATATTCAATAGATATAGACAGATATAGATAAATAGATAGATAGATATAGATAGATAGATATAGATAGCTAGATAGATAGATAGATAGACAAATATACCTGATGATGGCCTCTGGTTCTGGCCAAAGATTTTAGTTTGCCCTGTACTGAGGTGAGGGTATTTTAGTTTGCCCTGTACTGAGGTGAGGGTATTTTAGTTTGGGCTGTACTGAGGTGAGGGTATTTTAGTTTGGGCTGTACTGAGGTGAGGGTATTTTAGTTTGGGCTGTACTGAGGTGAGGGTATTTTAGTTTGCCCTGTACTGAGGTGAGGGTATTTTAGTTTGGGCTGTACTGAGGTGAGGGTATTTTAGTTTGCCCTGTACTGAGGTGAGGGTATTTTAGTTTGGGCTGTACTGAGGTGAGGGTATTTTAGTTTGGGCTGTACTGAGGTGAGGGTATTTTAGTTTGCCCTGTACTGAGGTGAGGGTATTTTAGTTTGCCCTGTACTGAGGTGAGGGTATTTTAGTTTGCCCTGTACATAGGTGAGGGTATTTTAGTTTGCCCTGTACTGAGGTGAGGGTATTTTAGTTTGCCCTGTACTGAGGTGAGGGTATTTTAGTTTGCCCTGTACTGAGGTGAGGGTATTTTAGTTTGCCCTGTACTGAGGTGAGGGTATTTTAGTTTGTCCTGTACTGAGGCGATGGTATTTTTATTGTGCATTTACCATTTCCTTTTTTATGTTATTTCATAAGTTTTGGTGCCAATTCTTATCAATGCATTCAGTACCAGCGACGTCTTTTAAACTTTATTCTAGCTATATTTAGACGATTTGGTGCAGCTTAAGAAGGATCTATGGGAGTCAAAAGGGTTAAGTGAGATGGTACGAAGCTTGTTAGATGCTGAAAGCCCTTTTTAAACTGAATAAAATCGTCTAATAGTTGCCAGAACATAATGAAAAGGATGTCACCCATACTCAATGGGTTAATATAATTAATTGATTAATTATTATGTCTTATATTAATGTTATAGCTTTACTATTAACTTAAAAATATAAATACTGTATATACAGTATATATATATATATATATATATATATATATATATATATATATATTTATATATACCGGTACGTATATATCGAAAACCAATGTTGTGACAATTATTTTTAATAGGCAACGTTACATAATATAAGGTTTTTCCCTCAATTTTTTTACAAATCAGTGATCGGGCAGCTTCCGGAGTATTTTACAAATCAGTGATCGGGCAGCTTCCGGAGTATTTTTTTTCCAGCTGATGATAAATTGTTCTCTCCATCATGATTACTCTGCTATTACCATGAGTGTGTAGCGAAATATGTTGCTGCTTATGAATGCTAGACAATAGTATGACGCACAGACATAGCAGTATCATAGTCTTTCATTAAGAATCGAAAAATCAGATGCTAAAGGATTCAGTTTACCATCAGCTGGACAAACAATTGGCTATAGTTGCTAATGCCAGTGAATAACAGTCTTAAGGGAAGGGGGGGGGGGGAACTGCTCTTTAGACCTCTATCAAGCTTAAACAATTCACCCAAGAATCCCCTTCGAGATAAATGTGCAGATTTTTAGTTAGGGAATATCCAGGCCTAAGGCCAGTGTCTCCTAAATTATAGGCTCGCTATCGCTCGCTAGAAGTAGTCGACACTTTAATAGCACAAAAAGTCTCAAATTGGACAAATAACCGGGGCGAAAGGTTTAAGCATCACCAAACTAATGAGGCAAACATCTTATAATCTCAAAACGAATGGGGCTAAACATGAGGGAGTAGGGAGACTAGAAGAAACCCATAACCTCCTTAATATGTTTCTATAAAAAAGTTCCGGGTAAAAACTTGACGATAAGTGTCCTCGTGTGATACTCCAATATTAATGCTTTCTTGTTGTTGACACTGACGTAATCCCATGTCATTATCACACCATCAACACACAACTACTGGCTACAGTTAAGGGGAGATTTCCACTTGAGGGATTATTTTCTTGACTCTACTTTCTCCCTCATGTTTAGCCCCATTGCTTTTCTAATTTTAAGACATTCGCCCCATTATTTTGACGATTTTAAGAACCTTCGACCCATTTATGTAAATTTTTAGACCTTTCGTGCCATTTAGGTGTCGATTTTATCCTGGCGAGCGATAGCGAGCCTGTAATTTAAGAGGAGCCGGCTTTCAGCCGGGACATTTTTCTACCGAAAAATGTACAAATTTATCTTGAAAGGGGCTCAAGGGGGTGTACTCTTAAGCTTGATGGATATCTAGAGACCAAACTAAAAACCTCCCCTTAATTCCTTATAATGATTTACAATGACATATAATCCCATGTTATCCTCAACATAACTACACAACTACTGGCTAGAGATAATTCCATATAATTATTTACAATGTCATATAATCCCATGTCATCGTCACACCATAAACACGCAAATACTGGCTGGGTTTAATTCCATATAAGTATTTACAATGACATGCTGATCAAGACTTGGGAAATAAAAAATGTGACAACATAGGCAGTACACTGAAAAAATAAATAAAACAAATCGGGTGGATGGGACTCGTTAGCCTTGGTCGGCAACTCATCTAGGGGAGACAACCTTATACATTACCGGGTGGATGGGACTCGTCAGCCTTGGTTGGCAACCTGTCTAGGGGAGTAAACCTGATACAAATCCGTACTGCTTACCTAAGGGTAAGGCAGGTTAGTGGATGGATTAGCCGAACACCACTGTAGAAAAATAGTGCCAACAAGATACAGAGAGGGCCTCGGAGTCGGACGGATGCTAAATTGAGTGGTCAATCCTGTAAGTCCTTCACTAAACTGGCTCGGGTTGTCCCTCTCACAGGGAATAGGTCCGCTTGGGGGTATTCTGTGTATGGCCACCCTCGTAAGGGGAGTAAGGCGTCCGGCAATAGATAGATAAATAGATGATGTAGGTTAAGGGGGGTCACGGGCTTGTTTTTAACTTTCTCTCCTTTCCTCTCTTTTCCTGGCTTGTATCCATTCGGCCCCATTCAGCCAACTGTTTTAAGACGTTCATCCCCATTCAGGTGTCGATTTCTTCCTGGCGAGCGATAGCGAACCAGCATTGTATGGAGAAATCCGGCTTCGCCGGAGAAATTTTTCTATCGAAAAATGTACAAATTTAGCTTGCTGTCAACACAAAAATATATATATGCTGGCTCGCTACTGCTCGCCAGGAAAGTATTGACACCTGGATGGGGGTAAACGTCTTAAACCAGTAGGCTGAAGGGGCCGAATGGATACAAGCCAAAGAGAGAGGGAGAGAAAGAGAAAAACAAGCGAGGTGGGTCCCTTAATAAATCGTGTTAGCAATCATTTAGGCCTATATTTAGTGACCATCTTTTCATGGCGGTATTTTTATTTACGGTACTATATTTGTCTTTTCATTACCGGTACCTTAAATGGTATTTTAGTGAACTTAAGAAAAACCTCTTGGAGCTACGAATAATATAATAATTCAATTCCTAAACAGCATATAATTATCAAATATTTGCCATATTGAAATGACAAACACGCCATTGTGACAAACATGATAACTACTAATTAGGCAACCATAGATATTAATAAGATAAAGTTATTGCTAATTAATGTAGGATAATTGCAAAGACAATTATCCATCTATAATATAACTAACACTAGACAATTGTGAGGCACGCTATGGCCCAGATACTCAAATGTGGTCTTAAGGGAGTCACCGTTTTTTTTTTATCTTTCTCTCCTTTTCTCTCTTTCCCTGGCTTGTATCCATTCGGCCCCCTTCAGCCAACTGTTTTAAGACGTTTATATCCAGGTGTCGATATCTTCCTGGCGAGCGATAGCGAGCCAACATTGTATGGAGAAATTCGGCTTCGACAGACATTTTTCTATCGAAATATGTACAAATTTAGCTTGCTCTCAAAACAAAAACATATATATGCTAGCTCGCTACCGCTCGCCAGGAAAATATTGACACCTGGATGTGGGTAAATGTCTTAAAACAGTAGGCTGAATGGGGCCGAATGGATACAAGCCAAAGAGAGAGGGAGAGAAAGAGAAAAAAAAGCGAGGTGGGCTCCCTAAAGTAATGACGTTGTTGGAGACTTGATACACATGACCGATGACAGAACAGGTTATTAAGTGTTTTAAGGGAGCCCACCTCGCTTTTTTTTATTCTCTTTCTTCCCCTCTCTCTTTGCCTTGTATCCATTCAGCCCTTCAGCCTACTGTTTTAAGACGTTAACACCAATCCAGGTGTCAATATTTTCCTGGCGAGCGGTAGCGAGCCAGCACATATATATATTTTTGTTTTGACCGCAAGCTAAATTTGTACATTTTTCGATAGAAAAATGTCTCCGGCGAAGCCGGATTTCCCCATGCAATGCTGGCTCGCTATCGCTCGCCAGGAAGAAATTGACACCAGGATGGGGATAAACGTCTTAAAACAGTTGGCTGAATGGGGCCGAATGGATAGATGCTAGTGAAAGAGAGAAAAGGAGAGAAATGAAGAAAAAAAAAGCCGGTGATTCCCCTAAACGGCATAACTTTCCCATACTTGGAATAATGAACCAGTCTTATGGAACTACACTCATTCATAAAATGCTTCACGTTTCAGCTACGACCATTATATACATTTACGCTCGTGTATGTGTGTCAATAAATAAACACGCACGATCGATCGATCGATCGATCGGATCGATCGGATCGACAGACAGACAGACAGACAGACAGACAGACAGAGAGACAGAGACAGAGAGAGAGAGAGAGAGAGAGAGAGAGAGAGAGAGAGAGAGGGAGGGAGGGAGGGAGGGAGGGAGGGAGATAGATAGATAGATAGATAGATAGATAGATAGATAGATAGATAGATAGATAGATAGATAGATAGATAGATAGATAGATAGATAGATAGATAGATAGATAGATAGATAGATAGATAGATAGATATATAGATAGATAGATAGATAGATAGATAGATAGATAGATAGATAGATAGATAGATAGATAGATAGATAGATAGATAGATAGATAGATATAGATAGATAGATAGATAGATAGATAGATCGATAGATAGATAGATAGATAGATAGATAGAGAGAGAGAGAGAGAGAGAGAGAGAGAGAGAGAGAGAGAGAGAGAGAGAGAGAGAGAGAGAGAGAGAGAGAGAGAGAGAGAGAGAGAGAGAGAGATAGATAGATAGATAGATAGATAGATAGATAGATAGATAGATAGATAGAGAGAGATAGATATAGATAGATATAGATAGATATATATATATATATATATATATATATAGGCTATGTTAATTATGGATCAAGTTGACTATAGTGCTATCCAGTGTGTTGGGGTGTAATTCCTCATGGCACTAGAAATACTATGGAACATGGAACTGATAAATTTAGCCATAAATATTATTGAATATTATTAATATTATTATTATTTCAATGCATTTTGTTTATATAATATGCACATATATTTGCAAGTTAAGAACCGGCCTAGTTGTCTAGGCCACTGTCGGCACGATCGGTATGCAGACTGAGGTGTAATTCCTTATAGCCCTAGACAGACAGAGGGAGATAAGACCAGGTGAGGGCAGTCAGGTGGCAGGTAGCTTGATGGAGTGGCAGGGGGGAGTCTATAGTTTATTCACTGTAAGTAGGCGAGAAATCATGACATCTATCCTCTGTAACTAAAAAAAGGCTGGAGCAAATTGGCTGTAAATCTCCACATCTATTCCTTGACTGACTCTTGCCAAATGGTAGACATTTTAGTTCGATTACTCTAGTCGTTTTTTAGTTACATATGTTAGAGGTCATGATTTCTCGCCTACTTACAGTGAATAGACTATAGTTCACATGGACTAAAAAACTGGTTGTAAAAAAAAGCAGTCGTATTTTTTCTGGATCCATATTGGTGTCGTAATTTTCGAATAACGAGGGGATATAACATTAATGACGATGTAGAACTAAAAGCCGTATTTTTAATCCTCACTTAAGGGGAGATCTCCACTTGAGGGATTTTTTTCTTGACCCCTTTCTCCCTCATGTTTAGCCCCATTGCTTTTGATATTATAAAACGTTTGCCCCATTAGTTTAGCGATTTTAAGAACTTTCACCCCATATTAAGACCTTTCGTGCAATTCAGGTGTCGATTTTATCCTGGCGAGCGATAGCGAGCCTGTAATTTAAGAGGAACCGGCCTTTGGCCGGTGAAATTTTTCTACCGAAAAATGTAAAAATTTATCTTGAAAGGGACTCAAGGGGGTGTAATTTTAAGCTTGATGGAGGTCTAGGGAACAAACTAAATACCTCCCCTTAAGTGCTTCCCCAATCCTATATCGAACGAAGCTAAAACAACTGAGTGCTAACTTGGAATAATGGGCTAATTTGGCTTAATATAATCATTTCCAGAAAGATAACTATTTGTTTCTACTCATTTCGTTCATGAAGGTTTTGAGAAGCACTTAAATGTGGTTCTTAAATACGGGGGTTAAATACAAAAACCAAGCTAGATATCATGGGCCAGTAATTGCCAAATGTTGATTATGGATACGGACATATTTGAGTTTAAAGGGAGATGGGTCGTTTGTATTTGCTTATAGTTATACTTTTTTTATTTTTTAGTTTCCTCCCTAGACCTCCATCAACCTGTAAACAACAACCCCTAGACCCCCTTTCAAGATGTTTTTTTACATTTTTCGGTAGAAAAATGTCCCGGCCGGACGCCGGTTTCTCTTAAAATTACAGGCTCTCTATCGCTCGCCAGGAAAAATCGACACCTAAATTGCACGAAAGGTTTTAATATTGACAAAGAAATGGTGTAAAAAGTAAAAAAATCGCCAAACTAATAGGGCGAACGTCTTATAATCTCAAAACTAAATATGGGGCTAAACACAAGGGAGAAGAGAGCCAGAAAAAACCCAGCCTATCCCCCCTTAAAGGAAGGTTAATGACACCAGTGACATATATTTGGCAGAGGCAGGCCAATACAGTATATGTGACTGCGGGATTTCTAACCAAGTCCATACCAGCCTATATATTAATGTTGACCTGGAGTACATATTTGCAACTTAGGATGCGTAAAGCCGGTAGGTATCACACGAAAGCAACATTTCTGGAATATTTTGCAACGGTATCGGAAAATAGAACGATGATAGATGAATTTAGGCAACCCATGGATACATACATTATATATGTATGTATATATATAGATAGATAGATAGATAGATAGATAGATAGATAGATAGATAGATAGAAAGATAGAGATAGATAGACAGATATATACCGGTAGATAGATTGATGGATACATAGAAAGATAGCTAAATACATAGAGATAGATACATAGATGGATAGATAGATAGATATATACCGGTAGATAGATAGATGGATACATAGAAAGATAGCTAAATACATAGATAGATACATAGATGGATAGATAGATAGACAGATAGATTTTATGGATTTGATAAATATAGACAGAGAGAGAAAGAAAGAGAGAGAGAGGTGTGTGGTATTAGAGGTTGATTATATTTATAACTTATTTTTGTATTTATTATTATTTATATGCTTACTTTCCTCACAATATCTACATGAAGCATATTTAAATACCCCGAAGACCCCCCTTCGAGAAAAATGGGCAATGTTTCGGTATAAACATTTCCTAACTTGAAGGCTCGCTATCGCTCGCCAGGAAAAAATCGACACCTAAATGGCACAACATATCTTAAAATTGAGAAATAAATGGAAATACATTATAATCGCCAAACTAATGGGGAGAGTGTCTTAAAATCTGCAAACTCATGGGGCTTAACATGAGGGAGAAGGGGTGACCAGAAAAAACAACAACACTGCCCTCAAGGGAGAGGTAGTCGCTTTTTTGTGGACCCCCTTCTCCCTCATGTTTAGCATATTAGTTTTGAGATTTTAAGACGTTCTTTCCGTTAGTTTGGCGATTTTGAGACCTTTCGCCTCATTTCTTTGTCATTATTAACACCTTTCGTGCCATTTAAGTGTCAATTATGTCCGGCCGAGTGATAGCGAGCCTGTAATATTAGAAGGAACCGGCCATCTATCTATCTATTGCCGGACGCCTTACGAGGGTGGCCATACACAGAATGCCCCCAAGCGGACCTATACCCTGTGAGAGGGACAACCCGAGCCAGTTTAGTGAAGGACTTACATGATTGACCATTCAATTTAGGATCCGTCCGACTCCGAGGCCCTCTGTGTATCTTGTTAGCACTATTTTTCTACAGTGGTGTTCGGCTAATCCATCCACTAACCTGCCTTACCCTTAGGTAAGCAGTACGGATTTGTATCAGGTTTACTCCCCTAGACAGGTTGCCAACCAAGGCTGACGAGTCCCATCCACCCGGATTTGTATAAGGTTGTCTCCCCTAGATGAGCTGCCGAACAAGCCTAACGAGTCCCATCCACCGGCCATAGGCCGGGATATTATTCTACCGAAAAATGTACAAATTTATCTTGAAAGGTAATCTAGGGGGTGTTTTTTTTTTGTTAAGCTTAATGGAGGTCTAGCGAGGAATTCGAAAAATAGATAAACATATAAATATATATAGCCTAAAATAAAAACAAGCACTATCTCCTTAACACATACAGTACCGGCGATATCCTTTTAATTATTATCTGGAAATGATTAGACTACCTTATTCAGCTCAGGAAGGACCTCTTCCAATAATAAGGCTTCAAACAATCTCAACCAGCCCTTTTAACTACCACAGATCCTTCTTAAGCTGCGTAATATCGTCTAAGAGGTTCACAGGGGGACACTAACACGTACCCTACACTGAGATAGATAAATAGATACATTGAGAGGTGTAGTCCTTGTGTTTTTTTTTTTGTTTTTTTTTAAAGCTGAGGGTAAATTGTCATGTCCCCTTCTTGATTGCTCAGCTATTTCACAGATTGATAGCGATATGTGTTGCTAATTATGGAAGCTTGGCATTAATATGACAGACATATACAAGACCCATATTTGTCTATCATACAGTATATCGATAAATCAGTTGCTATGGGGTTCAATTTACCATCAGATGAAATAAAACCGACTCATAGATACACAGATTGATAGATCATTAGAGACAGATTACTGGCAACAGATAGAGTAGTTTTTGTTATCACAAATTAGCATATATAACGTCTTCTCTTTAAAGCTAATAGATTGAAGGCAGAAGGCGAAATGAAGCTATAATTCTTTCCATATTGTTTCATAATATAACATCTTATCTGTCTATCTAAAGTCTCTCTCTCTCATACATATATATATATATATATATATATATATATATATATATATATATATATATATATATATATATTGTACAGTATATATATATATATATAATCCGCTCATGGCCCAGTGGTTACGGTCCCCGACTCTCCCAAATATACCTGGAGTGAGTGGGTTCGAATCCTGGTCAGGATGCCTCTCTCCCAACCTGTCCGACAATATCATATATATATATATATATATACGCTTAACGCTACTACTAACTCTTGCCATAGCTCAGGATACAAATTAGGATAAATATTTTTGAGCTGATCTCTGGCGGCCGTAGCCTGATATTTACTGGTGTACTTCTATAAGGATATGGGTACGAGAGAGAGAGAGAGAGAGAGAGAGAGAGAGAGAGAGAGAGAGAGAGAGAGGATATTATATGGCGTGTAATGGTGAACCCGGGAACAGCTGTCTAGTTAGGGGGAGGGATATTTTTTGTTTAAATATCTCTCTCTCTCTCTCTCTCTCTCTCTCTCTCAGTTGCCAGGAATAATACTAAATTGTGTAGAACTGTACTGTTTTTTGTTTTTTTGTTTTGTTTTTTCTCTTATGCGATGTATAAGGTGTTGATTTTCGGTGTGAGCATCCTGGGTTCGAGTCCACGGACTGCCACATGTGTTTGTAAATTTCATTAATCGATTTTAGGAGTATGGTTGGTTGTTGGAAGGAACATAATAATTGATATTGGTTCAGGAGTAATTTATCGAGAGGACTTCCCTAAGTGGCTAAGGCCCCATTAATTGCTCTTTCCATTCACATATGCATAGCCTACGTGAGTTGCAGTTGGGATGTGTACATGCTTAGATTGATATGCAGGATTCGAAGTTGCATAATAAATCGTAGGCAGTGTCCACCAACCTTTAACTGTCTTCGTGGTGCGATGTATAAGGTGTTGATTTTCGGTGTGAGCATCCTGGGTTCGAGTCCACGGACTGCCACATGTGTTTGTAAATTTCATTAATCGATTTTAGGAGTATGGTTGGTTGTTGGAAGGAACATAATAATCATTATTATTGTTTTGTTTATCATAGTCTTCAATTTGATCAGCTCATGCTCCCTCGTGATAGATATTAGATTCACGGAAACAAAAAAGTACTGATACTGATATCCGAAAAAAAGAAGCTAGAAATCCTGAAGCGATTGTGAAGTGTGGCGCCAGGTGATCAGTATCAAAGGTATAAATCTCTGTCTGGGCTGGGTGGTTCTGGCCTGTCTGGAGCAAGGGCCCTCTCCCTCACCACTGCTTTGGGAAATCAGGCTTGTATTCTTACGAGGGTAGTGGCTGTTTTTTGTTTGGTCTATTTATTCACTTATTCATATATTTTTTTTTTTTATTTCCTCGCCAGACCTTCGCTAAAAAAAAAAAAAAAAAAAAAAAAAAAAAAAAATCTTTCAAAATAAATGTGTAACCGGCCGAAGGCCGGTTCCTCTTAAAATTATAGTACACCTAAATGGCAGGAATGGTCTCAAAATTGACAACGAAATGGTGCGAAACGTGTTAAAATCGCCAAACTAATGGGCCGAACGTCTTAACATTTCAAAACTAATGGGGCTAAGCACGAGGGAGAAAGTGGTCCAGAAAAAAACAACCATCCCCCCTTAAACAATGTTTTCCCTTCGCAGCGCCTGAAACCGAACGAATACTGTGGAGATTTCTTTTTTTTCTATATTCTAACTACTCCCTCTCGGGCATAGGCTGAGAGCCTGTACATTCAACCGTTCTACATTAAACGGAGAAGCCCGTGAGTTTTTTTTTTCCAGTCTAGGGGGTGAGACATGTGAAGCACTTTTAGCTGCAACCAGCCCTTGCCATCTTGCCTTCGCAGGATGCATGGGGCTTAGTTGCTCACTCACGGCTCGAAGCAGCTCCGGTGCTTCACTGTCTCACCTCCTAGACTCGGACCCTCACTCTCAAAATGCCACCTATTGAGCAATAAACTCACTAGGCACTGCACCCCTGTAGCATTTTTTGAATATGTGAATGTTTATACAGTGCTATTTAATCAAGGAACAATGTGGGTATTTATTTGGTGCTTCGGTTGGCTTTGTGGTAATGCACTGATACTAAGTACTACAGCACAAATGCCATCCCAATAATATCTTCCCATTGACATATCGGGATTTGAACCCGGGTCCATTGGATTACCAGTTCAGTGACAAGACCACTCCACCACACCTCCCCTAGTATAGTGTGCTTTGGAGTGCACCGATTAGCGCTCATTTCAAAAGGCAGCGCTATTTTTTAGTTTTTTTTTTTTTCCTTTTAACGGTCCTGTGAAGGTATATAATTATATAATTATCTTAATCTCATAATAGTTTCTCCAAAATTAGTTTTCTGCCCCAGCTCGCTCAAAGACAACTGCAGAGGTTGGAGTAACTAAACTAACGGTTTCTAAACACCTCTGATGGTCACAAAGGATTGTAAGTATCCCAGAAAGGGCACAAATCGAGTCCTTAGGCACGAAAGGGTTATGAACACCTGCATAAGATGGGTGGATATAACCAGGATAAAATAATCGATTTGATTGAACCGTTACGTTAAGATTTTCTGTTGACATTATGGTTGTAGCTGTTTTGACTTGAAATTCATTAAACTATCAACGCATTTTTAGTACACTCGGATGCCGTAGTCTCTAGCCCACTCATAAGATTTCCTGGACTCCCTATGTTTTTTCTTTGTGCAACTACAACCAACTGGGTTGATTTTTGATGTTTTTCAATAAATAGTATATACTAGCAGTGGTACCCGGCGTTGCCCGGGTAATCACCATAATCACCATCACTACTACCACCACTACTACTACCATAATCACCATCATCAATCACTACTACCACAATCATCACAATACTACTACTACCATAATCACCGGCCTCGACCTTCCTGTGCCTCATTAAACGGCGACCTCGATTTCGGCCGCTAAATTACCTCCGATTTTGGATCTGACCTCATCCGTACCCCCATTTTGGGAGGCTGCGAACAACTTTCGTTCCTTAAACCTTTTCGATCGGAGGCCTCCTTCTACCCCAAACGGCAATTTTTTTTCTGTTTTTTTTTTCTGTTTTTTTCTTTCAATTTCGGCCTCGAAACGACCTCCGATCGTGGCCTCACCCCCTCTATGACCTGACCCAGGTCAATTGACACCCACATGCAAAGTTTCAGCTCCCCAGGTCCAAAACTGCGGCCGCCTATTAAGAACACACAGACAGACAGACAATCGAAAATATTATATAGATAGTTTTGTAATTGAAGTAGATCAAATAATAATCATACATTCTTGTTCAGAGTTATACCGTAGCTCCGTAATTAGAAACAGGTGAGGTCCAGGAATATCTATGAGTGGGCTAGAGACTACGGCCCGAGTGTACCGATAATTTATCCGGGATAACATGAAAACGATCTTATTCAGCTTAAAGAATTATTTTTCTTTTCAAGTGTTTGCAAGCGATTTATATATTCTATCCAACACAGACATTTTACACAACACAGAGTAGATCTCTCGTAGTCAAGTGATTACGCATACAAAAAAGAAAACAAAATCAGTTATTATTTAGCTTGGGATTTTATGCTTCTTTAATCAGTGTGAGTTAAGTTTACTAATGTTACTAATCATCGGGGTATTTTTGTCGTGTTGTTTTTCTTTCTAATTTGATTTCGAGCACAGTCTACATGTATACATTTTGACCTCACAAACGACATTGCAACGTAAGCCACGTTGAGTTCATAAAATATATGCCGAAAAAACCTACAGGTGTTGCTATTGGTTAGTCTGCTTATCTGCGACGACCTGAACTTCTTCAAAATTCCCCCATTGGAACAGAGGTGGGTGACGTAGCCAATAATTTACACAAAAGTGGCATGGATTTATTATCCAGGTTGCAATATATTATCTTCGGCAGGATTAACCTCATTACTTCAGTTGCAAACGAGTGTAGGGAAGGAAAAAAAAGAAAAAAATATATATATATGTTGAGTTTAGTAAGTTTGGTTATAGGGTTATCAACAGGAAATAAAATAGTAAGTATTCCCCTAGTTCCCCCCCCCCCCCCCAACACACACACACATACTTTCTATTATGGTTAGCCTGGTTATAAGGGCCAGCAAGTTGGCCCACAAGTAAGTTTCCCTTAGCCTATACCTACGGCTAAATATACATTATAATACAGGGAATTATAATATACACATTACTGTATATATATATATATATTATATATATATATATATATATATATATATATATATATATTATATATATACAGTATATATAATTATACACCACAGCAATTGAGCGTATGTTTACTGAAGACGAGAGGTATCAGCTTGCAGGAGACAGCTGCTTAAGGTGACAGTGATAATTTTTGGGGGGTTATATAGGGGGTTATTTTTGGGGGGTTATATAGGGGGTTATATATACCGGGTATATATTTATATATTGTTTCGTTTCCTCGCTAGACCTTCATCAAGCTTAAAATAACACTCCCTAGACCCCTTCAAAATAAATTTGTAATTTGTTTCGGTAGAAAAATGTCCCGGCCAAAGGCCAGTTACTCTTAAAATGTCAGGCTCGCTATCGCTCGCCAGGAAAAATCGACACCTAAATGGCACGAAAGGTCTTAATAGTGACAAAGAAATGGGATGTAAAGTAAGAAAATCGCCAAAACTAATGGGTCGAACGTCTTCCAATCTGAAAACCCATGGAATTAAACACGAGGAAGAAGGGGGACCAGAACAAACCAGCGCGTCCCCCCCTCAAGGTGACAGCCCAAGGAGATAAGACGACAGCCAGCCCAGTGTCTGTTTGTTGGCGCTTTGGTTGGCTCTCATTCAGGGGGTTTGTTGGAGAGCTTTCAAGAGCTTCGTGGTGGTATAACAAATCGTGTGTTGTGGGTTTTTAGGCAGCATTAATCTACTTAGCTTGGAAGATTGCTTGCTTGGAGAGTCTCGAAAGTTTTGTGCTGTATGTTTTAGAGTTTATGGGAGGAAACATGCCGTCAGTCATAGTCATTGAGAAGCCCGGTTGGTAATTTCAAAATA
The DNA here is from genome assembly GCA_032716605.1 of Paralithodes platypus. Lineage (NCBI taxonomy): Eukaryota > Metazoa > Arthropoda > Malacostraca > Decapoda > Lithodidae > Paralithodes > Paralithodes platypus. The sequence goes on from CM064573.1 coordinate 62,468,092, forward strand.
ATTGACTTTGATAATGCAGATGACGCCGTGATTCTGTTTTTTTTTTTTTTTTTTTTTTTCTGTGTATGAATGAGACAAAATGCAAAGTGCCTGTAACAAGTGTCTCCCCCAAAGTTAGAAGAGTTAACAAAATTGTTTTGTTGGTGTATTGGAAAGAAGTGTGGTATGCTCGCTTAGTGTAGTGAAATGAATAGGAGGAGGTGTTTGTGAGAGCTAGCTGGATTACTCTCTGTGTAGGTGAGACACAAACAGAAACAGTGAGGGAGGCCAGACATATGAAACAGGAGATCTAGCAACTCCTTAGCACATGCCTAGGAGGCCTCCGCTGGGTATTGCCCTGCTCGATTGGATTCCGGACGAATAGTTCCTCATATTGACTCTTGAGGCATTACATGAACAGTGGCAATCCGAGGCTAAAGATATATTAGATTAAGATTAAAATACATGCATTAGTGTTTTATTGGATGAAACATTACAGTAGTTTACGCCCCAGTGGGCTAGCATAAAATAACACCACCTTTTGTGCTTTTAAAATGCTGCATTATTTCAATTCTACTATTGCATTATATATCATAATCTTCTATTTTGATCGATAATATGCTGCGCTCCCTGATTTCATACTGTTATATTAACTTACTACATGTGGGGGTGATATGTAATATATGGTTATCTGTATAATATGAAATAAAGAATCGATTGATTGCGTAGTCGATTGACGTAACAACAACAATATTGGACGCATTTGGTGAGGACATGCGGTAAATTCACTTATCTTAGTTATGAGGTCTTTAAGGGGGGATGGGCGTATTTATTTCCTCATGTACCCGAATGTTTTTTGGTTTTGTTTTTTATATATTTATTTTTAGTTTCCTCCCTAGACCTCCATCAAGCTCAAAAAAAAAAAAAAAAAAAAAAAAAAAAAAAAAAAAAACAAGACCCAAGATAATGTTTTACATTTCTCGATAGAAAAATGTTCCAGCAGAAAGCCAGTTCCTCTTAAATTACAGGCTCGCTATCGCTCGCCAGGAAAAAATCGACACCTAAATGACACGAAAAGTCTTAACAATGACAAAGAAATAGGGCGAAAGGTCTTAAATCGTCAAACTAATGGGGCTAAACATGAAAAAGAAGGGGGGCAGAAACCCGGCCCGTCCCCCCTACGCCATGTTATTTTAAACCACTATAGTCCATTCATTATAGGTAGGCCAAACATCTTCACCACTAACCTCTACACCTCCAAAACTAAATAGAGTAATCGAGCAAATAGTTCTACCATTTAGGAGGGGTCGGCCAGGGAATAGGTGTGGGAAATTACAGGCCCAATTAACCACTTGCGAGTATTAGGTTATAAGGAAGTTGGAGCTGTAGGCTATTGTTAAGGTTGTAGTGCATCTATAAATACATACAATCAAATTAACAATCAAATTAACAATCAAATTAACTATCAAATTAACAATCAAATTAACATCAATTAACAAAATTAACAATCAAATTAACAATCAATTAACAATCAAATTAACAAATATCAAATTACAATCAATCAAATTAACAATTAACAATCAAATTAACTATCAAATTAACTATCAAATTAACAATCAAATTAACAATCAAATTAACTATCAAATTAACAATCAAATTAACAATCAAATTAACAATCAAATTAACAATCAAATTAACAATCAAATTAACAATCAAATTAACAATCAAATTAACTATATATACTTGCTAACCATGGGAAACCTAAATTATTATTGTATTTCTGTTGAATATCGATGTCTAAGGCTCCAACTTCCTTATAGCCAGAAACTCGCAAGTGGTCAATTCCTCTAGCCCTTTATGAGTTACAAAGGTTAGAGGTCACGATTTCTGACCTACCTATCATGAATAGACTATATTTATGCAACATGGTAAATCGTCACCTTGGCCGAGCATTCATATTATCACCAGCTCACCAATTACAAATAATTACAAATAAACCTAATTTATGAAATCAGTGTAACTAATTAATACATGTGGTACTCCAAGGATTCGAACCTAGGATACTCAAACCGAAGTTCCGCGCACCATCCATTACGCGAAGGACCTGAGCATAATTATGAGACTGTCTATATCGTTTTCATCCCCTAGACTTTCCTATTTTAACTAAAATTTGTAATATCCCGGTAAATACGAGATATTTCCATTCATTCTGAAATATATGAAAGATATTTTTGAAACATCCTGTACAGTAGCTAAAAGGATTCATTGATATAGTCTGTAATCATTTAACGGGTAGACATCCTTCCGAAGCTGCATAAAACCGTCTAATAGTTGCCAGAATATCATGGAAAGGACGTCGCCGGTACAGAAGGGGTTAAGAACAATGAGGAGTACAATCACATTCAATAAACTATGCTTTTCTTTAGAGTCCTTGAGGTGAATATAAAGATTGCGAAAGAAAGAATCGACACAAGTGTGAGTATATGGGGAGAAGGAGATATATATATATATATATATATATATATATATATATATATAAGAGAGAGAGAGAGAGAGAGAGAGAGAGAGAGAGAGAGAGAGAGAGAGAGAGAGAGAGAGAGAGAGAGAGAGAGAGAGAGTGAAGAGAGAGAGAGAGAGAGAGAGAGAGAGAGAGAGAGAGAGAGAGAGAGAGATGAGAGAGAGAGAGAGAGGAGAGAGAGAGAGAGAGAGAGAGAGAGAGAGAGAGAGAGAGAGAGAGAGAGAGAGAGAGAGAGAGAGAGAGAGAGAGAGAGAGAGAGAGAGAGAGAGAGAGAGAGAGAGAGAGAGAGAGAGAGAGAAAATAAGGGACGGGAAGAGATAAGCAGGAGTAAGAATAAGACAGACATGGAGAATGACCCCAGATGACCCAAATACAATATGCCAAAGAAAGCAAAGAGAAGACGAAGACGGAAGAAGAAACAAGAGATAGAAGAGATAAAAGAAATACAAGAAAAAGAAAAAGAAGAAGGAGACAGAAAGAGAATGACCCCTAACACCAGTCTCTTACACATTATAGTCTCGTAAGGGAGGTTTTTAGTTAGTTCGCTAGACTTCCATCAAGCTTAACATTACAGCCCCTAGACCACCTTTCAAGATAAATTTGTACATTTTTCGGTAGAAAAATGTCCCGGCCGAAGGCCGGTTCCTCTTAAATTAAAGGCTCGCTATCGCTCGCCAGGAAAAAATCGACACCTAAATGGCACGAAGTCTTAAAATTGACAGAAATGGGGCGAAAGTTCTTATAATCGCCAAACTAATGGGGCGAACGTCTTAAAATATCAAAAGCAATGGGGCTAAACATAAGAGAGAAGGGGGTCAAGAAAAAAATCCCTCGAGTGGAAATCTCCCCTTAATTAGATCAAGGTGCAGTTTATAATTAGGAGTAAATGGGTTACAATATAAATAGTTTAAACGGAGTCAATAATGACATTTAATAATGAAGGTGGACTTAATTGTCATGAGATTAATTTTAATTACTTGATATAGGCTCTAACATATGTACATATCGCCCGTCGCTTTCGCCTAAAAATGAAATAAGTCGTTTAGATATTGACCCCAGGTGATCTAAGCATTCCAAAGAAAGCAGCGGCGGCGCGAAGAACACAAACAATAAAATAAAAAGAAGAAGACAAAGAAGACTAACAGAGAGCATAACCCCTAACAGCAGTCTCTTACACAAAATAGTCTCTTAGATATTGACCCGAGATGACCCAAGTGTACCAAAGAATGCGAAGAAAAGATAAGAAGAGAGGAGATAAGAGAAAATATAGTCAGAAGAATAAAAAGACAGACAAAGAGAATGACCCCTAACACTAGTCTCTTACACAAAATAGTCTCTTGAGATATTGACCCCAGATGACCCAAGCGTGCCAAAGAAAGCTTCCCCCTCCTTAAGCCACACTGTTTATGCAGTAAATCCACGGGGTGCACAAGACTATGTTCTCCCTAGCGTATTGTCGATATATTAAGGAGAGATTTGTTTTCAGGTATTGGTTTTCTTAGGCATATATCTTTCTTTTTAGTTTCCTCCCTATACTAGGCCTTTGTTGTATTTGGATTTGTTCATGTATTAATTGTCATATATATATATATATATATATATATATATATATATTAGTTTCCTCCCTAGATATCCATCAAGCTTGAAGAAAATACCCCCAAGACCCCCGTTCGAGACAAATTTGTGCATTTTTTGGTAGAAAACTGCCCCTCCTAAATTGCAGGCTCGTTGTCGCTCGCCAGGAAAAAAAATCGAAACCTAAATGGGTCGCAAAGTAGAAATGGAGCGAAAGGTCCAAACTAATGGCTCGATCGTCTTGAAATTTAGAAACTAATGAGGGAGAAGGGGATCCAGAAAATGTACCCCCTTAACCATACTCAGACATAAAAAAAAACTTCTTTAAGCACTGTAGCTGATCCTACAGTTTGGATGGTTATGGTGGAGTTTTTATATTATTGTTTGGGGATTATTATTTATTATTATTATTATTATTATTATTATTATTATTATTTTTTTTTTTTTTTTTTTTTGCTTCCCAACACCTCCTTTAATATGAACATATATTCCCAGGCCTTCCTTCAAATAATACTAATAATAAAACAATAAAATAACGACCTAAACTTCATGCTACATCTGTATATTTATTAGAGAGTCATATGTGTCGACCAAAGGACGGTTTTCCCAAGTTCTACACATACATGGATTTTGCTATTCAGAATAGGATGGGTATATGAAAGTCAGAGGGTTAAGGGGAGATATCCACCTGGACGATTTTTTTCTGGACCCCCCTCTCCCTCATGTTTAGCCCTATTGCTTTTGAGATTTTAAGACGTTCGCCCCATTAGTTTGGCGATTTTAAGACCCCTTGCCCCATTTCTGTCAATTTTAAGACCATTCGTGCCATTTAGGTGTCGATATTTTCCTGGCGAGCGATAGCGAGCCTGTAATTTAAGGGGAACCGGCCTTCGGCCGGGAAATTTTTCTACCGAAAAATGTACAAATTTATCTTGAAAGGGGGTCTAGGGGGAGTATTTTTAAGCTTGATGGAAGTCTAGGGAATCAACTAAAAACCTCCCCTTAATGGAGATAGTCTTTGCCCATTAATTCCCACAGGTCCTTCCTACGCTGTATAAAATCGTCTAGAGATAGCCAGAATAAACTGTCATGATCTTCAAAGTTTGTTTATGTACCTTCTTGTATTACTTTAGTTTGTTTATGTACCTTCTTGTATTACTTTAGTTTGTTTATGTACCTTCTTGTATTACTTTAGTTTGTTTATGTACCTCTTGTATTACTTTAGTTTGTTTATGTACCTTCTTGTATTACTTTAGTTTGTTTATGTACCTTCTTGTATTACTTTAGTTTGTTTATGTACCTTCTTGTATTACTTTAGTTTGTTTATGTACCTTCTTGTATTACTTTAGTTTGTTTATGTACCTTCTTGTATTACTTTAGTTTGTTTATGTACCTTCTTGTATTACTTTAGTTTGTTTTATGTACCTTCTTGTATTACTTAGTTTGTTTAGGTACCTTCTTGTATTACTTTAGTTTGTTTATGTACCTTCTTGTATTACTTTAGTTTGTTTATGTACCTTCTTGTATTACTTTAGTTTGTTTATGTACCTTCTTGTATTACTTTAGTTTGTTTATGTACCTTCTTGTATTACTTTAGTTTGTTTATGTACCTTCTTGTATTACTTTAGTTTGTTTATGTACCTTCTTGTATTACTTTAGTTTGTTTATGTACCTTCTTGTATTACTTTAGTTTGTTTAGGTACCTTCTTGTATTACTTTAGTTTGTTTATGTACCTTCTTGTATTACTTTAGTTTGTTTATGTACCTTCTTGTATTACTTTAGTTTGTTTATGTACCTTCTTGTATTACTTTAGTTTGTTTATGTACCTTCTTGTATTACTTTAGTTTGTTTATGTACCTTCTTGTATTACTTTAGTTTGTTTATGTACCTTCTTGTATTACTTTAGTTGTTTATGTACCTTCTTGTATTACTTTAGTTTGTTTATGTACCTTCTTGTATTACTTTAGTTTGTTTATGTACCTTCTTGTATTACTTTAGTTTGTTTATGTACCTTCTTGTATTACTTTAGTTTGTTTATGTACCTTCTTGTATTACTTTAGTTTGTTTATGTACCTTCTTGTATTACTTTAGTTTGTTTATGTACCTTCTTGTATTACTTTAGTTTGTTTATGTACCTTCTTGTATTACTTTAGTTTGTTTATGTACCTTCTTGTATTACTTTAGTTTGTTTATGTACCTTCTTGTATTACTTTAGTTTGTTTATGTACCTTCTTGTATACTTTAGTTTGTTTATGTACCTTCTTGTATTACTTTAGTTTGTTTAGGTACCTTCTTGTATTACTTTAGTTTGTTTATGTACCTTCTTGTATTACTTTAGTTTGTTTATGTACCTTCTTGTATTACTTTAGTTTGTTTATGTACCTTCTTGTATTACTTTAGTTTGTTTAGGTACCTTCTTGTATTACTTTAGTTTGTTTATGTACCTTCTTGTATTACTTTAGTTTGTTTATGTACCTTCTTGTATTACTTTAGTTTGTTTAGGTACCTTCTTGTATTACTTTAGTTTGTTTATGTACCTTCTTGTATTACTTTAGTTTGTTTATGTACCTTCTTGTATTACTTTAGTTTGTTTATGTACCTTCTTGTATTACTTTAGTTTGTTTAGGTACCTTCTTGTATTACTTTAGTTTGTTTAGGTACCTTCTTGTATTACTTTAGTTTGTTTAGGTACCTTCTTGTATTACTTTAGTGTTTACAGTGTAGCTTGGCCGACCAAAGGGGAAGGTACGGTTGGCTCTCGACTTCAGGAAATTCAGGGCTACAGGTTGGTACCGGTACACCATTAGAACTCTTTTAGCTTATATTTACAAATTGATGTTATAATACAAAAGAACACACCCACACACCCACCCACCCACAAACACACCAACCCACCCACCCACCCACACCCACAAACACACACACACGATAACGGACATGTAGATATTAAGGAGAGATCTCCACTTGAGGGATTTTTTTCTTGACTCCTTTCTCCCTCATGTTTAGCCCCATTGCTTTTCTAATTTTAAGACGTTTGCCTCATTATTTTGACGATTTTAAGAACTTTCGACCCATTTATGTCAATTTTAAGACCTTTCGTGCCATTAAGGTGTCGATTTTATCCTGGCGAGCGATAGCGAGCCTGTTATTTAAGAGGAACCAGCTTTCAGCCGGGACATTTTTCTACCGAAAAATTTACACATTTATCTTGAAAGGGGCTCAAGGGGGTGTAATCTTAAGCTTGATGGATATCTAGAGACCAAACTAAAAACCTCCCCTTAAACGACAGAATACAGGTGGAATAGTTCCGCCATCAATAATAAGTAGAGGAACAATACACATACCAAGAAAACAGTGCATGCAACAAGAACACAAATAATCAAGCACTATCCCCAAAACACACACCTTGATAATGAATCTTCCTGGCTCGACACGGTTTGATATAAGTCTCTCTTATAATTATTCTCCAAGCCAGGCCATATTTTGATTAGATAAATTCCGGTGCTATCCCAGTAAGACATCTCAGCTGGGGTCAGGTTAATCACAACCGTTAACAATAATAAGCACTGTAGTTTGGATTTCTTTGATATTCAGCCAGTTTATTTAGATTTATTATGTTCCTTCCAACAACCAACCATACTCCTAAAATCGATTAATGAAATTTACAAACACATGTGGCAGTCCGTGGACTCGAATCCAGGATGCTCACACCGAAAATCAACACCTTATACATCGCACCACGAAAGATCTCGAGAAACTCGGAGGTAAACATAATATCAATTACCTTTTTAGCTGCCAAATGTCCGTCCTAAGATGAATACAATCGCTTAACGATAGCCAAAATATAATGAAAGATGCGTCCCTGGTGCTGAAAGGGTTAACTTGTTTGAGAAAGGAAGAGTTTACGATGTTGTTTACAGAAGCTTGATGTCAGCGTTGTCCAGAGTAACTCACTAAGGGCATGGTCGGTTCGTTGGCGTGTCCGTTCGTTTATATTTAGTCCGTCCACTCAACCCTAACCTGAGAGAACTAATCGTAATCTATCCTACCTAACCTAACCAATGCTAACCTAATCAATCCTAACACAACTTATCCTAACCTAACCAATCCTGACGTAACCTAACCAATCCGAACCTAACCTACCCATCCTAACCTAACCAATGCTAACCTTACCAATCATAACCTAATCAATGCTAACCTTACCAATCCCAACCTAACCAAAGCAATCCCAGAGCAATCTAACCTAAGTTCCCCTAACCAAGGTCTTACCAGTCTGTGTGTGTATGTGCGTGTGTGTATGTGTAAGTGTGTGTGTGTGTGTGTGTGTGTGTGTGTGTGTGTGTGTGTGTGTGTGTGTGTGTGTGTGTGTGTATCTATCTGTCTGTCTGTCTGTCTATCTATATATCTATCTGTCTGTCTGTATGCATGTGTGTCTGTCTATCTGTCTGTCTCCCTGTGCAAATGTGAGTGAAGCGAATGGAAGTGAAAAGACTTGCAAACGAATGGACTTATTGATGAAAATTTCACAATCTACTGAGTGCATCTCCTACCTATTTAACTTGTACTTGTGCTAACATGTTCATTCGGAGATATTAATAATGGCCTTACTCTATCAAAGCTATCTCGGATTGCATTTAATCTTTTTCTAATTTATTTTATTCGTTGGTTGTTGGTGTTTCACCTGGCGAATTTTCACCTGAACCCTTTGTACTTGGGAACTCTACATTGATATGATTGGCTGATGGTACTGTGTCCGAATAAAATCTTCAAGTTGCAACAAATATAAAATATATAAAAATATCAAATACTAAATATATAAATACATAAATAACAAGGGAACAAGTAAACACATAATAAATAAATAAAATTAAAATAACAATTGTACATTTAGTTCAGGGATAGGAACCAGCCATGATTTGGGTCACTAAAATAATATTGCACTTTTCTATCGCTATCACAATAATCAGTGTTCCTCAGAGCTGTCCCAGTGTATACCTCCTCCATTAGGGCACCCACCCTCAACACACACACACACACCACTCCCACCCCTATTCTGTCCTATTCTCTAAACCAACGAGTGAACCGATTTTTCCAGTATTTTTGTTTTTATTTCTACTCAACAGGAAAACTCTAGAACACTTTCCCTCAGCCTACGATTTACGCTGCTTCAAGCTCCGTGTGTCCAGAAATGTTTACTCTAACGTACTTTGTCTTTGGCTCCCTACCACTCATTCAACTTTCGGGGAGACACTTGTTACACGCAGTTTTTCTTGTGTCTCCTTCATACACATAGAAAACATAATAATTGTGATGAACTAGAATTGACCAAATCTGATCATACATACAAAATCTGATCATACATACCAAAATCTGATCATACATACCACAATCTGATCATACATACAAAATCTGATCATACATACAAAATATGATCATACATACAAAATATGATCATACATACAAAATCTGATCATACATACCAAAATCTGATCATACATACAAAATCTGATCATACATACAAAATCTGATCATACATACAAAATCTGATCATACATACAAAATCTGATCATACGGTACATACAAAATCTGATCATACATACAAAATATGATCATACATACAAAATATGATCATACATACAAAATATGGTCATACATACAAAATCTGATCATACATACAAAATCTGATCATACATACAAAATCTGATCATATATACAAAATCTGATCACATACAAAATCTGATCATACATACAAAATCTGATCATACATACAAAATATGATCATACATACAAAATCTGATCATACATACAAAATCTGATCATACATACAAAATCTGATCATACATACAAAATCTGATCATACATACAAAATCTGATCATACATACAAAATCTGATCATACATACAAAATCTGATCATACATACAAAATCTGATCATACATACAAAATCTGATCATACATACAAAATCTGATCATACATACAAAATCTGAACATACATACAAAATATGGTCATAATTATACTGTATACAAACCCTTACAGTACTTTTTAAAATAATGTGGATTTCTTCCTTTCACTAAACCTTTGTCTTAAGGGAGCCCACCTCAGTTGTTTCCTCTTTCTCTCCCTCTCTCTTTGGCTTGTACCCATTCGGCCCCATTCAGCCTACTTTTTTAAGACGTTTACCCCCATCCAGGTGTCAATATTTTCCTGGCGAGCGGTAGCGAGCCAGCATATATATATATATTTTGTTTTGACAGCAAGCTAAATTTGTACATTTTTCGATAGAAAAATTTCTCCGGCAAAGCCGGATTTCTCCATAAAATGCTGGCTCGCTATCGCTCGCCAGGAAGAAATCGACACCTAGATGGGGATAAACGTCTTAAAACAGTTGGCTGAATGGGGCCGAATGGATACAAGCCAGAACAAAGAGAAAAGGAGAGAAAGATACAAAAAAGCCGGTGACCCCCCTTAATAGCAACATTTCCTGGCATCCTTACATGTTGGCGCTCCTCCATCATAGTTCGTACCCTGGGGAATTATCATAAAAACCAGAGAAAGCTAATGGGGCTTTATAGTCTCGCCATTAACCCCTTGAGGATTATGACATATTTTGACAGTTAATTCTGGCTATCTTTGGATGATTTTTTTTTTTAAGTTTTGGAAGGCCCTCTGGCAGCCAAGGTATATACTATCTGGCCCTCTAGCAGTCAGAGAGGTAAATACTAGCTCAATTAACCCTCTGACTTCCAAGGGACTGGGGTTCTCGAAAAGGGGCTCCAGTCCTGACGCTATTCTTGACTTGCAGTGTGCTGGCTTAATAATCCAGAAAGGTTGATAGCCTCTGAAGTCCTATTTAACTAACTAACTTATAATCTGAGTCTCATAATACCCTTCAATAAAATCGTCTACTGCTAGCCAAAATATACTGTTCAAAACTATAAACGTGTCCTATTCCTCCTCCATCCCAGTTCGTACCCTGGTGAATCATTATGAAACACAAGAGAGAGCTAATGGTGGTTTATAGTCTGGCGATTAAGATAAGGATTTTTGCATGATGGGGCTAAAAGGCTATATATATGTGAGGGGGGCACGGAGATTAAGGGAGCCCACCTCGCTTTTTTTCTCTTTCTCTCCCTCTCCCTTTGGCTTGTATCCATTCGGCCTCATTCAACCTACTGTTTTAAGACGCTTACCCCCATCCAGGTGTCAATATTTTTCTGGCGAGCGGTAGCGAGCCAGCATATACAGTATATATTTTTGTTTTGACAGCAAGCTAAATTTGTAAAGTTTTCGATAGAAACATTTCTCCGGCCGGATTTGTGCATACAATGCTGGCTCGCTATCGCTCGCCAGGAAGAAATCAACACCTGGATGGGGATAAACGTCTTAAAACAGTTGACTGAATGGGGCTGAATGGATACAAGCCAGGGAAAAGAGAGAAAAAGAGAGAAAGATAACAAAAAAAGCCGGTGACCCCCCTTAACCTCTTCAACACGATGACGTAATTTTCATCATATTCTGGTTAGTATTCAACCATTTTCTTTAGCTTATAACCTACCTCCTGGACTCAAAGTGGTAAACACGATCTCAATATACCCTCTGAATAACTTAGGTCATTCTTAAACTGCATTATATAAGAACATAAGAAAAATTGAAATCTGCAGAAGGCCTACTGACCCATACGAGGCAGACCCCTTCTTCCCTACATCCCCATTTGTTCTTTTACACCTTTATGACCTACACTACATATCTTAACTCAAATATAAGGTAATAAGGCGTCATCGTACTGAAGGGGTTAATACCGGGGTAAAGGACAGGGAAGGCGATGGGTACGTGTACTGTAATGGATTTATAATGAACCCCTTTAGTGTTGATGAATATTTTCACTTTATTCAGGTTATCATTAGACAATTTGTATACGGTACCGGTACATTGAAATGACCTCAAGAATCCAAGAGGTCTTTTTGTGTTCACGTTAGTCAGGCTATCACTATACCACTATATTCAGCTTTGGAAAGACCTCAAGAATCCAAGAAGTCTTTTTGTGTTCACGTTAGTCAGGCTATCACTATACCACTATATTCAGCTTTGGAAAGACCTCAAGAATCCAAGATTTTTTTCTTCTCACTTAATTCAGGCAATCATTTGACGATTATGGAGTTATGGAGGAAGTGGAGGAGATGAGCAAGGTGTTTAAGGATGAGATCTGTGCAGCATGTGAGGAGGTGTGTGGAGTGAGGAGAAGAGGGAGGGGAGTGAAAGGTACAGCATGGTGGACAGAAGAGGTAAGAATAGCTGTGGAAGAAAAAAAGAAAGCATATAGAGAGTGGTTGGGTAGTAGAGGGAATGAAGATTTCGAGACAGAAACGAGCGAGGTACGTGGAGAGTAAGAGGGTGGTGAAGAGAGTAGTGAAGGAAAGTAAGAGAAGAATAGATGAGGAATTTGGAAGGAATCTGAGTGTAAAATGGAGGGAGAGTAAGAAACTGTTCTGGAAAGAAGTCAAGAAAGTTAGGAAGGTAGCAAGGGAAACAGTAAGGGTGTGAAAGATAAGAATGGGAGAATACTAGCCGAGAAGCAAGAGAGAGTCGAAAGATGGAGAGAGTACTTCAATGAGTTGCTAAATGTAAGGAATGAAGAGCCAGCAAACATAGCTGGATATGGTATGGGAGGGAGAAGAAGAGAAGTAGTGGAGGAGGAGGTGGGGATCAGGAGGTCAGAAGAGTGGGAAGCCATGAAAAGAGTGAAGTTGGGGAAAGCACCAGGAACAGATGGAGTGTGGGGAAATGTTGAGGTATGGTGGTGAGATAGTGATCGAATGGGTATGGAAAATGTGCAAACTAGCATGGGAGAAGGGGAGTGCACCCGATGACTGGAAGACTGGCATAATAGTCCCCCTAAATAAGGGCAAAGGGGAAAGAGGAGTGTGTGGTAACCACCGAGGAATATGTCTTCTAAGCGTAGTAGGGAAGGTATACAGTAGGGTAGTGATTGAGAGAGTGAGAGTGAGAACGGAGAAATGGATAGGCGACGAGCTGGGAGGTTTTAGGAAGGGAAGAGGATGTGTAGATCAGATTTTTACCCTGAATTGTGTTGTGGAGAAATGTCTGGAGAAGAAACAAAAGGTGGATGTTGCCTTTATGGACTTGGCGAAGGCCTATGACAGAGTGGATAGAGAAGGTTTGTGGAAAGTACTTAGAATATACGGAGTAGATGGCAAGTTGCTGAAAGCAGTGAAGAGCATGTATGAGGGTGCAAAGGTGGCAGTACGTGTGGAGAGTGAGCAGAGCGAGTTCTTTGACCTGAATGTTGGTTTGAAACACGGGTGTGTGATGTCCCCGTGGTTGTTTACTGTATATATGGATGGAGTCATGAAAGAAATACTATCAAGAGCAGTGGATGTTGGTGTATCGCTGAAAAGGGAGGGAATTGAGTGGAAGCTACCTATACTGCTGTTTGCGGATGATACAGTTCTGATGAGTGAGAATGAATGGGAGTTGCAGGGTCTGGTAAATGAGTTTGGAACAGTTTGC
>CM064573.1:62486693-62489193 GCA_032716605.1 Paralithodes platypus
TTGTAACCATGAGAGGACTTTCGCTTTGCTTGAAGGGAAAGGTGCATGCTTCGTTGATTACAAGTAGTGTACCGGGAATGATTTATACTTCAGAAAGGGGTGCATTTAAAGTGAATTAAATTAACCCTTTGAGGATCATGACACGTTTTTAGTAGTTTCTCTGGCTATTATTAGAAGATTTTATACAGCTTATGAAAGACCTCTAGCAATCAAAAGGGTAAAGTCGATCTCAATTAACCTTTTAAGTCACGCAGATCCCACTTTTACTAAACAAAATCGTCTAATAATAGCCAGAATAAAATTTCAAAATGCGTCATAATCCTAAAGGGGTTAATGTATTGGAGAGGGATGACCAAAACATGGAAAAAGATGCAAGTCTGTGAACAGGGAAGGACTTGCATGGAGGGGTAGACATAGAAAGACGTGAGATTAGCTTTTATATGAACTAAAACATAACAAATAAGTGAGATAGCCCAGATCAATGCTGCCCAAAAAGCCGTCTATAGGACATATCCAAGCCATATCTCTTAAGAGGAGATATCCACTTGAGGGATTTTTTTCTTGACTCCTTTGTCCCTCATGTTTAGCCCCATTGCTTTCCTAATGTTAAGACGTTCGCCCCATTATTTTGACGATTTTAAGAACTTTCAACCCATTTCTGTCAATGTTAAGACCTTTCGTGCCATTTAGGTGTCGATTTTATCCTGGCGAGCGATAGCGAGCCTGTAATTAAAGAGGAACCGGCTTTCAGCCGGGACATTTTTCTACCGAAAAATGTACAAATTTATCTTGAAAGGGGCTCAAGGGGGTGTAATCTTAAGCTTGAAGGATATCTACGGACCAAACTAAAAACCTCCCCTTAAGGATCAGACATTCTGCCCACTCATAAGAATTCGTGGACTCCCTATTGTGTTTCTGTATGCCATTATAACTATCTGGATTGATTTTTGGATATAACTTGCTCTTCAATAAATAGTATTAATAGTTTTGTAGTTGATGAATAGAAATTACATTCAAAAATAATGTTCCAGATAAATACTTCCATAATTAGAAGGAGAAATAAGTGAAGTCCAAGAATATCTATGAGTGGGTTAGAGACTATAGCATCCGAGTGTACTGTGTGCGTGTGTGCGTATAATATAAATATATATATAATTTATATAATAGGTACCGGTACTATTTTTGTTATTTTAAGATGCTCTACTTTCCTTATAAGAAAATCACATATATAACGATGATTTCCCACATCCTCCATCTCCCCCCCCCCCCCCCTTCTACTAACTGACGGCTTACCTATTAAGAACAAGTAAGAGCCTACACTATTCCTTTAACAAACACGGCCACACGCAGGCTGTATATACCTCAATCCCCTACCAGAGTTTTGACACTTCCAATTATCGGAAATTGTAGGTTCGCTCAGCAGCTATTAAGGGGGAAGGGTTTATTTATTGGTCGATTTATATATTTATTTATTAGTTTGTTAATTTCCTCCCTAGATCTCCATCAAACCTAAAAATAAACCATCCCCAAGATCTCCATCAAACCTAAAAAAAAAAAAACCCATCCCCAAGATGGATAAATTTGTAAATTTTTCCATATAAAAATGTCCCGGACGAAGGCCGTTTCATCCCAATTTACAGGCTCGCTCTCGCTCGCCAGGAAAACATCCACACCTAAATGACACGAAAGGTCTTAATATATTGACAAATAAATGGGGCGAATAGTCTTAGAATGGCCAAACTAATGGGCCGAACATCTTAACATTTGAACACTAATTAAATGGGGCTAAACCTAAGGGAGAAGGGGAGCCAGAAAAGCCAACCATCACCTCTTGAAAAAATAAAATAAAATACAAATTTAACACACACACACACACACACACAGTATGTTATTTTGCTCAACGTTAAATACCACATCGTCCAGACCCTAATTTTACTCTTGAGTTCCGTAGCTTGTACGTGAGCAGCAGATTATCTCGACTCTATAATTATCTCTAAGTATAAATTATTGGTAAAAAAAAACATTGTTGTTTTCTTAAATTTACTGTGTTATTTTGTTACTATAATTATCTCAATATATTTTCTTGGTAAACATAATATACACTGATGTTTTCTTGAATTTAGTGCATGTTGTTGTTGTTGTTGTTGTTGATGATGTTGTTGTTCTTGTTATAATTATAGTTGATGTTGTTGGTCTTGCTATTATACTTCCATATGCCCTGCCTAACCTCAATACAATCATCTAGTAATAGCCAAAAATAAACGCGTCATAATCCTCAAGGGGTCAAGATCCACCTAATGCAATTCTACATAGTTTCCATCCTTCAAAAGCCCACACATTTTTTTTTTATTTTTTATTTTTTTATTTTTTATTTTTTACTAACTAGCAAAACCTACTGTGTTAACTATTTTATAACTCGAAACTCACAACTGCCTGGCCCATTATTAGCAACCCTCTGAGGATCGATGATAATATGCACTCCCTTTTTTGTTTTCTGGCT
>CM064573.1:62491693-62519193 GCA_032716605.1 Paralithodes platypus
TTTTTTCCTATGCGTATGAAGGAGACAAAAGGCAAAGCTGCCTGTAACAAGTGTCTCCCCCAAAGGTTGAAATTGTGACAGAGCCAAAATCAAGGTACAGTATAGGTAATTTAGATGTTTTGGAAAGATGTCTGATGTGCTTGTTAAGGGGAGATTTCCACTTGAGGGAGTTTTTTCTTGACTCCTTTCTCCCTCATGTTTAGCCCCATTGCTTTTCTAAATTTAAAACGTTCACCCCATTATTTTGATGATTTTAAGACCTTTCAACCCATTTCTGTCAATTTTAAGACCTTTCGTGCAATTTAGGTGTCGATTTTATCCTGGCGAGCGATAGCGAGCCTGTAATTTAAGAGGAACCGGCTTTCAGCCGGGACATTTTTCTACCGAAAAATTTACAAATTTATCTTGAAAG
Source organism: Paralithodes platypus (assembly GCA_032716605.1). Lineage (NCBI taxonomy): Eukaryota > Metazoa > Arthropoda > Malacostraca > Decapoda > Lithodidae > Paralithodes > Paralithodes platypus. The sequence goes on from CM064573.1 coordinate 62,492,106, forward strand.
GGGCTCAAGGGGGGTGTAATCTTTAGCTTGATGGATATCTAGAGACCAAACTAAAAACCTCCCCTTAAGTGTAGTGACATGAAGAGGAGGAGGTGTATGTGAGGCACGAATAACAACAAAGAATCTTTTAGTCGTGTAGGTAAATGATAAACTAATGAAAATCGTCTAATGGTAACCAGAATAAGATGAAAATTACGTCATGGTGGTGAAGGGGTTGAAAGCGGACTGAAAACACCATAGGACTCCCAAAATGAAGCGCTTCACCTTCAAAATGTGTAGGCTTTTTAAGGGGAGAATTCCACTTGAGGGATTATTTTTCTGGACCCACCTCTCCCTCATGATTAGCCCCATTGCTTTTTTTGATATTTTAAGACGTTCGCCCCATTAGTTTGGTGATTTTAAGAACTTTCGCCCTATTTCTGTCAATTTTAAGACCTTTCGTGCCATTTAGGTGTCAATTTTTTCGTGGCAAGCGATAGCGAGACTGTAATTTAAGAGGAACCGGGCTCCGGTTGGAAATTTTGTTTACCAATTTTGTTTACAAATTTATCTTGCCAGGAAGAAATCGGCACCTGGATGGGGATAAACATCTTGAAACAGTTGGCTGAATGGGGCCGAATGGATACCAAGCCAGGGAAAGAGAAACAAGGAGAGAAATATAAAACAAAAAACGGTGACCCTCCTTAAATAACTCTATCAGTAAGTAAACTCGAAGCTAATCCAAACATAATCGAATCTTCTCATCAATATGTTTACCCAATATTGATATTTCGGAGTTTCATTTTGCAGTTCTAAAGTTCATATTGGGCCCGGATTTATGTCGTTGAGTGTACATGGCGTTCAAGAAAATTACACATAAATCAGGTGAGTAAAGGTGAGGTTAGCAAAAGTAGGGTTCAATGTAGTATTCACAATCGTTTACATGCGAGGAAAAAGCCGAAACACTGTCCCTGTGCCGAACCCTACAGCTCCATCTCTTAAGGGGGGATGGTTCACTTTTTGCATGTATTCATTATTTTTCTGTCTCCTCCCTAGACCTCCATCAAATTATAACACAAACATCCATTAGAACCCCCTTCTAGATTAATTTGTAAATTTTTCGGTAGAGAAGGTTCTTCCAACAATACAGGCTCACTATCGTTCGCCCGGGAAAAAATAGACACCTAAATAGCAAGACTGGTCTAAATATTGACGACAAAATGGAACGAAAGGTCTTAAAATCGACTAACTAATGGAGCAAACCTCTTAACATCTGAAAACTAATGGGGCTAAACATGAGGGAGAAATTGGTCCAGAAAACCAACCCATCCCCTCTTAAACTGTCTTGGGAATCGTCTTATTACGATAGAATTAGAGACTTTTACCGGTGACTTTTTCTTGAGAGGAATTGATGTGGTTGTGTACCCAGCTTAAGATAAGAGAAGTAACAATATATGTTTGTCGACTCTCTCTCTCTCTCTCTCTCTCTCCCTCTCCCTCTCCCTCTCTCTCTCTCTCTCTCTCTCTCTCTCTCTCTCTCTGTTAATTAGTGGGTTGGTGATATTACGAATATGAAATATATATATATAGCAAAATAAAGATCCTTGGAGTGTTGCCGTGCTATTGCCTGCGGAAGTAATCAGATTAAGACGGGGTTCACATTTGTACAGTCGCGGACATAAATACTGTATACATTCTCGGGTTGGTTTGAATCTCCTTATTATTTTTGTAGCTGGCATTTACATTACGGAGGTTCGCTTCAGGGGATCACCTGCTATTTTTATTTTTCTCTCTTTCTTTGGCTTGTATCCATTCGGCCCCATTCAGCCAACTGTTTAAAGACATTTATACCCATACAGGTGTCGATTTCTTCCTGGCGAGCGATAGCGAGCCAGCAATGTATGGAGAAATCCGGCTTCGCCGGAAACTTGTTTCTATCGAAAAATGTACAAATTTAGCTTGCTGTCAAAACAAAAATATATATACAGTATGCTGGCTCGCTACCGCTCGTCAGGAAAATATTGACACCTGGATGGGGGTAAACGTCATAAAACAGTAGGCTGAATGGGGCCGAATGGATACAAGCCAAAGAGAGGGAGAGAAAGAAAAAAGCGAGGTGGGCTCCCTTAAAGGTGGGTGTGCATGCTATTATTTTCCTCCACAATCATTACCGGCAGTGTGCACTATAGCTTTTGGTGCAATATTTTCTGCTACAATGGCTTAATTATTTATATAATGGCCAAAATAGGATATGGGTGACACTTCTCTGGATTCGGAGTTTAAGCGCTCTGATGACGTATGCCCAGGAACACAACAAGCTCTTCTGACAGGTGGAAATGGAGGATAGTGACAGTAGTTCCGATTCGTTTGCCAATACTGAGGGTGATAACCGTGATTATGGCAAAGAACCTCAAGTGATGAATATTGGTGGTGTCCAGGCTTATATGTATGAACCTGTAGGACGAGATCCAGCAGCAGGAGAGGAGGGAGAAGCAGCTGTGATTACCGCCCGCCTTGTTTACACTACTCGGAGCCGCGGCGGACGCTAGCGATCATGTCCCCCGTCTATTTTGACTGCATTTGGATACAATAATGAAAGCCCGCCCCTCACGCCTCCATGACTTATTGTCATCATCATGTACATTGCCAACAGGGTGCAAATAACAGAAAAAATCGCCGTAAAAATAGACGGGAACTTAAACCGCGGCGATCGACTTATTTTTTTATTTTATTTTTGTTTAGCCTAGTTGCTAGTAGTTGAATTTCAGCCAATACATTTCTTTAGCCTAGGTTAGGCCTATATCCATCGACACTGACTGTATAATTTGGGCTAGGCTTAAGTTAGCCCATATTATCCACTCTCCTGACTCCTGAAATTGGCAAGCACGTATGGGTGGGAGGGTGGTTTGGGGGATGGTGGGGGAAAGGTAGAAGGGTAATTGACTCGTGTTACAAATATGGAGCCGATTGGTGAGGTAGTTTCGCCACCACGGATTTTCATTTTTTTATGTGATGATCTACGGATAGGCTGGAAGTGGGTGGTGGGAGGAAGTTGGGGTTGTGGTGGGGGGAAGACAGAAGGGTAGGGGACTTGTCACACAAATATGGAACCAATTGGTGCAGTCGTTTCGCCGCCACATATTTTCCTTTTTTTCCTTTGTGATGGCCTGATGCGGCGACCCATGGTAGGCGAGTGGATTGGGAGAGGGGGTTGGGGTGGTGGTAGCAAGACGCCAGAAGGGTAAGGTACATGTGGTAGAAATATGAAAGCTATAGGTGCAGTCGTTTCACTGCTACGATTTTTTTTCGGCGAGTCCGTATATATAAGGACCTGGCACTGGGCGTGACAAGACCCCAGTCCGTATAGGCAATGAGCGGGTGCATCTAGCCATACCCATACTCCACTGCACTTTATTGTCAAAGCATTCATCACGAAAATGTCCATTGCATATGAAGCTTGTTTTGGGCTTTGCCTCCCACACTCTGGTTCTTTGTATAAACTTCACCCATTTGTTACAATGGTATGGATCACTTGGAAACTTGTGTAGTGCTATGTTTGGTCCAGGGATGTTGCTACACCCGAAAACAGCACACCTATTCACCATTTTTGCTATACTTGCTGATGTTTACTTCCCAAATGTTTGCCTGGGCGTACGTCACATCCTCACGTGAGTACTAGTTGCAAGGGGTCGCAATTCAATATCTATTTTAGATTTGTTCCCTAATATTGAAGATTAGTTTTGACAAAGGAGTAGTCAGGTTGACTACTGGAGATCTAAACATCTCTTTAAATACATTATAAATTCATTTTAATTTCGGACGCCCCACCACCTTTAACCTGTTCAATGCTTCAAAATTTATTAGAATTAATGACTGGGAATGTACACACTTCAGTAACATTGGTTAGTTTAACGCCTTACGAGCGGGCCCGTAAGGAATTTCTACTACCCGCCAAGCGGGTGTTTTACCCTAAATGGCCTTGTTTCCGTGCTCTTTTTCATGCATAAACAAGAGCCAGAGCGTAATACAATTATGTATCCCTGAAAGGGCGTTAATTCAGCTTTCCAATGAAACCAGAACCATCCTCCTACGACCACGCGTTCTCTTGCAACGGTCGTGCAAGATGAAGGAAAAATCTCTAAAATACGGTAATTTCTTGACATAATACCCTGTGTAGTGAGGGAGGGAGGGTGGATGTGTGTGGAGTAAACGTCAGTAGGCCCGCGGGAACCGTGGCGAACGGTCAGAGCCCGACCTATGCTCCGCCCACCGCTCGTCTCTCTCTCAGAGGTAATATTGCTCCAAAATTGCACACAGACTTAAGTCGGGCCCCGCTCTTTGGGAAGGTGTTCTCTATACGGACTGAAGTCGGGCCCCGCTAAAGAAGGGTTAAAAAGAAACAAATAATCCAGGGTATTCCACACTGGTATTCTCATGGCTTTGTACAGTCGCGCTAATAAGTGATGACTCGGCACCAAGTATATTTTGATGAATAATTGGTATCAGCAATATTTAAGCTTCATTTCTTCATATCGAGTGAAATATGCAAACATGTTCTTACACTTACCCACCCTATTAAACATCTTACAGACATTAATACAGCACAGAGCAAGCCAAACATAATGACAGCTGGGACATGACTTATTAGCGCGATTGTACTTTGATTATAAAACTCTATTGTCACTAGTTTTCTCTCACGTACAAAGATTATGTGACCGTTGTCTTTGTTTGTTGGTATTTCATTTGTTTGAGACTTGCCATATATAATCACCGTAACTTATTTGCACTAACGTTATGAGTCCAGATGATGTCGTCTTAAGTAAATTCAAGTTATGTTTAGAAGATGTTAAGCAACTTGGAGAGGCTCTGTGTTAAGTCAAAAAGCTAATTGTGATAGTACCGTATATATATATATATATATATATATATATATATATATATATATATAATATATACCCCTTTAATTGTAGAAGACATAAGATCATGTAATTTTAACTAGAATACACAATCAAAAGAACTGAAGTACAAAATACGAAATATATCTGCGTCACCAGTATAATCATACCAATACCAGTTATCAGGTTACCGTATTTTTAATTTGTGTACCGACATATGTTGGCTTAATATTGTACAAGAAAAACATAAAACTACAGCACGAGACCCAACAGTGCAAAACAGTAATATCACCATCTGATACAAAAATACAAACAAAAGCTTCCGATTTAACCCAACAAAAGTATAGAGGGGATTCGGGTACTGTGAAAATGCCCCGATTTAATCTTCTGACACAATACAAAAGAAATAGAGAGAAGAAAAAAAAAAAAAAAAAACCTGACTCGAGCAGTGGGGTATAATATAAGACATACCACCACTGATTGCTGATGGTTCAACCCTTTATGTACCGGCGGCGAGTTTATATAATTGATTTCAGCTATATTTAGATGATTTGGTGTACTCTAAGGGGAGATGGGTCATTTTTCTGGTCCCCCTTCTTCCTCATGTGTAGCCCCATTAGTTTTCAGATTTTAGGACGTTTGCCCCATTAGTTTGTCGGTTTTGAAACCTGTCATCCCATTTCTATATCAATATCAAGACCTTTCATGCCATTTAAGTGTAGATTTTTTTACTGGCGAACGATAGCGAACCTGTATTTTAAGAGAAACCGGCCTTTAGCCGGAACATTATTCTATCGAAACATGTTAACAATTATCTTGAAAAGGGGTCTAGGGAGTATTTTTTTGTTAAGTTTTATGGAGGTCTAACAAGGAACTAAAAAATAAATTCATATAAAAATAAATAGACCCCAAAAATAACCACTGTCCCCTTAACCCTTTCTCTGCGGGTGACGTTCTGATACGTCCTGGCAATTTACAGCAATATCCAGGCTTCAAAAACCTGTAAAAAAATTAAAAATCGAGTGTCAGTGGGCGGGAGCGTGAGGGGCCCACCTCCGTTCCTCAGAGCAGCGAGCGGCCCACTGAGGTAGACTGTGTCTCGCGCGGCTCTCTCACTGCCTCTCACAACAGTGTTGCCAAGCGAGCGAGTGCTACCAAATAGCGGGTTTCCCGCATTTCTATGGCACCGCTGTGGGTGAACCAGACCACGTACGAGGCCCGTTCTGGTCTCATTTTGAAGCTATTTTCGCCTAGTTTTCAGCAGAATACAGTTCATTTAATGCAGATGCTTGATTTATCATTCAGGAGTGCCTGAATATGCCCTAAATAGCCCAAAACACCCCGCAGAGAAAGGGTTACGAAGGATCTGTGGTAGTAAAAAGGGTTAAAGGAGATAGTTCGATGCCTGTTAAATGCTGAATAAACTAAATACAAACTTCTAAAATACTAGTCAAAATCAAGTTAAAAGACGGCACCGGTACTGAAATGGTTAATCCAACAAAATTATAGAGAGGATAGGGGACTGAAAAAAAAAATGGACTTGAGCAGTGGGGTATAATTTAAGACATACCAACGCTGATAGTTGGTTAACCCTTTCTGTACCGGTGAAGTTTTTATAATTGATGTCAGCTATATTTAGACGATTTGCTGGACCGGTACTTTAAGAAGGATCTGTGGTAGTAAAAAGGGTTAAAGGAGATAGTTCAAAGCCTGTTAAATGCTGGAACTTTATAAACACGTCTAATAGTAGTCAAAACAAAGTTAAAAGACGGCACCGGTACTGAAAGGATTCTATCTATCTACCTATATTCTCTAGCATGCCGACTCAGACAGGCCGGTTAAGCCAACAAAATTATAGAAAGTATACGTGGACTGCACAAATAAAAACAGAATATAATAAATAAATGAATAAATAAATAAAGGTAAAAACATGATTCGTGCAGTGGGGTACAATATAAGACATACCACCGCTGATTGCTGGTGGTAGAACTGCCGGACCAACGCGTAATTCCCGCTAAATGGAAGTGTCAAAAGCAGTGTAGGTTTATGAGGTATATACTGCTATGGGTGTGGTCGTGTTTGTTAAAGCCAAATTGTAGTAGGACAGGTGTTTACATACATACATACATACATACATACATACATACATACATACATACATACATACATACATACATACATACATACATACATACATACATACATACATACATACATACATACATACATACATACATACATACATACATACATACATACATACATACATACATACACTATACTATACTATACTATACTATACTATACTATACTATACTATTATATATATATATATATATATATATATATATATATATATATATATATATATATATATATATATATATATAGAGAGAGAGAGAGAGAGAGAGAGAGAGACCAGGCTATAACCTTACTTGAGTGTATAGTAATCCAAGAGTTCGTCTCACCGTCCTTTATAACCACTACACCTTACTTATTCTTATAGCTAACCTAGAATCACTCCTACCATGAAATGTCTTTTGGTACACTCGGATGCCATAGTCTCTAGCCCACTCATAAAAATTCGTGGACCTTCTATGGTTTTCTTTTTGCAAGTATCACTATCTGGATTGATATCTGGATAGAACTTGCTTTTCAATAAATAGTATATATAGTTGTGTAGTTAATGTATAGAAAGTATTATTCATAAATTCGTTTCCAGAGATATACTTCCATAGTTAGAAATAGGTGAAATCCAAGGATATTTATGAGTTGACTAGAGACTATGGCATCCGAATGTACCAGAACAGAAACTATTAACTTTTGCTCAGCATTAAACTATTCCCCTCATCTGCCTCCCTTCAGTCCAGACTTGCCCTAAATAAAGCTCCCCTAGTTGTTACAAGAAACTATTGCTCGATCTTCACGATATTCACCAACAGGCACACGGATTACCCCAGAAATCTCTCTCTCTCTCTCTCACTCTCTCTCACACACACACACACGGGTCGCTGTGGTCCAGTGGATTAGGGACTTAACCCCTATAATGTAGCGTACTCCATCTTTAAAATGTAGCAACGTGCTTAAACTGAATTTGATGACTGCATTCAGTGAGTACACTCTGATACCTTAGTTTCTAGCCCACTCATAGATATTCGTGGACTTCAGCTATTTCTAATTATGGACGTGTACATCTTTGGAAACGACTTTATGAATATATATTTCTATACCGGTACATCAACTACAAATCTATATATGTTAGTTATTGAAAAACCAGTTCCATCAAAAAATCAATGAAGCTACTTATAATTGCATAAAGAAAAACAGAGGCAGTTCACGAATGTTTACGAGTGGGTTAGAGACTATGGTTTCCCATTGTAGGCTACCTACCGTACACACATATTAATGGGACATGGGCCGTTTTTCCGGTCCCCCTTCTTCCTCATGTTTAGCCCAGTTAGTTTTCGTATTTTATGACGTTCAGCCCATTAGCTTGGCGATTTTAATACCTTTTGCCCCATTTCGTTGTCAATTTTAAGATCTTTCGTGCCATTTTGGTGTCGATTTTTTCCTGGCGAGCGGTAGCGAACCTGTAATTTTAAGAGTAGGCCTAACCGACCTTTGGCCGGGACTTTTTTCTACCGATAAATGTACACATTTATCTTGAAGGAGGGTCTAGGGGGTGTTTTTCTAAGCTTGATGGAGGTCTAGCGAGGAAAAAAAAATATATATATATATTAATACATGAAATAATAGACTAAAACACCGGCCACTAGCCCCTTAAATGCTGGTTTCATCCCTCTTGATCCCTCAGTACAACTCGAACCGCTAGAACCAATTCCACTATTCGGTACCGTACCAAATTAAACCCTTACAGTACCGGCGACGTCCTTCTGTCAATTTTTTTTTTGTTTTTTATCTGCATTTAGACGATTTTATAAAGCTTAGGAAGGATATATGGTAGCTAAAAAGATGACTTGAGCTAGTCTGTAATCTTTTAACGGGTAGACATCCCTCCTAAGCTGAATAAAATCGTCTAATAGTTGCCAGAATGTAATGAAAGGATGTCACCGGTACTGAGCGGGTTAACCACTCAATCAAATTAACCCGCTCATGATCCGATGACACATTTCATTATTTGGTTTTGGCCATAAGTAGATGATTTTATTCAGTTTAGAGAAGAGCTGTGGAGGTCTGAGGGTTAATTGATACAGTTTTACCCTTTTCATACCTAGATTGCATTATTCTACAGATATTTTCACAGCAATTGTTCCGAGGAACTTGCTTCAATTGTGCCGCCTCTCCACATCTTTCCCCGTAGAACTAGGGCAGCTGAGAGCGCCCATGAATTTACACTTTCTCCTCCACAATGCAGAACTTCTGCTTATCAGAATTCATTTATCCCCAGAGCTACTACTCTTTGGAATTCACTTCCTTCGAATTGCTTTCCACAAACTTACAATATACAAATGTTTAAATCCAGTTGTTACAAACATTTTATGAATGGAAGATGCCTTTAGGCACATGGACCGTTTTGTTTTATCTGTGTTTTTCCTTCCTCCGTTCATTGTCTCTAAAAAAAAAAAAAAAAAAAAAAAAAAAATCCTAAACTGCTTAAAATCGGCTAATGATAATCAAACTAAAACGTAAAAATGCGCCTTAGATCCTCAAGGGGCTAAACTGCTAAAGCTCGATCAATCACTCTGCCAAATTTCAACCATTCAGTCCACTTCAACTGCTCGGCCCAAAAACACCGCTCAACCCAACCAATCACACACCCAATTCGTCCGTTCAGCCCAATACCACCTTCTGTACCGGCGACGTCTGTACCGGCGACGTCTTTTTATTCTAGCTACATTTGGACGATTTTATTCAGTTTAAAAAGGGCCTCCAGCAAATTAACAGGCATCGAACTATCTCACTTCACGCTTTCTACTACCACAGATCCTTCTAAGACTGCAAACAATCGTGTCAATAAAGCTAGAATAAAATAAATCGTGTAAATAAAGCTAGAATAAAATAACAAATCGTGTCAATAAAGCTAGAATAAAATAACAAATCGTGTCAATAAAGCTAGAATAAAATAACAAATCGTGTCAATAAAGCTAGAATAAAATAACAAATCGTGTCAATAAAGCTAGAATAAAATAACAAATCGTGTCAATAAAGCTAGAATAAAATAACAAATCGTGTCAATAAAGCTAGAATAAAATAACAAATCGTGTCAATAAAGCTAGAATAAAATAACAAATCGTGTCAATAAAGCTAGAATAAAATAACAAATCGTGTCAATAAAGCTAGAATAAAATTTCAAAGACGTCGCCGGGACAGTAGGCGATATAGCCACCTAGGACCAATTTTTCCGCTTGTTCCATATTGACCAATTGTACCAATTCGACCCTTCAACCCTATTTGGCTCCTCAGTTTAATTCCACCATTCAGCTCTATTGAAATGTGCAACTCAATTCCACCATTCACTGATTGTGTTTGTGTGTGTGTGTGTGTGTTGGAAATTATGTCTTTGTGTGCGTTAGCTTAGCTGTGTATGTGCACGTGTATGTGTTTTGTTGCGCATATTTTTGTGCGCGCGTTCTGTCTGTGTTCCCATAAACCTTACCTTACCTTTTGATACCTTTTGATGTGTTCGCCACTCTTCTAGCGGCACCAAGGAGCGCGACGCCCCTCGTTATGGGTGGTGATTTAAGCTATTCAGTGTGCAGTTGGGTCTGAGTGCATGATTAGATTAATATCCAGTATTCGATAAATGGATATCAATCGTAGTCACGTAGCCTATACTACTTAACCTGTAGCCTAACTGTCTTGGCGATGTAATGGTTCGAGTGTTTAAGGGGAGATTTTCACTTGAGGGAATTTTTACTTGACCCCTTTCTCCCTCATGTCTAGCCCCATTGCTTTTGAGTTTTAAGACGTTTGCCCCATTAGTTTGGTGATTTTAAGAACTTTTGCCCCATTTGTCAATTTTAAGACCTTTCGTGCCATTTAGGTGTCGATTTTATCCTGGCGAGCAATAGCGAGCCTGTAATTTAAGAGAAACCGGCCTTCGGCCGGGAAATTTTTCTACCGAAAAATGTACACATTTATCTTGAAAGGGGGTGTAGGGGGTGTAATTTTAAGCTTGATGGAATTCTAGGGAATGAACTAAAAACCTCCCCTTGAGATCTGTATGTGGTATCCCAGGTTCATATCCCGGGAGGATCACATGCTTTCATTTCATTGGGAGGTTGTTAGGTGTTGGGAGTGAAATTAATTAATTAGATTATTGCTGTAGTTGTGTTGAGTTTGTGTCTCTGTGTGCGTACGGGTGTGTTAGTAGATCTGTATATGTGTATGTAAGTGTGTCTATGTACGTCAGCCTCTGTGTACAGTCAGCCACATAAGTTATGTTCCTCGTCGTGATCTTATGTATGAAAGTAAAATTAGTGTGAATGAATTGCGCGTGTTGGTTTATTTAATTAATGAATTGCGCGTGTTGGTTTATTTAAATATAAGTTGACTAAGCAGATGAGTTAACCACTGCATAAGAAGCTACACCTGTCATTCAATCATGCGCAATATAATTCCAAGTATAAGATCACGGAGAGGAACAGGAATTATGTGGGCAACTGTACACTCAACCAAAAAACAATCTTTACACTGGTGAGCTGTAAATAATCTAGTGTGAACGGAATGAATCAGGCGAAACATACGTCTGTGAGGTATTATCATAAGATTTCGACCCACTTCCAGAATGTTTAGAGCGTTAATGTAAAGATTGTTTTTTGGTCGAGTGTAAGTGTGCCAAGTATACTGTGTGAGCATAATAACCACCATATAGGGACAACGTGTGAGCATAATAACCACCATATAGGGACAACGTGTGAGCATAATAACCACCATATAGGGACAATGTGTGAGCATAATAACCACCATATAGGGACAATGTGTGAGCATAATAACCACCATATAGGGACAATGTGTGAGCATAATAACCACCATATAGGGACAATGTGTGAGCATAATAACCACCATATAGGGACAATGTGTGAGCATAATAACCACCATATAGGGACAACATATTATACGCTCTGCCAGCACCAGCCAGGCGCCACCAAGTAATCGGTCTCGCATTTTTACTTCTTCTCGACATTCCATTTGTTTATCCATACTTTTTAACCCATTCAAGTACCGCTGACATCCTTTTAATTATATTCTGGCAACTATTAGATGGCTTTATTCAGCTTTGAAAGGATGTCTACCCGTTCAAAGATTACAGATTATCTCATTTTATAACATTCAGCCAGGGAATAAATGTGGAAACCTACAGCCCATATTTTGCTCTAGCCCTATTTGAGTTACAGAGGTTAGGGTTCGCGATTTCTGGTCTACCTATTTGGAACACGGCATAGGGAAGTGTAAAGTCTTTGGTAATAGAAAAACACGTTCTGGGCCATAATGCAGAATAAGTGAATGGATACGAAAAAGTAGTATTACCGTTTTTTTTTTTTTTTTTTTTTTATGTGGATGAGGGACACAAAAGGCAAAACTGCCTGTGACGAGTGCCTCCCCCATAGTTGAAAAAGTGACAGGGCCAAAATCAAGGAATGCTCGAACCAAGAAGTCTGGACACAAGGCGCTTGAATCAATTTACGTCATAGGATATGGGAAGCAAGAATTCAGGCAGAGAGTTCCAGAGCTCAGCTGTTGAATAGAAGAAAGATTGGGACTATCGTTTCACTCTTGGGTTGGAGAGTTGCACAGAGTAGTAGTACAGCCATGCACATAGAATGGATGAGAAAGATGCATGGAATTTAACCCTTTGTAGATTATGACGCCATTTGACAGAAACATCTGGCTATCATTAGACGACTATGTAATTTAGGAAGGATCTGTGGGAATTATATGGGTATAAAGACTATCTCGGTTAAGGGGAGATTTCCACTTGAGGGATTTTTGTCTTGACTTCTTTCTCCCTCATGTTTAGCCCCATTGCTTTTTGTAGTTTTAAGACGTTCGCCCCATTATTTTGACGATTTTAAGACCTTTCGACCCATTTCTGTCAATTTTAAGACCTTTCGTGCCATGTAGGGATCGATTTTATCCTGGCGAGCGATAGCGAGCCTGTAATTTAAAAGGAACCGGCCTTCGGCCGGGACATTTTTCTACCGAAAAATGTACAAATTTATCTTGAAGGAGGTCAAGGGGGTGTAATTTCAAGCTTGATGGAAGTCTAGGAAACGCACTAAAAACCTCCCCTTAACCCTCTGACTTCCATATACCCTTCTTAACCTGAATATCTTCTATTAATAGCCGGAACACAGAACAAAAATGCGTCATCGGATCTTCCAAGGGTTAAATAAGAGCTGCAGAGAATAGTGGAAGATCAGCAGTGGTTTGTGCTAAGATTTATTTTTGTCTACATGCATGAAGGAGACAAAAGGCAAAGCTGCCCGCAACAAGTGTCCCCCTCCTCCCCAAAAACAAAAACAAAAACAAAAATAAAAAAAACACAAAATTAAAGAAGGACAGCCCAAATCAAGGTACGTTAGAGGTAATGAAAGTGTGTTGGAAAGAAGTGTGGTGTGCTTGTTAAGTATAGTGAAATGAATAAGAGGTGTTTGTGAGAGTTAGCTGGATTACTCTGTGTGGATGAGGCACACATAGAAACAGTGGGGGAAGCCAGGCAAATGAAACAGGAGTTCCAGCAACTCCTTATCATATGGCTATGTGGCCTCCCCTGGGTACTTCCCTACTCGATTTTTTCTATTTGTCTATGTGAGTGAGGGAGACAACAGGCAGAACTGCCTGTTGCAAGTGCCTCCCCCAGAGTAAAACGAATGCCAGGGCCAAAATCAAAGGACGTTCGAGCCAAAAAAACCTGGACACACGGAGTTTAAAGCAAATTACAGATGACTGCTTACAGTATATTGGAACATTGTAACGGAAAAGCAGCATGTTTGGGTAAAGTACCCTCTAGTCGTTTCCGCCATGACCATACGTTACCGAGAGTTTCCCAGGAGGAAGGAAAGGGACAGAGATAATGACTAAGGGGAGATTTCCACTTGAGGGATTTTTTTCTTGACTCCTTTCTCCCTCATGTTTAGCCCCATTGTTTTTCTAATTTTAAGACTTTTGCCCCCATTATTTTGACGATTTTAAGAACTTTCAACCCATTTCTGTCAATTTTAAGACCTTTCGTGCCATTTATGTGTCGATTTTATCCTGGCGAGCGATAGCGAGCCTGTAATTTAAGAGGAACCGGCTTCCAGCCGGGACATTTTTCTACCGAAAAATGTACAAATTTATCTTCAAAGGGGTTCAAGGGGGTGTAATCTTAAGCTTGAAGGATATCTAGGGACCAAACTAAAAACCTCCCCTTAAGTGAAGATAAGTAACTTATGTAACTCTCATTCATTTTGTAAATACAAAGCCATAAGTTTTTAACAATTATATACACGTCACTGTTCAAGTTACGGTATAATAGCATACCGAACACTGCACAAAAAAGAAACAGAAGAAGACATCAGGTAACTCTGCTTTAGCACTTCGTTATTTAGCGTAATTGGATGCTAGTTCTTTGGGCATGCATATATATATCTAATTTTGACGCCACTTTTCCTCAAACCCGACAATTGCTCAATCCTGTTTGGCCATAAAATACATTCCTACGTTTAAAATTCTCGAGCAAAATACTTTCACCTCAAGACCGCTAAATTGCAGTTGCACCCACTCTATTCCTTCGGCACATTTTGCTCGTTTTACGATATGGCGAGCCTTCTTGGGACGTTAAAAAAGGGGGGTGACCTGCTTTTTGTTATTTCTGTCCTTTTCTCTCTTTCTCTGGCTTGTATTCATTCGGCCCCATTCAGCCAACTATTTTAAGACTTTTATCCCTATCTAGGTGTCGATTTCTTCCTGGCGAGCGATAGCGAGCCAGCATTATATAAAGAAATCCGGCTTCGCCGGAGAAATTTATCTATCGAAAAATGTACAAATTTAGCCTGCTGTCAAACAAAAATAAAAAATATGCTGGCTCGCTACCGCTCACCAGTAAAAAACTGACACCTGGATGGGGATAAACGTCTTAAAACAGTAGGCTGAATGGGGGCCAAATGGATACAAGCCAGATAAAGATAGAAAAGGACAGAACAAAAACAGGTCACCCCCCTTAAACAAGAATTGAATAAGTAAGAATATTTGCATAGTTTGGTGGAAGAGATTGATACAGGTAAATACTGGTTTGGTAACAGAGATGTAGGTATGTGGAATAGGCTACCCAGCGCATAGCAGGGTCAAGAACGATAGAGAGCTACAAGATGAGATTAGATAGGCATATGGACGAGATAGGTTGGGTGTGAGAGGGATCTGTCTTGTATGGGCCAATCGGCTTTCTGCAGACTCCCATTATCTTATGTTCTATGTTCTTATGAGTTAAGCTGTAATGCCAGGTGATGTTCTGTTGTTCTAAATCATTGTGTGAGGGATTTTGTGATGTGTTTATTTCGGTTGGCTAAACAAATATAATTCCATCCCTTACCAGTTGAACTGATATAATAGAAAGCGATTAGTCTGTCTTTAGGTCATATTAAGGGGACCGACCCGCTATTTTTTCTTTCTGGGTAGTAGCCATTGGGCCCCATTCAGCCTACTGTTTTAATACGTTTATCCTCATCCAGGTGTCAATTTACATGTGGCGAGCGAAAGCGAGCCAGCATAGTTTGGATTATGTTTTAGACAGCTGACTTAATTTGTACATTTTTCGGTAGAAAAATGTCTCCGGCGAAGCCGGATTTCTCCATACAATGAAGGCTCGCTACCGCTCGCCAGAAAAAAATATACCTGAATGGGGAGAAACGTCTTAAACAGTAGGCTGAATAGGGCCAAATGGATAAAACCCAGAGATAAAAAGTAGGTCGGTCCCCTTAAGGCTAGTTTCTCTTAAACAACAACACATTTGCAATAAAATCTTCATAATAACCGAGTAATCAAGATGGGGACATGGCAATTTACCGTCAGCTGAAAAC
This sequence comes from Paralithodes platypus, assembly GCA_032716605.1. Lineage (NCBI taxonomy): Eukaryota > Metazoa > Arthropoda > Malacostraca > Decapoda > Lithodidae > Paralithodes > Paralithodes platypus. The sequence goes on from CM064573.1 coordinate 62,508,001, forward strand.
AAACAAGGTATGCTAAACTCCAGCATATGAAGACATAAATTATATAAATGTACTTTTCTAACACACACACACACACACCCACACAAACTTACACACACACAAACTTACACACACATACTAACACACACACAAACTTACACACACACATACTAACACACACACACTTACGCGCACCCACCCACACACACACATACACATACTAACACACACACACACACTAATACACGCACACACACACGTACACTGCCACACACTAATACACACACACACACACACACACGTACACTGCCACACACACACATACACACACACACTAACACACACAGAAGCCATGGCCAACTAGTGGTTTGGTGAAGGATCATTTACATAACAAACACCCGGCCCCGGTACTGTAAGTGATCCGCTTCTTAACTTGGAGGCTGCTTGGAACTTTAAAACCAGGGTGGGGACGCTTGTGGGAGGTGGGTGAAGCCTTAGTTAGCATAGGTGTGTGTGAGTGTGTGTGTGTGTGTGTGTGTGTAATGCCAGGTGATGTTCTGTTGTTCTAAATCATTGTGCGAGGGATTCTGTGATACCGGTATGTTTAATTTGGTTGACTAAACAATTATAATTCCATCCCTTACCAGTTGAACTGATAAAATAGGAAATGTGTGTGTGTGTGTAAGTGTGCGTGTGTGTGTGTGCGTGTGTGTGTGTGCGTGTGTGTGTGTGTGGACTGTCTTTATGGGAGTGTTTTGGTTGAGGAATGGACATATTATGGATTATAGGAAGGGGGATCTGCAACTCATCATTTTTTTTGCCTAATATTAACATTTCATAGATTCATTTTGCAGTTCCGAGAGTTGATAAAGGGGTCGGATTTATGTCGTTGAGTGTACAGAAGAGTACAAGGCAGCTGATGTTCTATGTAACTCACAGTATCCAAAGATCATCTACAGAAAGTCTCGTCGCACCAACCTGAAAAAGAAGTAATACAATCAATATAAAGGTAAAAATATTTGGTTATTTAAATGTGTCAATATAACATGTATTATTGATACAAAATTGCAATAGTACACACATGAAAGCAAATATATATATTTTGTTTTTAAATAATGATAATAATTACTATTATTATTTTCAGTGAGGTTTGGCATCCTCTACCCAACCTTAGCCGTTTCTGTCTGTCTCTTTTCTTTGTACTATTTTTCCTACTTCGGAGGCGGGAGGTTAGGAATCCTCTTCCGCTTGTAAAATTTACTATGACGAGACAGAGCGAGGGGCGAGGGAACGCTAAAGTGGCACCGGACCGTAAGAATTGGAACTTTAAATGCGGTTTCTGTTTGGCCTCTGTCTCGAGTCGGCCACCCCCAGCTATGGGGTATGTGCCCGAGTATATACATAAATACATACATCCTTATTATCATTAATATAATGAATGCAATATATTGATAAACACATTAGTTTCGGACACTGACTAATACTCTGAGGAATAAGTAAATTTCCCAGTAACTATAAAGATACCAATAACACTTTTTGAGCGAAACCCACTGGAATCTATGACAACACTTAATACGGTACCCCCGACTGTACCGGTACCGATTATCACTGTACAAGTGTAGGCTAAATGTGAAGGGTATTTCTTGACTCCTTTCTCCCTCACATTTAGCCCCATTAGCCCATGAGATTGTACTACGTTAGCCCCATTAGTTTGGTGATTTTAAGACCTTTCGCATCATTTGCTTCAATTTTAAGATCTTTCGTGCCATTTAGGTGTCGATTCATTCCTGGCGAGCTATAGGGAGCCTACAATTTATGAATATTAGGAACCGGCTTTTGGCTCGCGTATATTTCTACCGAAAAATGCCAAATGTATCTCAAAGGGAGGTCTTGGGGATGTGTATAGCTTGGTGGAGTAGGGAGCAAACTAAACAAATTATGATAATACAAATAAATAAATAAATAAATAAATAAATAAATAAATAAATAAATCTATCAATACGAAAGACAAATTCTCCCTTTAAGCGATCCAAATTTACAGGGTACTTTACAAAACCTGTGCCCAGAATCCTATACCCGTGGCGAGGCAAGGTGTGCAACATGGCTAAGTAGTGTTGCAAAGAAGGTAGAACAGGCTCCTCATAGACGGCCTTCCTTGAGCATTCCTGTATAATGGCGAGGCGATGTTGACTCCTCTTTATGTGGACAGGAATACAAGAATGGGTAGTGAGAGCTGGGAGGAGATAGATGGATGGATGGACGGATGGATGGATGGGCAGATAGATGGAGAGAAAGATACACCGGGTAGAGATACTGGTAAATAGATAGGAAGATAGATAGGAAGATAGACAGATAGATAGGAAGATAGACAGACAGATAGATAGGAAGATAGACAGACAGATAGATAGGAAGATATACAGATAGATAGACAGACATATAGATAGGAAGATATACAGATAGATAGATAGGAAGATATACAGATAGATAGTAGTAAGATAAGACAGATAGATAGACAGGAAGTTGTACAGATAGATAGGAAGATAGACAGACAGATAGATAGGATGATACATATAGATAAACAGATAGATAGATTGGAAGATAGACAGGATGATACATATAGATAGACAGATATATAGATTGGAAGATAGACAGATATATAGATTGGAAGATAGACAGACATATAGATAAATAGGAAGATATACAGATCGATAGGAAGATAGACAGACAGATCGGAAGATAGACAGACAGATAGATAGGATTATACATATAGATAAACAGATAGATAATTGGAAGATAGACAGGATGATACATATAGATATACAGATATAGATTGGAAGATAGACAGACAGATAGATAAATAGGAAGATAGATAGATAGATAGGAAGATAAGACAGATAAATAGGAATATAAATAGGAAGATAGATACAGATATAGATAGGAAGATAGATAGACAGAGATATAGATAGGAAGATAGAAAGATAGACAGATACATAAGAAGATACAGATAGATGCAGATATATAGATAGAAAGATAGATAGAAAGATAGACAGATACATAGGAAGATAGACAGATAGGAAGATAGACAGATAAGAAGATAGATTGGAAGATAGACAGATAGGAAGATAGACAGATAAGAAGATATATAGGAAGATAGACAGATACATAGGAAGATACAGATAAAAAGATAGATAGGAAGATAGACAGATACATAGGAAGATACAGATACAAAGATAGATAGGAAGATACAGATAGGAAAATAGGCAGATAAGAAGATAGACAGATAAGACGATAGATAGGAAGATAGACAGATAAGAAGATAGATAGGCAGATAAGAAGATAGACAGATACATAGATAAGCTAAAGAAAGGACCACGAACACTTTTCCTTGAGCATGCCTACATAATGGTTCGTCGGTGTTCACACCTCTTGTCTACGGGAACAAAAGACACAAGAGAATGGGCAGTAAGAGTCAGAGATCCTATACAGTAACGGAGATCGACCAACCCTCGCCATGTTGGGGCCACTGGTGATTTGTTTTACTACATTTAAGGGGAGGTTTTTAGTTTGTTCCCTAGACCTCCATCGGGCTTAAAATTACACCCCCTAGACCCACTTCCAAGATAAATGTGTACATTTTTCGGTAGAAAAATGTTAATTGGGAAATGGGAAATGCTTAAAAGCATGGACAATCGTCCTGACTGTTGGTGATTTGAACCCCGTTGAGAGTAAAACACATTTAGTTGCTTACATGCATTTGTGAGATATACATGAGGTAGAAGGGGGTCCCAAAAAAACACCCCCTTAAAGGTTAACTACAGCCAGGAAACCCTATACTTGAATAATGTTTTATAAGGGAGTAATTGAAGACATTCTGCTATCAATTTTACGGGGTTTTTTTATTTTAATTTTTTGTCCTCGCAGTTCAGCTATATTTTACTGCCTTTTGATTGCCAGCTTGACTTTAATGGGCAATACTATGAGAATCTGACAATATGGTACGCTTGAGTGGAGATAATATATAAGCTTCCTAAAAATAAAAAAACGCTTAAGAAATAATGTTTAACCCTTTCAAGATACGATGATGCATTTCATTTCTATGTTCCGGCTATTATTAGACGATTTTATTCAGATTAGGAAGCGTATATGGAAGTCAGAGGGTAATTTGAATAAGTCTTTATACTTATAGTTCCCACAGATCCTTTCTAAAACTGTAAAAGATCGTCTAATGATAGCCAGAATAAACTGTCATAATGCGTCGTAATCCTCAAGGGGTTAATCGTATATTTTAGAGGGACAGCTACAGTAAATCGAAGGTCGGTAACCAAAATTAATATAACATTGAAAGTGATGCAACTATTACAAAATATTGATCAAAAGTGTACAACCTTCATTATACAAGTCAGAGAAGAAAAATAAATGATCGTCAGGTATAGAATAAGGAGGTGAAAACCCCAAGTAGTATTTACCATACAGATACAAATTGGCTATGCTCCTTAAAGTATCTCTCTCTCTCTCTCTCCTCTCCCTCTCTCCTCGTATCTCTCCTCCTCTCTTCTCTCTTCTCTCGCTCTCTCCTCTCTCTCTCTCTCTCTCTCTCGTCTCTCTCTCTCATCTCTCTCTCTCTCTCTCCTCTCTCTCCTCTCTCTCTCTCTCCTCTCTCTCTCTCTCTCTCCCTTCTCTCTCTTCTCTCCTCTCTCTCGCCTCTCCTCTCTCTCTCTCTCTCTCTCTCTCTCTCTCTTTCTCTCACTCTCACTCTCTCTCTCTCTCTCTCTGTCTCGTCTCTCTCTCTCTCTCTCTCGTCTCTCTCTCTCTCTCTCTCTCTCAAATTAATTTCTTCCTATCCTTTATCAAAACTTTCCTTGTGGGCATATCCTGACCCATAAGTTTACACTTCATCTTATTTTCCGGTACGGCTTTTTAGCCGGAGGCTGCGGAGGGTGGGGAGAGAGCCTTCTACTTTACTGTCCTCTTTCTCCACCATAAACTGTCCCTGTCTAGTAGTATTAAGGCCGGACCATCTAGTTTTGACCGCAAGGTCTGTGTGGTCTGAGTATCTGTGTAACTCAGTGTAACTCACTCACTCACTCTCTCTCACTCGCTCTCACTCTCTCTCTCTCTCACACACACACACACAGACACTTTGAGACGATAACTATGTCAGCCAACAATTACGCTGGACCTTCCTCCATTATTCATACGAAGACATGTTGCATCTCTTGCATTACTCTACAGATATTTTTAACGGCAAATGTTACGAGGAATTTGCTTGGATTGTACCCCCTCTCCACGTCTTTCCCCGCAGTATTTGAGCAGTTGGAAACGCCCATGAATTTACACTCTCTCCTCCAGAATGTAGAACTTCCACTTATCAACATAAATGTATCGTTAGAACTCCTACCGGTACTCTCTAGAATTCGCGAGAGCGAGATTGCAATTTAGGGGGAAAAAATATCCTTAATATTTAACCCCTTCTGTACCGGCGACGTCCTTTTAACTTTATTTTGGCTACTATTAGACGAATATATTTAGCTTAGGAAGGATGTCTACCAATTGAAGAAATATACAATATCTCAATTAATCCTTTTAGCTACCACATATCCTTCCTAAGCTACGTAAAATCGTCTAAATCTAGCTGAAATAAAATACAAAAGACGTCACCGGTACAGAAGGGGTTAAGGGTTATTCAATTTGTTTCGGGAATATTGTCATGAACCCAATAGAGGGAAATATATTGTCATGAACCCAATAGAGGGAAATATATTGTCATGAACCCAATAGAGGGAAATATATTGTCATGAACCCAATAGAGGGAAATATATTTTAAGCAATGAAGGTGACACACACTATTATTATTCGTGTGTACACAATTATTGTGAATTAAGGGAGCCCACCTCGCTTTTTGTTTTCTCTTTCTCTCCCTCTCTCTTTGGCTTGTATCCATTCGGCCCCATTCAGCCTACTGTACATACTGTTTGTATATTTATACTTGATATTGACAGATAACTTGAATTTAAAGGCGATAATAGGGTTGGGTGGTGGCTGATAACTACCGTGTTTGATGGAGGAGCAATAATGGTTTGGTGGTTCTCACAGGTAAGCCACGGTAGCCTTGTCCGTTTTTTAGTCATTAATGTGCGACTTTAACCTCATCACACAGGGACAAGTGGCTTATTTCTACACTTTTGGTAATGCACTATATTGACAAAAATTAGGGGACGGTGTGAAAACAGCTGTGTCAAAATATCATACTGATTCAACTGTTTGTTAATAAGTTATTCCCGAAAAAACGATGCCACACGGCCTCTGAAACCCATGGTAAATGGCACGAAAGGTCTTAAAATTGACAACGAAATGGGGCGAAAGGTGTTAAAATCGCCAAACTAATGGGCCGAACGTCTTATAATCTCAAAACTAGTGGGGCTAAACACGAGGGAGAAAGTGGTCCAGAAAACCGGCCCATCCCCCTTTAAGCCGGTGTCGCACGATCGCTTTTTCCGGCAATTTTCGATGAGCAAGTTTGTTTTCGTAGTATTTTGAGGCTCTTTCACATCGCGATCGGAAACTAGACTGCAGGTAGATTATGTTAGGTGGCACAATTCTGATATATGCTTTCATTAGTTTATTCCAGTACATTGGGGTTTGTGTTTGATATTAATGTTAAAGAACGGGGTGTTACTTATAGCCGAGATTTAAAAGCCGTCAAACTACAATTGCTCGTACAAATTGACGGAAAAATAGCTCGTGTGACACCGCCTTTATACCGGCAGATGAGATGAAGGGATCTGTATTTGCCGACTTGCAAGTTTCGTCCTATGAGGAAGTTGGGGCTGTAGACAACGATATGTAATAGAACTTACAGCTAAAATACGGTCGTAGTACATATATAAATACATAAACCCCAATTCAACATAGCATTTATCCATCAGAAACGTACATTATTATTGCATTTCTGTTAAATATCGATGTTCATGGCTCCAACTTCCTTATAGCCTGAAACTCGCAAGTAGTCAATAGGCGGCGGTACACGAGCTCTTTTCCCGTCAATGTTTGCGAGCAATTGTAGTCTGGCAGCTTTAAAATCTCAGTTATCATGGTTATATCAGAATTCAGCCAACTTATATTTATCTATTTTCAGTCTAGTTTCCGATTCCAAAGTGAATGAGCCCCTAAGATAATACGAAACAAATAAAAACTTGCTCACCGATAATTGCTGGAAAATCGCTCGTGTAGCACTGTCTTATTACGTCATGCAAGGTCTTTCATTCTCAATCTTTCTCTCTCTCTGTCTCTATCTCTCTATCTCTCTTGGAGTGCACATTAGAAGCACACAAGGCACAGGCTGACGAACTGAAGCGAGATAATCTCACACTAAAGGAGGCTGTAGGTGTACTTTCGCATCAAAATTTCTTACTAAAAGAGCGAGTAAATGACATAGAGAGTAAGCAAGTCGACGTTGTTAATAATCCTCAAAAAGAAAACCCATCCAATGATCTATATCAGACAGTAGTCAACAGGCGTAACAAAAACAAATCCCAAGGGAATGGGAAAGCGACAACAGGTATCCCTATCAAAAACAGATTTGCTGTTCTCGCCGAAAACAATGAACACGAGGTAACTGACCACGTGAATGGGAATGGGAATGGGAAAGCGACACCAGGTAACCCTATCAAAAACAGATTTGCACACGAGGTAACTGACCACGTGAAAGCAAGCTCGAAAGGCAAGCAAATTCCTAACGGGAAAACAAAGAAACCATCAAATCACGGAGTCAGCGGGAAGGAGAAACTCACCCTAGTCTATGGTGACAGTCTCATGCGAGGTCAAGGAGCTGCCTTTGCCACCAATAACAGAGGAAAAAGGTCAGTAAAGGTCATTCCAGGCGGTAAAGTCGAACATATCTTGAAAGACAACTAACTCCGCCATACCAGAGGGCACCTGTGTAGTCGTCAATGTTGGCTCAAATGACTGTTTTGATGGAGGTAAGGCCCCAATTAAGACCATAGAAAAAGATTTCGAGAACCTAATTAAAGTAATGAAAAGGAAGACCACGAAATGTGTGGTAAGCGGCGTCATACCACGGATTAAAACAAGTTTATACGGACAAAATAGAGCCATAGAAATTAACAACGCAGTCAAGGTCATGTGCGAACAAGAGAAGGTACTGTATGTGGACAATTGGACCACCTTTGTAGGGAACTCGTCCCTGTACAGCGGAGATGGCATTCATTTATCAGAAAAAGGCGTTCAGCACATGAGTGACACCCTAAATCAAGCAACCTACATTGCCCACGAAAACAACGCCAGTCAGGACCGAGAGATAACTATGCTAATAGACTCCTCTGAGTATTGACATCGCTACCCCCGGAAAAGCCCTCCCACAACCCCACCCAATCAAACTGATGAAATAAATACCCCCTTTGGTTTAAAACTCACGCATCCTAAGTCCTAACCCACCCGCACAGTTAAAAGAAATAAATAACCCCGCCCAACCCTTCCATGTCCATCACAACCATTTACATGAAACCGTCAACCCCAATGGCCCACAAGTTGCGAAAATTTACCCATCTGAACCACAAAACAAACTAAACAACCCCACCTAACCCCATCCAAGCCAACCCCACCAATTGAATTAATTTGACAACCCGCCGCGGCTTCAAGTCACAACCCCAAACCCATCCTTACCAATAAGAAAAACAAATCCAGCGCATGCGGAGAGAAATTATATAAAAATAATATCCATAAATGCCTGCTCAATAAGAAACAAAATAGACGAACTCAAATGTCTGTTATTAAATGAGAAAGTTGACGTTATTTGTATAACGGAAACACATCTGAACCTTAAAAATAAAGATCTACTTCATGAATATCACATAGAGCCCTATAATTTGTTTTCATAAAGACCGTAACAATGGAAAACAAAGAGGGGGGGTTGCAATGTACGTTGCAACCTACTTAAACCCCGTTGAGGTGACTCTCCCCGAAAGTAATGCAGAAATAGTGTGCGTCAAAATAAATACAAAAAACATGAACTTAAATATCACTACAGCGTACCGACCACCGAGACTAACTGTTGCCGATGATACAATTTTTTATGAAATACTAGAGAAAACCCTTAATTCCGACGAAACAGTTTTACTAGGTGACTATAACCTCCCCCTAATTGACTGGAATACCCTGACCGGAAAAAATGCTGAGTCACGCCTAATGACAAGCTTCATCCAGGACAATTTTTTGACTCAACACGTAAAACAGCCGACGCGAGACAGGAATATATTAGACCTAGTAATCACTACCCAAGAAAATCTATTATCAAACCTGGATGTAGGTGAACATCTGGCAACGTCCGATCATAAAATCTTAAGAATCAACGTTATAAGCAAATATTCCACAGTAAAAACAACAGGAATGGTTTCGGACTTTAAAAACGCAAATTATGACGGACTTAAGGAATCGCTATCAAACATACACTCAAACCTCATAAATATTATTATGTTCCTTCCAACAACCAACTATACTCCTAAAATCGATTAATGAAATTTACAAACACATGTGGCAGTCCGTGGATTCGAATCCAGGATGCTCACACCGAAAATCAACACCTTATGCATCGCACCACGAAGACAGTTAAAGAATGGTGGACACTGCCTACGATTTATTATGCAACTTCGAATCCTGCATATCAATCTAAGCATGTACACACATCCCAACTGCAACTCACGTAGGCTATGCATATGTGAATGGAAAGAGCAATTAATGGGGGCCTTAACCACTAGGGAAGTCCTCTCGATAAATTACCCCTGAACCAATATCAATTATTATGTTCCTTCCAACAACCAACTATACTCCTAAAATCGATTAATGAAATTTACAAACACATGTGGCAGTCCGTGGATTCGAATCCAGGATGCTCACACCGAAAATCAACACCTTATGCATCGCACCACGAAGACAGTTAAAGAATGGTGGACACTGCCTACGATTTATTATGCAACTTCGAATCCTGCATATCAATCATATAAACGAAGTAAATGAACTATGGGGACATTTTAAGTCTATAATTACAGAAGCGCATAAACAATTTGTACCCATGAAACCAAAAAGTAATACGAAATCAAGTATGCCCCCTTGGTACAGTAGAGACATTGGCAAGGCAATAAGGAAAAGGAATCAACTCCACAAACTTGTAAAAAATAACACAAACACTGGAGTAATTAAAAACTTGTACAAAAATAGTAGAAGGGAAGTGAACAAAATAATTAGGGCGAACAAACAAAATTACGAAATTACTATTGCCAGAGAGAGTGCCACAAACCCCAAAAAATTCTACAGTTACGTAAATAAAAATAAACAGATCAAAAGCGGAATCGGACCGCTAATAGAAGATGGCCAGACAATAACAGGTGACACAAACACGGCAAATATGCTCAACAAATATTTTGGCTCAGTTTTCACAGAAGTTATCGATCATACCCCTGAAAATAACACCTCAACTCATGTGATAGGAGATTTCACCATCAGTGTTAGCGAAGTACAAAGCAAATTGAGTAATTTAAATGTTAATAAGACCCCGGGACCCGACATGCTCCACCCGAAAATAATTAAGAATGTTAAGGACGAAATAGCAAAACCCCTGACACAACTATTTAACTTATCATTACTACAGGGAATTGTACCGAGTGATTGGAAAGATGCGAACATTACGCCGATATACAAGAAGGGTAGCAAGGCCAAAGCGAGTAATTACAGACCAATTAGTCTAACTTCAATTGTAGGAAAAATCATGGAAAAAATCATGGAAAAAATCCTTAGAGATAAGATAGTAGATTACCTCGAATCAAACAACCTAATCAAAAATAGTCAACACGGCTTTAGATCAAATAAGTCATGCCTAACAAATTTGATTGAATTTTATAACAAACTATTCACATATAACGACATGACGAAATCACTAGATATAATCTTCTTGGACTTTCAAAAAGCTTTCGACAAGGTGCCACACCGAATACTATTGGCTAAACTGGAGAGGATAGGTATCAAAGGTGAAATTCATTCTTGGATAAAAAATTGGCTTACAGACAGAAGACAGAGAGTGGTGATACATGGAGTGGAATCGGAGTGGGAGCCTGTCACTAGTGGAGTTCCACAGGGTTCAGTCCTTGGACCGGTCCTGTTTCTCATTTACATTAACGATATTGATGTAGGGGTAAATAACAC
>CM064573.1:62521693-62531693 GCA_032716605.1 Paralithodes platypus
AAAATTGACACCTAAATGGCACGAAAGGTCTGTAAACTGACAATGAAATAGGGTGAAAGATCTTAAAATGTCCAAACTAATGGGGTTAAACATGAGGGAGAAGGGGGGCCAGAAAAACCCCCTCCCCCCTTAATACCTGAGCGAACACAGCAGTAGGCCAAACTTCAGAAGCGATATATAATTAGCCAGCTCCAACATACAACTATAATTAGCCAACTCCAACATACAACTATAAGGAAAACCAAACTTCACAAACCAGTTATTTATCGACAACTTAAGGGGGGTCACCGACTTTGTTTATCTTTCTCTCCTTTTCTCTCTTTCCCTGGCTTGTATCCATTCGATCCCATTCAGTCAACTGTTTTAAGACGTTTATCCCCATCCATGTGTCGATTTCTTCCTGGCGAGCAATAGCGAGACAGCATTGTATGGAGAAATCCGGCTTCGCCGGAAAATTTACAAATTTAGCTTGGTGTCAAAACAAAAATGTATAGACTCGCTACCGCTCACCAGGAAAATATTGACACCTGGATGGGGTTAAACGTCTTAAAACAGTAAGCTGAATGGGGCCGAATGGATATAAGCCAAAGAGAGAGGGAGAGAAAGAGAAAACAAGCGAGGTGGGCTCCCTTAACCATTTCTGTACCGGTGACGTCTTTGTAATATTACTCTAGCTGAATTTAGAGGATTTAATATAGTTTAAGAGGGATCTCTGGTCGTAAAAAGGGTTAATTGAAATAGTTCCAAGCTTGTTAATTGCCGAAGACCCTTTTGAAACTAAATCAAATCGTTTAATAGTAGCTGGAATAAAATTAAAAGGACGTCGCCGGTACTGAAAGGGTTAATGGTAAACCATAAAAAAAAAAAATACCCATAGAAAAATAAATCCCCTGAATAACAAAATACCATCAGACAAACCTTCAGAACCGAGCCATGGATTAAAAAGTACCTATAGTCTGTTTGTATCCAGCTGACGGTAAATTGCCATGTCTTGCTCTTCATTAATTACCAATTATGAAGATTGTGTAGTGAAATATGTTGTTAATAATGAAAGCTTGGTATTAATAGGATGAAGAGACATAGTAGTTTCATATTTCTCCATTAACTATCGAGAAATACGTTACTAAGGTATTCAATTTACCGTCACCTGAAGTGAAATCGAGTACAGGTAACGTAATGGACAAACGGAACGGCAATATAACTTCAGAAACAAGTCAGTCAATCAGTAGCCAGCCCTTACTCCCACAAAGGGTAGGGAGGATCAGCAAGAGACACGAGAAAGGAAACAGAGGTGAAAGGAGAAGAACACATATCACAGTTCGCCCATAAAAAGCAAGCACACAAGCATTCAGAAGCACCAATCAATCAACAGCCTCCGAAATCAATAGCTTCACCTCAGAAACAAGGCACGATTTTAATACTATTAATTTTTAATTGGGCCAGAAATCTTGACCACAAGCGTTTATAACTATAAAAGGAAGAGAGTAATCGAGCTAGTATTTCTACCGTTTGGGAGGAGTCAGCCAGGAATAGTTATGAATGTTACTGCTCATTTACTCCAGCCCTTTTTAAGAAGCTAATGTTACGATTTCTGACATGCCAGTACTTATAATGAATAGGTTAGTAGTAGTACTAGTAGTAGACTAGTAATTACAGAAAACAAAGTCGTTGAATTATGTCAAGGTAATTTAAATCTGAATCAATATTTTAATCTTACAGATTACTCCCAAACAAATTCAGAGCTGTTTTTCCTTCACCTAATCCTATCGATAACTTAGAACCAGTGTATGAATCTCCATAAACTTTTCTCACTGACTTAGCTCTATGAAAGCCTGTAGATATCATCAGTGGATGCATTACAAAATTAAATGTTGACATTTGTAATAATTCAGTAATGGTAAGAAAAAAGATATTTCAGCAGACGTTTAGTTTTGGATTTAGGAAAAGTCCACTGTATATATTTGTTTGTTTTATTAAACTAATTTCGGAATGTTTCATTATCCTCTCTCTCTCTCTCTCTCTCTCTCTCTCTCTCTCTCTCTCTCTCTCTCTCTCTCTCTCTCTCTCTCTCTCTCTCTCTCTCTCTCTCTCTCCTCGCTCTCTCTCTCTCTCCTCCTCCTCTCTTTTCTCTCTCTCTCTCTCTCTCTCTCTCTCTCATCCTCTCCTCCCTCTCTCTCTCTCTCTCTCTCTCCCTCTCTCTCTCTCTCTCTCTCTTCTCTCTCTCCTCTCTCTCTCTCTCTCTCCTTCTCTCTCTCTCTCTATATATATATATATATATATATATATATATATATATATATATATATATATATAATATACATCGGTGTATACACACACACACACACACACACACACACAGTAAAGGTCACATACTAAGCTTCCCAGATACTATAGCTCCCACCAAGGGTACGAATCCCTACCATAAAGAGCACCTGGTTAGGGTGGAGACCTGCCTGTATAACCACTCCACCCCTCCACTACCACCCCTTATGGTCAATGGTGCTTTAGTGGCTCTTAAGTCAAGTGGAAAGTGGCCTGCTGAAATCACACACCTGGTTAAGGGCGAGGTTCACTTTTTAGTCGATTTTTATTTTTTATTTTTTTTCATTTATATAATATATTTCTAGTTTCCTCGTTAGACCTTCCTTAAAAGTTAAAAAAAAAAGTAGACCCACTTTCAAGAGAAATGTGTACATTTTTCGGCCGGTTTCTCCTAAAACTACAGGCTCGCTTTCGCTCGCCAGGAAAATATCGACACCTAAATGGCACGAAAGATCTTAATACTGACAAAGAAATGGGGTGAAAGGTCTGAAAAACCGCCAAACTAATAGGCCGAACGTCTTAAAATGTGAAAACTAATGGGGCTAAACAAACATGAGACGGAAGGGGGGCCAGAAAAACGACCCTTCCCCCTGTATGCCCTTTGAAGAGTATGACGCGTTTTGGACAGTTTATTATATGGCTATCAGATGACTTTAATAAGGGGGTAGTGTATATTTTTTGGTCTACATGTTTATTGACCCCCCCCCCCCAAAAAAAAAAAAAAAAAAAAAAAATGGAAAAGTGGGGATTGGGCCTGAGTATATACTGTACATACATACATACAGTAAATACATACATACATACAGTAAATACATACATACATACAGTAAATACATACATACATACATACATACGGTACATATATACATACAGTAAATACATACATACATACAGTAAATACATACATACATACAGTAAATACATACATACATACAGTAAATACATACATACATACAGTAAATACATACATACATACAGTAAATACATACATACGGTACATACATACATACGGTACATATATACATACAGTAAATACATACATACATACAGTAAATACATACATACATACAGTAAATACATACATACATACAGTAAATACATACATACATACAGTAAATACATACATACATACAGTAAATACATACATACATACATACGGTACATAAATACATACATGCATACTATACATATACATACATACATACATACATACGGTACATATATACTTACATACATAAATACATATACATACATACATACACACATACATACAGTAAATACATACATACATACGGTACATATATACATACAGTAAATACATACATACATACGGTACATATATACATACAGTAAATACATACATACATACGGTACATATATATATATACATACAGTAAATACATACATACATACTATACATACAGTAAATACATACATACGGTACATATATACATATATACATACATACATACAGTAAATACATACATACATACGGTACATAAATACATACTATACATACAATGCATACACACATTACATATATACACAAATATATACATACATACATACATTATCTCTTTGGTAGACTTGCATTATTAATGAGTTACGAGTTGACCTGATCAACCCACTAGTACCATCTGTCAATGTTGTTGCTTTCGCCTCCCAAATATCATGTTGAAGATTGAATATCACAAATAAAAATATATTCCAGGCTCGCTATTTCTCGCCAGGAAAAAATAGACACCTAAATGGCACGAGAAGTGTTAATATTGATAAAGAAATGGGGCGTAAAGTCTTAAAATCGCCAACATATTGGGCCGAACATCTTAAAATAAAAAAAACAACGGGGCTAAACACGAGGGAGAAGGAGAGCCAGAAAAATCGGCCCATCCCCCCTTAATATCGATGTGTTTGGCTCCAACTTCCTTATAGCCTGAAACTCGAAAGCAAAGTGGTCGATAAAAAAAAAAAAAAAAAAAAAAAAAAAAAAAAAAAAAATCACTTCCAAACTTTCCGAATCCTCAGGAGTCGACACTACCAAGCTTTTACGACCTCCAGACTCAAGTAACGAGAAACATCAGAAGATAGCCGGTCCTATCTTATGGTTCACTTGTTGGTCGATTTTTGTTATATATTAATTATTTTTTCTAGTTTCCTCCTTAGACCTCCATCAAACTTTAATAAACATCCATTAGATCCCCCTTGTAGATTAATTTGTAAACAAATTCTGTAGAAAAATGTCCCGGCCGAAGGCCGATTCTTCCAAAACTACGGGCTCACAATCGTTCGATAGAAAAAAATCGACACCTAAATAGCACAAAAGGTCTAAATATTGACAAGGAAATGGGGCGAAAGGTCTTAAAATCGACAAACTAATGGGGCAGATATCTTAAAATCTGAAAACTAATGGGGCTAAACATGAGGGAGAAGGGGTCCATAAAAACGACCCATCTCCCCATAATTTACTTTATCTAAGTTCAGCGGTGTAGTCTGCAGACTAGTAAAACGGGTTGCTGTGTGTGTTAAGTTCAGCGGTGTAGTCTGCAGACTAGTAAAACGGGTTGCTGTGTGTGTTAAGTTCAGCGGTGTAGTCTGCAGGCACTATAGTAAAACGGGTTGCTGTGTGTGTTAAGGGGAGGAGGAGGAAGGGGGGGGGGTGACGATTTTAAGACCTTTCGCTCCATTTCTTTGTCAATTTTAAGATATTTCGTGCCATTTAGGAGTTTATTTTTCTCCTGCAATTTAGGGGAAGCTGACCTTTGGCCGGCCTTTTTCCAGCCCCCCCCCCCAAAAAAAAAAATGGTTGATGGAAGTCTGAGGTACAAAATATATATATATATTTTTGTTTTCCCTATGTGAGTGAGGGGGACAAAAGGCAGAACTGCCTGTAACGAGTGCCTCCCCTATGACAGTGCCATACTAAAGGGACGGTAGAGCCAAAATTTTAATTAAATATATACCGTATTATATATAATAATATACAGTATTATAATAACAATAATAATAATAATTGTATCTATAATACTAACAAGAAGATGAAGAAGAATTATAATAACAACAACAATACAAAAAAATCTCCTTAATATAGTGTCTACATTGTAAACAAATAAAAATTTAATAATAAATAATGTCCAGATGGTGTTCTGTATATTCTAAATGGTATCGTTCAGTTCAAAGGTTATATTTTCTATGGCTGTCCAACTGTCTGGGGTTCTTTGTCGTGTTAAGGTGGGGGAGGGGGGGAGGGGGGGGACCTGCTTTTTCTCTCTCTCTGGGTCGTATCCATTCGGCCCCATTCAGCCTACTGTTTTAATACGTTTATCTCATCCAGGTGTCGATTTATACCTGGCGAGCGACAGCGAGCCACCATATTTTGGATAATGAGTTAGACAGCGGGTTAAATTTGTACATTTTTCGATCGCAAAATGTCTCGGGCGAAGCCGGATTTCTCCATAAAATGCTGGCTCGCCATCACTCGCAGGAAAAAATCGACACCTGGATGGGGATAAACGTCTTAAAACAGGAAGCTGAATGGGGCCGAATGGATACAACCAACAAAGGGAAAAAAGCAGGTTAAGGAGAAACTTTTATTTTTGTTTGTTTATTTTTATATTTATTTACTTTTTGTATAAGTTTTCTCCCTAGACCTCTATTAAACTTCAGAAAACACATACCCAAAATCCTCCTTCTAGATAAATTTGTACATTTTTCGATAGGAAAATATCTGGGCTTTTCCAAAATTACAGGCTCGCTATCGCTCACCAGAAAAAAATATCGACACCTAAATGACACGAAAGGCCTTAATATTGACAAAGAAATGGGGGAAAGGTCACATAATCGACAAATTAATGGGCCGAACGTCTTAAAAACTAAAAACTAATGGGGCTAAACATGAGGGAGACCCCCTTTCAAGATAAATTTGTACATTTTTCGGTAGAAAAATGTCGCGGTTACTCTTAAATTACAGGCTCGCTATCGCTCGCCAGGATAAAATCGACATATAAATGTCTTAAAATTGATAGAATGGGGTGTAAATTCTTAAAATCGCCAAACTAAAGGGGCGAACGTCTTAAAATCTCAAAAGCAATGGGGCTAGACATGAGGGAGAAAGGGGCCAAGAAAAAAAGTCCCTCAAGTGGAAATCTCCCCTTAATGGCAGGGTGTCCAACGATGAATGGACTCGGCTTTCGTTGGCAACGAAAGCCGAGTCCATTCATATTAAGTCTTTATTAGTGTATATGTATAGCTATAATTATGGTTTAGAGTTCATATTAAGTCTTTATTAGTGTATATGTATAGCTATAATTATGGTTTAGAGTTCATATTAAGTCTTTATTAGTGTATATGTATAGCTATAATTATGGTTTAGAGTTCATATTAAGTCTTTATTAGTGTATATGTATAGCTATAATTATGGTTTAGAGTTCATATTATGTCTTTTGGGGGTGATATCATGGCCAAAACAATGCTAGTTATGTTAATTTACCTGTATTCCTTCTCCTATTGTCTTTTGGAGGTGATATAATGGCCAAAACAATGCTAGTTCATGTTAATTTCCCTGTATTCCTTCTCCTATTGTCTTTTGGAAGTGATATCATGGCCAAGACAATGCTATTTCATGTTAATTTCCCTGTATTTCTTCTATTGTCTTTGGAAGTGATATAATGGCCAAAATAATGTAATTTCACGTTAATTTTCCTGTATTTCTTCTATTGTCTTTGGAAGTGATATCATGGCCAAAACAGTGTTATTTCATATTAATTTCCCTGTATTTCTTCTATTATCTTTGGAAGTGACATAATGGCCAAGACAATGATAGTTATGTTAACCCCTTGAAGCCCTGACGCTCTTTTAGCAGTTTGTTTTGGCTATCATTGGACGATTTTATGCAGTTTAGGAAGGATCTGCGGGTATTAAAACGGTAAAGACTATCTCAATCAACCTTCTGACTTCCATATACCCTTCCTAATCTGAATAAAATCGTCTAATAATTACCAGAAAATAGAAAATAAATTCGTATTGGAGCTTGAAAGGGTTAATGTTTCTGTATTCCTTCTCCTTCCTATTCATTCAAGTCTTCAAAAAGAATTGCTCCGGTTCGACACCCTGCTTTATGGCGTGACTATAGTCTATTCGCTGTAAGTAGGCGAAAAATCATGACCTCTATCCTCTGTAACTCAAAAAGGGCCACAGCAAATGGGCTGTAAATGTCCACATATATGCCTTGGCTAGCTCTTCCCAAATGGTACAAATATTATCTAGATTACTCTATAGTCCTCTTTGAGTTATGAAAGGTTAGGCGTTACGATTTCTGCCCAACCTAGAGTATAGTAAAAGGGGTCAAGTTAGATAGTTCGAATATGTTTTAAATGCTGGAGGCCCTTTTTAAACTAAATATAATCCCCCTTCTCCTTTATCCTAAATTACAGGCTCGCTATTGCTCGCCAGGAAAAAAATTGACACATAAATGGCACGAATGGTCTTAAAATTGACAGACATTGGGCGAAGTGTCTTAACATCGCCAAACTAACGAGGAGAACGTCTTAAAATATCAAAACTAATGGGGCTAAACATGAGGGAGAAGGAGGTTCGACAAATAATCCCTTATGTGAAAATATCTCCTTAAGGGAGTCCACCTAATTTTTTTGTTCTCTCTCTCCCTCTTTCTCTGAGTTTTATTCATTCAGCCCCATTCAGCCTACTGTTTTAAGACGTTTACCCCTATCCAGGCGTCAATATTTTCCTGGCGAGCGGCAGCGAGCCAGCATATATATTTTTTGTTTTGACAGCAAGCTAAATTTGTACATTTTTCGATAGAAAAATTTCTCCGGCGAACCCGGATTTCTCCATACAATGCTGGTTCGCTATCACTCGCCAGTTAGAACTCGGCACCTGGATGGGGGTAAACGTCTTAAAACAGTTGGCTGAATGGGGCCGAATGGATAAAAGCCAGGGAAAGAGAGAAAAGGAGAGAAATATAAAAAGAAAACCGGTGACCCCCCTTAATCTATCACCAGCACCACAGTCTGGGGCCGCCGTGAGAGTGAGTGATGTCCACGGGTGAAGTGATATAAAAACCTCTCTTTATAAGGAGGTGACACTGGTCCTCCTGGATCACACGGTCAGGAAGTATAGGCCTATATAACACTCACACATACATACACACATACATTTACACACATATCGACACACACACACACACACAAAACACTCTTTATAATGAGGTGACACTGGTCCTCCTGGGTCACACGGCCAGGTAGTATATATAACACGTACACAAACATACAGACATACACATACATACATACATACATACATACATACATACACACACACACACACACACACACACATACAAGTGATACAAAAACCTCTCTATATAATGAGGTGATACTGGTCCTCCTGGGTCACACGGCCAGGTAGTATATATAACACGTACACAAACATACACACATACATAGGCCTATACACACATATCGACATACACATACATACATACACACATACAAGTGATACAAAAACCTCTCTATATAATGAGGTGACACTGGTCCTCCTGGGTCACACGGCCAGGTAGTATATATAAGGCAACAAAAAGTATCAATCTTATTTTCACACACTCTCAGTCTAACCTCTCTCTCTCACTCTCACTCTCTCTCTCTCTCTCTCTCTCTCTCTCTCTCTCTCTGGTAAGGTGTCTGGAGCTACTGGTGGTGCTACAGAACATTTATTTTCCTTATATATATACAGTATATATATATATATATATATATATATATATATATATATATATATATAGTACATAATTATACAGTATACCTGTATAAGTGTATAATTATACACGCCTGTAGTGGCCCGTCTACACAGTATTGAAGGATGTTACTTGTATGTCTAGTGATAAGGAAGAGGGATTCTTATATAAAATAGGATAACAATGAAATATACTGGAGATAAAAACCATTAGCCTATTTGACTTTATGTAATAGGTATGCTAACGAAGTTGAATAGGATTGCATACCTGATTAAAAGTACCTGCATATCCTTTACCCTATGACTGTAACCAATGAGACGGTATTAATGTAGCTTGAGAGATATACTTATAAGGTTCAGTGCAATATAAGACTATATACAATTTAAGGGAGTGATTTTATGGACCCCCTTTATACAGTTTATCGTACCTTAAAAACTGAGGTAGTGAGTGTTAGTTGTGGTGCTGCTTGTTGGTTGTAGTGGAGGTGGATGTTAGTTGTCGTGGTGTTAGTTTTGGGTAGCTGTTGTGGTTGTGATGGTGATGTTGGTAAAGTGGTGGAGGTAGAAGGTGATAGGTGTGGTATTGTGTAGTAGTTGTGGTTGTGATGGTGGTGTTGGTAGTGGTGGAGGTGGATGATGATAGTTGAGGTGGTGTTAGTTTTGAGTAGTTGTGGTTGTGATGGTGATGTTGGTTGTGGTGGAGATGGAGGGTGATAGTAGTGGTAGTGTGGTTTTTGAGTAGTGGTTGTGGGTGTGATGGTGGTGCTAGTAGTGGTAATGGTGGGGAGGGTGGGATGTGGTTGTGGTGGAGGTGAGGGTATTAGTTTTGGTGGTGTTAATTTTGAGCATTTGTTATCGTTGTTGTGATGGTGGTGTTGGTGGTGGGATATGGTCGCTGTAGTGGGTGGAGATGAGTTGTGGTGGTGGATGT
>CM064573.1:62536693-62621658 GCA_032716605.1 Paralithodes platypus
CAAACCTACACTACCAGACCTACACCTCCCAAACCTACACCCTATAATTCCACACTTCCCAAACCTACACTTCCAGACCTACACCTCCCAAACCTACACCCTATAATTCCACACTTCCCAAACCTACACTTCCAGACCTACACCTCCCAAACCTACACCTCACAAACATACACCCTCTAATTCAACACTTCCCAAACCTACACTTCCAGACCTACACCCTATAATTCCACACTACCCAAACCCACACCTCCCAAACCTACACCCTATAATTCCACTTCCCAAACCTACACTTCCAGACCTACACCCTATAATTCCACACTTCCAGACCTACACCTCCCAAACCTACACCCTATAATTCCACTCTTCCCAAATCTACACTTCCAGACCTACACCCTATAATTCCACACTTCTCACACCTACACCCTCTAATTCCACACTTCCAGACCTACACCTCCCAAACCTACACCCTCTATTTCCACACTTCTCAAACCTACACTTCCAGACCTACACCCTATAATTCCACACTTCCCAAACCTACACCCTCTAATTCCACACTTCCAGACCTACACCTCCCTAACCTACACCCTATAATTCCACTCTTCCCAAACCTACACTTCTCACACCTACACCCTCTAATTCCACACTTCCCAAACCTACACTTCCAGACCTACTGTACACCTCCCAAACCTACACCCTATAAATCCACTTCCCAAACCTACACTTCCAGATCTACACCTCACACCTCCCAAACCTACACCCTCTAATTCCACACTTCCCAAACCTACACCCTATTTCCACACTTCCCAAACCTAACCTTCCAGATCTACACCTTCTAATTCCACACTTCCTAAACCTACACCCCTAATTCCACACTTCCTAAACCTACACCCCTAATTCCACACTTCCTAAACCTACACCCCTAATTCCACACTTCCTAAACCTACACCCCTAATTCCACACTTCCTAAACCTACACCCCTAATTCCACACTTCCTAAACCTACACCCCTAATTCCATAGTTTCAAAACACTCCCCAAACCTATACTTCCTAATCCCACACTTTCCACACCTACCAAACCTACACCCTCTAATTCCACTCTTCCCAAACCTACACTTCCAGACCTACCCTCACACCTCCCAAACCTACACCCTATAATTCCACACTTCCCAAACCTACACCCCTAATCACACCTCCAAACCTACACCCTATATCCACACTTTCAAAACCTACACTTCCAGACCTACCCTCACACCTCCCAAACCTACACCCTATAATTCCACACTTCCCAAACCTACACTTCCAGACCTACCCTCACACCTCCCAAACCTACACCCTATAATTCCACACTTCCCAAACCTACACTTCTCACACCTACACCCTCTAATTCCACTCTTCCCAAACCTACACTTCCAGACCTACCCTCACACCTCCCAAACCTACACCCTATAATTCCACACTTCCCAAACCTACACTTCTCACACCTACACCCTCCAATTCCACACTTCCCAAACCTACACTTCCAGACCTACACCTCACACCTTCCAACCCCCACTTAAGTAACCTGAGGGTCGACCCAAACTCTCGATAGCATCTCCTGATTTCCCGCCATGACTCAGCGGTGATCGGTCATTTCGTTTTTATATTGCTTCTCATGCACTAGTTTAAGAGGGGGGGGGGGGGGGGGCAGGGATGTTAGTGTGCTCCCCCAACCTCTATCAATCTTTAAAAAAAAAAAAAAAAAAAAAAAAATACCCCCCATGTGTGTACATTTTTCGTTAAAAGAATGTCCTGGCCGAAGGGCGGTTCCTCATTATGGGTTCGCGATCGCTCGCATGGAAAAAATAAACGACACCAAATGGCAAGATAGATCTTAATACTGACAAAGAAATGAGGCGAAAGGTCTTAAAATCGTCACAGTAAACGTCATCAAATCTAAAAACTAATGGCGCTAAACATGAGGGAGAATGAGGTCAAGAAAAACACAAACAAAAAATCCCCATAAAAGAATAAGTGTGTTCAGAAATGCAAAGTGTTCGAGTCACGTGATAAATGTCTTAAAACGAATTACCGTACAGATGTTTATTAGGCAATTAGATTAGTTAGGCTTGCCTAACCCTTTCGATTTGTTCCGGTTACTATTAGACGATTCTATTAGGTTCAGGAAGGGCTTTAAAGAATATAATATTTCAAATTATATCACTTAACCCTTTCACGTACAAATCTTTACCATTCCAATATTTTCATTATGTATATAATATATAACTGCTATAATCACATTTCGATTAAAGTTTCCTTTGCATATTTTTACAAACTGAGTGAATTACTTGTTAACTATATTTCTAAACTGTTCCCAGAAATAGGTAATATTTGCATAATGAAATCACAAAGTAGTAAAGACCTTATTCCAAAGACTGCACCACAGATCTTGCTTAAGCTGCATAAAATCGTGTAATTATGGCTAGAATAAAATCCATTAGAAACCCACCGGTACTGAAGGGCTTAAGATAGATCATATTTATTAACCCTTTCAAGCTCCAATACGCGTTTCTGTTCTGTTTTCTGGCTACTATTAGACGATTTTAGTCAGATTAGTAACGGTATATGGAAGTCAAAGGGTTGATTGAGATAGTATTTACCCTTTTAATACCCACAGATCCTTCCTAAGCTGCATAAAATTGTCTAATGATAGGCAAAATATACTGCTAAAACGCGTCAGAGCTTCAAGGGGTTAATGCGAGGCTAAGGGAAAAAGTAAAGTTAGGTTGAGTAGATTTGATTCGGCTTAGTAAATAAGTTTGATAGACTAATTAAGGCAGGAGTGAATCGTCTCTTAACCCATTTTGTACCGGTGACATCTAGTATATTTAATCTAGCTATATTTGGACGATTTAGTGCAGTTTAAGGAGGATCTGTGGTAGTTATAAGGGTTAAATGAGATACCGTAGTTCGAAGCCTGTTGATTGCTGGAGGCCCTTTTTAAACTGAATAAAACCGTCTAATAGTAGCCAGAAGAGAGTTAAAAGGACGGCACCGGTACAGAAACGATTAAACGATGCACAGGGTGTATTAGCCAATTAGGTTATTTGGATTGGCTTAAAGGGAGATGGGTCGTTTTTCTGGTCCCCTTTCTTCCTCATGCATATCCCCATTAGTTTTGGGATTTTAAGACGTTTGCCCAATTAGTTTGTCGATATTAGGAGTTTTCGCCCCATTACTTTGTCAATATTAAGACCTTTCGTGCCCTTTTGGTGTCGATTATTTTCCTGGCGAGTAATAGCGAGCCTGTAATTGTGAAGGAACCGGCCTTCAGCCGTGACATTTTTCTACCGATAAATGTACAAATTAATCTCGTAGGGGGAACTAATGGATGTTTTTCTTTAAAGTGTGATGGAGGTCTAGGGAGGAAACTAAAAACTAAATGAATACATAAGTAAATAGACGCCCCAAAATAACCACTGGAAAAGATTACTTAATGTTAGGCTAAGGGAAAATTAAGGTTAGGTCAAGTAGATTAAATTTGGCTTGGTTAATATGGTTGGTGAATTAAATTAGGCAGGCGTGAATCGTCTCTGAATGTGAGCGAACAGGCTAGTGAGCGAATAGACGCCATGTAGTCTAGGTAAACAACAACGATAAATCTGTCACCAGTAATAAACACATAAATATTACAACTTACTTTGACACTATATGAGAGAGAGAGAGAGAGAGAGAGAGAGAGAGAGAGAGAGAGAGAGAGAGAGAGAGAGAGAGAACTACATTCGTTGCAAATGTTCCAGGTAGAACAAATCTTATAAGTGAAAAACTTTCCAAACTTACTAGTGTTAAACCTCTACAATTCTAACTTCCAACCATGATAACGTAATGCAAAAATATCAAGAGTAAACATTTTAAATACGGTACTTCAATGAGTTGCTTCATACTCTCATAGTCTACGTGCTTCCAACGAAACGGGACCAAGATCTCTCAGGAAGACAGGAGAGGAAGAGAGGAGAAAACAGATAAGAGGAGAGGAGAGGAGAGGAGAGGAGAGGAGAGGAGAGGAGAGGAGAGGAGAGGAGAGGAGAGGAGAGGAGAGGAGAGGAAGAGGAGAGGGGAGAGCGAGGAGAGGAGAGGAGGGGAGAGGAGAGGGGAGGAGTGGATGGGAGAGGAGAGGGGAGAAGTGGATGGGAGAGGAGAGGGGAGGACGAGGAGAAGAGGGGAGGGGCGGGGAGAGGAGGGGAGGGGAGAGGAGAGGAGAGGAGGGGAGAGGAGAGGAGGGGAGATAAGAGGAGAGGAGAGGAGAGGAGAGGAGAGGAGAGGAGAGGAGGGGAGATGAGAGGAGAAAGATAGAAGAGAGGAGAACATAAGAGAAAGAGGTGGGAGGTCAGTGAGTCACAGTGAGAGTCAGGCTGGGGTCACAAGGGGTCACCTCGTTGACCAAGTAAGGATAACTAGGGTACAGGACCCAATTCGGACGCGGCCATCCAATTTGTGAGCGAAATCAATAAACTGTAAATATAACTCTCCAAACAATAATTAGTAGTTTGTTTTAAAGAAATAGTATTACAATGCACGATACATACTTAACTCTTTCTGTACCGGCGACGTCTGTTGTATTCTAGCTATATGTGGACGATTTTATGCAGTTTAAGAAGGATCTGTGGTCGTTAAAAGGGTTCAGCGAGATAGTTCGAAGCCTTATAATTGCTTGAGACCCTTCCTAAGCTGAATAAAATCGATTAGTAGGAGCCAGAATATAATGAAAAGACGTCGCCGGTACGGAAGGGGTTAAGGTACTGATTAATGTAACTTAAGGGGAGGTTAAAGGTTATTCTGGGCCCCTCCTCTCTCTCAAGTCTAGCAACATTAGTTTTGAAATTTCAAGACATTCGCCCCATTAGTTTGGCGATGGTAAGACATTTGCCATATTTCTTTGTCAATATTAAGACCTTTCGTGGCAGTTAGGTGTAGATTTTTCCTCGCAAGTGATAACAAGCCTGCAATTTAAGAAGGGTCGGGATATTATTCTACCGAAAAATATACAAATTTATATCGAAAGGGGGTCGTGGGCTTATTTTGTTAAGGGGAGATTTTTAGTGTGTTTCCTAGACTTCCATCAAGCTTGAAATTACACCCCCTTGATCCCCTTTCAAAATAAATTTGTACATTTTTCGGTAGAAAAATGTCCCGGCCAAAGGCCGGTTCCTCTTAAATTACAGGCTCGCTATCGCTCGCCAGGAAAAAATCGAAACCTAAATGGCACAAAAGGTCTTAAAAGTGACATAAATGGGGTGAAAATTCTTAAAATCGCCAAACTAATGGGGCGAACATCTTAAAATCTCAAAAGCAATGGGGCTAAACATGAGGGAGAAAAGAGTCAAGAAAAAAATTCCTCAAGTGGAAATCTCCCCTTAAAGCTTCATGGAGGTCTAGGGAGCAAAGTACAACAACAGACAAATAAAATATACATTGATTCGAGGAGAAAGGGATTTCAATGGTTCAGTAGCAAGTGATCCAGTAATCAAAAGGGATTTCAATGGTTCAGTAGCAAGTGATCCAGTAACCAAAAGGGATTTCAATGGTTCAGTAGCAAGTGATCCAGTAATCGATAGTAAACTTAAGGGGAGGTTTTTAGTTCGTTCCCTAGCATTCCATCAATCTTAAAATTACACCCCCTAGACCCCCTTTCAAGATAAATGTGTAAATTTTTTTGGTAGAAAAATGTCCTGGCTGAAAGCCGGTTCCTCTTAAATTACAGGCTCGCTATCGCTCGCCAGGATAAAATCGACACCTGAATTGCACGAAAGGTCTTAATATGGGGTGAAAGTTCTTAAAATCGCTAAACTAATGGGGAAACGTTTTATAATATCAAAAGCAATGGGGCTAAACATGAGGGAGAAAGGGGTCAAGAAAAAAATCCCTCAAGTGGAGATCTCCCCTTAATGTATGCAGTTCTGTACGAAACACCGACTGTGTGTTACCGGTATACATAGAATGATATCTACCTATCTATCTATCTATTTTATGTGAGTGGCCATACACAAAACACCCTCAAGCAGACCTGTCCCCCGTGAGGACAACCCATGCCAGTTTTTCAAGGATTTCAAGGATTGACCACTCAACTTAGTTAGGGTCCGTGTTATAATATAATACTGCTACTGATGTATACTCTATTGTTATTCATAAGTAGGTATACAGAAAATACAGCGAAAACATAGCCAAAGAGACATACATAATTGAACACATACAGTAGATAGTTATGTATACAGAGAGAGAGACAAATACACAAAACACATATATCTTATTACAGCCCCCCCCCCCCCCCTCAGCAAATACTGTTAAGGTGATATATTAATTCATTGTGTGTCGATCATTATTATTATTATTATTATTATTTTGAGTATGCATGTGTGTGTGTGTATGCGTGCGTGTGTATGTTTTTTTTTTTTTTTTTTTTTAAATTCTCCCTAGACCTTCATCAAGCTTATAAAAATATCCCCTAGACCCCCAATTTGAAATAGGTTTGTGAATGTTTCGGTAGATAAACGGCTCGTCTTAAATTGCAAGCTCGCTATCGCTCACCAAGAAAAATACCACCTAAATGGCGCGAAAGGTCTTAAAATCGCCAATCTAATACGGCAAATGTCTAAAAATAATAAAATTTAGGGGCTAAACATGAGGGAAAAGGTGGTCCAGAAACACTCCCTCTCCAACCGTCCGATATATAAACGCCAGTGCATCATGCGAGAGCGGTAGCGAGTCCAATCGCACCTTTCGTGTTAGTTCTGCAGCTGTTTGTGTTGACTCATCCTTATTAGAGAGAGAGAGAGAGAAAGAGAGAGAGAGAGAGAGAGAGAGAGAGAGAGAGAGAGAGAGAGAGAGAGAGAGAGAGAGAGAGAGAGTGTGTGAGAGAGAGAGAGAGAGAGAGAGAGAGAGAGAGAGAGAGAGAGAGAGAGAGAGAGAGAGAGAGAGAGAGAGAGGGTGAGAGAGAACGTGGAGAGAGAGAGAGAGAGAGAGAGAGAGAGAGAGAGAGAGAGAGAGAGAGAGAGAGAGAGAGAGAGAGAGAGTGGTGAGAGAGAGAGAGAGAGAGAGAGTGGTGAGAGAGAGAGAGAGAGAGAGAGTGTGGTGAGAGAGAGACTGCACAGATATAGCGTTCCCTACTAGGCAGTCCAGATTTAATTCTAATATGCTACAAAGAGGAAGGTAAAGACAGCAAAGCATAAGGCTCTCCCCCACCCACCTCGTATGAATCAGGAAATCTATTGTGGCTTCATTTCCTTCGTATCGGTTAACCCTTTGAAGAAAATTACTTATATTGACAGTTTTTCTGGCTAATCTATATTTTATTAATTTCACCACAACACCAAACACCCCCAATGAAATTAATTAAAGTATATATGATCCACCGGGATTCGAACCCGGGTAACCAGACACAGAATTTTGCCACCTTAACCATTACTTAATATTATATAATTTTATAGTTAACCCCTTCTGTACCGGTGACGTCCTATCAACTTTATTCTGGCTACTATTAAACCATTGTATTCAGTTGCTTAAGGGGAGGTTTTTAGTTTGCTTCCTACTCCTCCAGCAATCTTAAAATGTCACCCCTTGACCCCCTTTCAAGATAAATTTGTACATTTTTCGGTAGAAAAATTTCCCGGCTGAAAGCCGGTTCCTCTTAAATTACAGGCCCGCTATCGCTCGCCAGGATAAAATCGACACCTAAATGGCACGAAAGGTCTTAATTGATAGAAATGGGTTGAAAGTTCTTAAAATCGTCAAAATAATGGGGCGAACGTCTTAAACTTAGAAAAACAATGGGGTTAAACATGAGGGAGAAAGGAGTCAAGAAAAAAATCCCTCAAGTGGATATCTCCCCTTAAGGGTCTCCAGCAATGAACAGGCTTCGAACTATCTCTTAACCCTTTCTACTGCCACAGATCCTTCTTAAACTGCACAGAATTGTCCTAATATAGCTAGATAAAAATTTAAAAGACGTCGCCGGTACAGAAAGAGTTAAGGGGAGGTTTTTAGTTTGTTTCCTACTCTTCCAGCAATCTAAAAATGTCACCCCCTTCACCCCCTTTCAAGATAAATTTGTACATTTTTCGGTAGAAAAATGTCCCGGCCAGAGGCCGGTTCCTCTTAAATTACAGGCTCGCTATCGCTCGCCAGGATAAAATCGACACCTGAATGGCACGAAAGGTCTTAATATGGGGTGAAAGTTCTTAAAATCGCTAAACTAATGGGGCGAACGTTTTAGAATATCAAAAGCAATGGGGCTAAACATGAGGGAGAAAGGGGTCTAGAAAAAAATCCCTCAAGTGGAGATCTCCCCTTAAGGAAAGATCTGGACATGATAAGGGTAAAGACTATCACAGTTATTAACCCTCTAACTTCCATATGCGCTTCCTAATCTGAATAAAATCATTTAATGAGAGCCAGAAAACAGAAAATAAATGCGTAATCGGATCTTGAAAGGGTTAAGGGGAGATTTTGACTTGAAAGGGTTTTTTCTGGACTCCCTTCTGCCTCATGTTTCGCCCATTTGTGTCGAGGTTTTAAGACGTTCGCCCCCTTAGTTTGGCGATTATAAGAACGTTCAAACCATTTCTGTAAATTTTAAGACCTTTCGTGCCATTTAGGTGTCGATTTTTTCCTGATGAACGATAGCGAGCCTGTAATTTAAGAGGAACCGGCCTTCAGCCAGGACATTTTTCTACCGAAAAATGTACACATTTATTTTGAAAGGGAGTCAATGGGGTGTAATTATAAGTTTGATGGAGGTTTAGGGAACAAACTAAAAACCTCCTCTTAACCAGGGACGTCATTTTGATCATATTCTGGCAAGTATTAGACGACAATATTCGGCTTCGCAAGGACCTCTCGCAATATATATACGGCTTCAAACTATCTCCACCCACCCTTTCAACTACCCCAGCTCCTTCCTAAGCTGCCTAATATCGTCTACATATAGCTAGCGTACAACATAACCCACGTCGCTGGTACTGGAAGGGTTAATAATGATCTAGTCGGCCGGCCTTGTCCAGTAGTACACGACCTTTCTGTTCATTACTGCCTTAAGGGGAGATGGGTGTATTTATTAAGGGAAGATGGGCGTATTTATTAAGGGGAGATGGCCGTATTTATTAAGGGGAGATGGGCGTATTTATTAAGGGGAGATGGGCGTATTTATTAAGGGGAGATGGGCGTATTTATTAAGGGAAGATGGGCGTATTTATTAAGGGAAGATGGGCGTATTTATTAAGGGGAGATGGGCGTATTTATTAAGGGGAGATGGCCGTATTTATTAAGGGAAGATGGCCGTATTTATTAAGGGAAGATGGGCGTATTTATTAAGGGAAGATGGGCGTATTTATTAAGGGGAGATGGGCGTATTTATTAAGGGGAGATGGCCGTATTTATTAAGGGGAGATGGGCGTATTTATTAAGGGAAGATGGGCGTATTTATTAAGGGGAGATGGCCGTATTTATTAAGGGAAGATGGGCGTATTTATTAAGGGGAGATGGGCGTATTTATTAAGGGAAGATGGACGTATTTATTAAGGGGAGATGGGCGTATTTATTAAGGGGAGATGGGCGTATTTATTGAGGGGAGATGGGCGCATTTATTGGCCTATTTATGTATCTTTTTATGTTTTTCATAGTGTCCTCCTTAGACCTCCATCAAGCTTAGAAAAACACCCCCTAGACCCCCCTTCAAGATAAATTTGTACATTTTTCGGTAGAAAAATGTCCCGGCCAAAGGCCGATTCCTCTTAAAATTTCAGGCTCGCTCTCGCTCGCCAGTAAAAAAATGATACTTAAATGACACGAAAGGTCATAAAATTGACAACGAAATGGGGCGAAAAGTGTTTTAATCGCCAAACTAATGGACCGAACATCTTAAAATCTGAAAACTAACGGGGTTAAACACGAAGGAGAAAGGGAACCAGAAAAACGACCCATCTCCCCCTTTAATCTGCTCCGTCACCTCTGCTTGTACTCGCCCACCGGTTCTGCTTCTGCTGGCTCACCTTCCGCTATAGTCAGGTCTGCCTTTCTCTGCTCGGTGGCACTTCTCGGGTTTCTTTACATTTTCTCTGCTTAATGGCAATGCTCAGTTTTCTTCCATTTCTCTGCTGGCAATGCTCAGTTTTCTTCCATTTCTCAACTGGTAATTCTCAGTTTTCTTCCATTTCTCAGCTGGTAATTCTCAGTTTTCTTCCATTTCTCAGCTGGTAATTCTCAGTTTTCTTCCATTTCTCAGCTGGTAATTCTCAGTTTTCTTCCATTTCTCTGCTGGTAATTCTCAGTTTTCTTCCATTTCTCTGCTGGTAATTCTCAGTTTTCTTCCATTTCTCTGCTGGTAATTCTCAGTTTTCTTCCATTTCTCTGCTGGTAATTCTCAGTTTTCTTCCATTTCTCTGCTGGTAATTCTCAGTTCTCTTCCATTTCTCAGCTGGCAATGCTCAGTTTTCTTCCATTTCTCTGCTGGTAATTCTCAGTTTTCTTCCATTTCTCTGCTGGTAATTCTCAGTTCTCTTCCATTTCTCAGCTGGCAATGCTCAGTTTTCTTCCATTTCTCTGCTGGTAATTCTCAGTTTTCTTCCATTTTTCTGATGGTAATTCTCAGTTTTCTTCCATTTCTCTGCTGGTAATTCTCAGTTTTCTTCCATTTCTCTGATGGTAATTCTCAGTTTTCTTCCATTTCTCTGCTGGTAATTCTAAGTTTTCTTCCATTTCTCTGCTGGTAATTCTCAGTTTTCTTCCATTTCTCTGCTGGTAATTCTCAGTTTTCTTCCATTTCTCTGCTGGTAATTCTCAGTTTTCTTCCATTTCTCTGCTGATAATTCTCAGGTTTCTTTCATTTCTCTGCTGGTAATTCTCAGTTTTCTTCCATTTCTCTGATGGTAATTCTCAGCTTTCTTCCATTTCTCTGCTGGTAATTCTCAGTTTTCTTCCATTTCTCTGCTGGTAAATCTCAGTTTTCTTCCATTTCTCTGCTGGTAATTCTCAGTTTTCTTCCATTTCTCTGCTGATAATTCTCAGGTTTCTTCCATTTACTCTACTTAAGGGGAGATGTTCATATATGTGTTAATAATATATATTTGTTTCTGTTTTTAGTTTCCTCCCTAGACCTCAATCAAGCTTTAAAAAATACTCCCCATAACACTCCCTTTCGAGATCAATTTGTGCATTTTTCGGTTAAAAACGCCCTGGCCAAAGGCCCGTTCCTCTTAAATTGCAGGCTCGCTGTCGCTCGCCTATATAAAATGAAAGGTCTTAAAATGGCAAAACTAATGGGGCGAATACCTTAAAATCTCAAACCCTAATGGGGATAAACATGAGGGAGAAAGAGGTCCAGATAACCCAATCTTAATGCCAGTTCTCAGTTGTCTGCCTTTCTCTGCTTAATAATAGTTCTCAGTTGTCTGCCTTTCTCTGCTTAATAATAGTTCTCAGTTGTCTGCCTTTCTCTGCTTAATGTTAGTTGTCTGCCTTTCTCTGCTTAATGTTAGTTGTCTGCCTTTCTCTGCTTAATGATAGTAGTCTTCCTTCCTCTGCTTAATGATAGTTCTCCGTGTTCTTCTTTTCTCTGCTTAATGTCAGGACAGAACCCTGAGGAACACCGGAGTTGATAGGTTGAGGAAGTGAGCGATGACCGTCCACAACCGCAGCTATGGAGAGGCCAGAATGGAAACGAGATATAAAGGCACAGCTCGAGGGATAGAAACCGAAGGAGGGTAGTTTAGAAATTAGAGATGTGGTGACAGACTCTTACTATAAAGGTATATAAAGATGTGTGACAGACTCTTACTATAAAGGTATATAAAGATGTGTGACAGACTCTACTGTAAAGGTATGTTGGTATAGGTAGCGCCAACGGACTTGACACAAATGTCGACCCTTGACCTCTTCGTAGCTCAAAAGGACCTTGAGCAAACTGGCTGTAAATATCCAAACCTATTGCCTGGTTGACTCTTCCCAAATTATATAAATGTCAGCCCGATTGCTTTCATTAATTTTGAGTTATAAGAAGTTAAGGGGTCAAAATTATTGTCAGGTTCGTTGGCGCTACCTATAGTAATAAACCCATCTTATAGAAGAATGGAAAAGTAAATCCCTTATAATACCCAATGATCTTAAACACTTATTCATACGCCTGAAGTACACTATAAAACACATTTACAGATAGATGCCTGTAGTAAAACTAATAGATATGTGTTTAAAACTAATAGACGTGTGTTTAAAACTAATAGATGTGTGTTTAAAACTAATAGACGTGTGTTTAAAACTAATAGACATGTGTTTAAAACTAATAGATGTGTGTTTAAAACTAATAGACGTGTGTTTAAAACTAATAGACGTGTGTTTAAAACTAATAGACATGTGTTTAAAACTAATAGATATGCGTTTAAAACTAATAGATATGTGTTTAAAACTAATAGACGTGTGTTTAAAACTAATAGACATGTGTTTAAAACTAATAGATATGCGTTTAAAACTAATAGATATGTGTTTAAAACTAATAGACGTGTGTTTAAAACTAATAGACGTGTGTTTAAAACTAATAGACGTGTGTTTAAAACTAATAGATGTGTGTTTAAAACTAATAGACGTGTGTTTAAAACTAATAGACATGTGTTTAAAACTAATAGATATGTGTTTAAAACTAATAGACGTGTGTTTAAAACTAATAGACGTGTGTTTAAAACTAATAGACGTGTGTTTAAAACTAATAGACGTGTGTTTAAAACTAATAGACGTGTTTAAAACTAATAGATATGTGTTTAAACTAATAGATATGCGTTTAAAACTAATAGATATGTGTTTAAAACTAATAGATGTGTTTAAAACTAATAGATATGTGTTTAAAACTAATAGACGTGTTTAAAACTAATAGATATGCGTTTAAAACTAATAGACGTGTGTTTAAAACTAATAGACGTGTGTTTAAAACTAATAGACGTGTGTTTAAAAATAATAGACGTGTTTAAAAATAATAGACGTGTGTTTAAAACTAATAGACATGTGTTTAAAACTAATAGACATGTGTTTAAAACTAATAGATATGTGTTTAAAACTAATAGATATGTGTTTAAAACTAATAGACATGTGTTTAAAACTAATAGACGTGTTTAAAACTAATAGACGTGTGTTTAAAACTAATAGACGTGTGTTTAAAACTAATAGATGTGTGTTTAAAACTAATAGACGTGTGTTTAAAACTAATAGACATGTGTTTAAAACTAATAGATATGTGTTTAAAACTAATAGACGTGTGTTTAAAACTAATAGACGTGTGTTTAAAACTAATAGACGTGTGTTTAAAACTAATAGACGTGTGTTTAAAACTAATAGACGTGTTTAAAACTAATAGATATGTGTTTAAACTAATAGATATGCGTTTAAAACTAATAGATATGTGTTTAAAACTAATAGATGTGTTTAAAACTAATAGATATGTGTTTAAAACTAATAGACGTGTTTAAAACTAATAGATATGCGTTTAAAACTAATAGACGTGTTTAAAACTAATAGACGTGTGTTTAAAACTAATAGACGTGTGTTTAAAACTAATAGACGTGTGTTTAAAAATAATAGACGTGTGTTTAAAAATAATAGACGTGTGTTTAAAACTAATAGATGTGTTTAAAACTAATAGACGTGTGTTTAAAACTAATAGACGTGTGTTTAAAACTAATAGACGTGTGTTTAAAACTAATAGACGTGTGTTTAAAACTAATAGACGTGCGCTTAAAACTAATAGACGTGCGCTTAAAACTAATAGACGTGCGTTTAAAACTAATAGACGTGCGTTTAAAACTAATAGACGTGCGTTTAAAACTAATAGATGTGTGTTTAAAACTAATAGACGTGTTTAAAACTAATAGATGTGTGTTTAAAACTAATAGACGTGTGTTTAAAACTAATAGACGTGTGTTTAAAACTAATAGACGTGTGTTTAAAACTAATAGACGTGTGTTTAAAACTAATAGACGTGTGTTTCAAACTAATAGACGTGTGTTTCAAACTAATAGACGTGTGTTTCAAACTAATAGACGTGTGTTTAAAACTAATAGACGTGTGTTTAAAACTAATAGACGTGTGTTTAAAACTAATAGACGTGTGTTTAAAACTAATAGACGTGTGTTTCAAACTAATAGACGTGTGTTTAAAACTAATAGACGTGTGTTTAAAACTAATAGACGTGTGTTTAAAACTAATAGACGTGTGTTTAAAACTAATAGACGTGTGTTTAAAACTAATAGACGTGTTTAAAACTAATAGACGTGTGTTTAAAACTAATAGATGTGTGTTTAAAACTAATAGATGTGTTTAAAACTAATAGATGTGTTTAAACTAATAGAAATGCGTTTAAAACTAATACATATGTGTTTAAAACTAATAGATATGAGTTTAAAACTAATAGATGTGTTTAAAACTAATAGATATGTGTTTAAAACTAATAGATATGCGTTTAAAACTAATAGATATGCGTTTAAAACTAATAGATATGCGTTTAAAACTAATAGATATGTGTTTAAAACTAATAGATATGTGTTTAAAACTAATAGATATGTGTTTAAAACTAATAGATATGAGTTTAATAGATGTGTGTTTAAAACTAATAGATGTGTGTTTAAAACTAATAGATATGTGTTTAAAACTAATAGATATGAGTTTAATAGATGTGTGTTTAAAACTAATAGGTATGTGTGTAATCATCGCTCGGCATTACATTTAAAATCATTGTTCAGGCTTTTCTAACACATTTCGGATTCTCTTTACAAAGGTGTTCTGAAATTAATGAAAACTTAAATTAAATGTCTTCAAATTATTCGCCTATATTATGCAAATGTTAGAGTTATGTATTCTATATTTTACACTTAATTCGGACAGTGTAGTCTTAAGGGAGCCTACCTCGCTTTGATTTATCTTTCTCTCCCTCTCTCTTTGTCTTGTATCCATTCGGCCCCATTCAGCCTACTGTTTTAGGACGTTTACCCCCATCCAGGTGTCAGTATTTTCCTGGCGAACGGTAGCGAGCCAGCATATATATACATTTGTTTTGACAGCCAGCTAAATTTGTAAATTTTTCGATAGAAAAATTTCTCCGACGATTTTATTCAGTTTTAATAGGGCCTCAATTGCTATTAAAAGGCTTCGAACTATCTCACTTACCGGTATCCTTATTTACTACCACATATCCTTCTTAAGCTGTACAAATTAGTCTGAATAAAGCTAAAATAAGATTATAAAAAAGTCGCCGGTACAGAAGGGGTTAAGCACTGGTTGAGAGCTACCGGTCAAATTATTCTACAGGTTGAAATGTACGGGAACCAGACTTGTGTATCTCCAGTGGGTGCTGGAGTAATAAGACAAATAGGGTTGTCATTCCTATCTACAGATCACGGGCGACCTGTGGAACAATGGTCAGCATGTTCGACTTTCAATGGATATAACACGGGTTCGAATTTAGAGCAGGGTGATGCTTCGGTTTACATTAAATTATATAAGAACCTGGTGTTAACAAACTATTATGAAGTTTCATCGGGGATATATCTGATTTTTTTTTTCATACTATGTATATACCGGTTATATATCTATCTATCTATCTATCAATCTATCTAACACGCTTACATAATTTGATTCCAAAGCATAATTGCATTCAGCGTAATAAGTAATTATAATCTTCATCCGAATTTTAAAAGGTATTCCAGAACAACGACATTACGAAGCACGTTGGGGATAGACATTAACTGTATTTTTCTCTGCTAGCCCCTACATTAAGGGAAATATTTCTCTAAAGTGAATGTGTGTGTGTGTGAGAGAGAGAGACAGAGTGAGTGAGAGAAGAAAGAAAATATAAAATAATAAGCCGCCTAGCGCAGTCCGTCCTATCTAGATCACCGCCCATACATCATCATATTCGCTCAACCCTTTTGGTCCGCGCTACACAATTGATGACACACACACAGAGAGAGAGAAAGAGAGAGAAAGAGAGAGAGAGAGAGAAAGAGAGAGAGAGAAAGAGAGAGAAAGAGAGAGAAAGAGAGAGAGAACAGAGGAGTACAAAGGAGTACAAAGGAGTACAAAGGAAATCAAGCAACAACAGATCTAGTGATCTATCCTCTAGGAAGAGGGAGGGAGGGAGAGAGAGAGAGAGAGAGAGAGAGAGAGAGAGAGAGAGAGAGAGAGAGAGAGAGAGAGAGAGAGAGAGAGAGAGAGAGAGAGAGAGAGAGGGGGGTGAGAAAATATAGAATCCTGAGACATATTTAGATCACCGCCCAAACACCATCAAATATTCTCTCAACCCTTTCGTTCCGCGCTACACAATTGATTACTGACAACCTCATGAGTCATCCTACCCGCCAGCATAGCCTCAATCCAACCACCTAATATTGTTATCGCCTTCGGTATACCTCGACGCTTTATGTCACTTTATTTGGGTGATTATTTGAAGATTGCCTTTCTCTCTTTTCATCTTGATTTTTCTGTGGATGAGGGAAACAAAAGGCTAAACTGACTGTGACGAGTACCTCCCCTGAAGTTAAAAGAGTGACAGGGCCAAAATCAAGGAATGTTCGAGCCAGAGAGAGTTCCAGACGTCAGCTGTTGAATAGAAGAAAGATTGGAAATATCGTTTCACTCTTGGGTTGAAGAGTTGAGCGATATTACTCGATTTAAGAAGGAATTGTTGGAGTTATGGATACATTTTGATAGACCCGCTTCCATTCCAACAGAGCCTTTCAAAGATGAGTCAAAGTGTCTAATGTTCGCCAGAAAGTACTAAAAAAGATCGTCATAAGATTGAAAGAGTTAAGGGGAGGTATTTACTTTGTTCCCTACGTTTTCATTAACCTTAAAATGACACCCCCTAGACCCCCTTTCAAGATAAATTTGTACATTTTTCGGTAGAAAAATGTCCCGGCCGGAGGCCGGTTGCTCTTAAATTACAGGCTCGCTATCGCTCGCCAGGACAAAATCGACAACTTAATGGCACAAAAGGTCTTAAAATTGACAGAAATAGGGCAAAATGTCTTAAAATGTCCAAACTACTAGGGCGAACGTCTTAAAATCTCAAAAGCAAGGGGCTACACATGAGGGAGAAAGGGGTCCAGAAAAAAATCCCTCAAGTGGAAATCTCCCCTTAACTCCCCTAATACGGTGGCACCTTTCTCCCTATTCTTACGGCTATCATTAGACGATTTTACTCAACTTAACCCTGTCAGTATACCATGGCGTAGTCTTTAATTACATTCCGGCTTTTTAACGAGAGGTTTTAAGTATGTTCCCTAGACTTTCATCAAGCTTAAAATTACAGGCTCGCTATCGTTCACCAGGAAAAATTCGACATCTAAATGGCACGATAAGTCTTAAAATTGACAGAAATGGGGCGAAAGTTCCTAAAATCGCCAATCTAATGGGGGCGAACGTCTTAACATCTCAAAAGTAATGGGGCTAAACATGAGGGAGACAGCGGGCCTAGAAAATAATCCCCCAAGTGGAAATCTCTCCCTTAAGTGGTTTATAACATTTGGAAAGGGTCTGGGCTGGTTAAGGGGAGATTTCCACTTGAGGGATTTTTGTCTGGACCCCTTTCTCTCTCATGTTTAGCCCCATTGCTTTTTAGATTTTAAGACGCTCGCCCCCTTTAGTTTGGCGATTTTAAGAACTTTCGACCCATTTCTGTCAATTTTAAAAACTTTCGTGCCAATTAGGTGTCGATTTTTTCCTGGCGAGCGATAGCGAGCCTGTAATTTGAGAGAAACCGGTCTTCGGCCGGGACATTTTTCTACCGAAAAATTTACAAATTTATCTTGAAAGGGGGTCTAGGGGGTGTAATTTTAAGCTTGATGGAGTTCTAGGGAAGACACTAAATACCTTCCCTTAACGCTCATTATTTAAATAGATTATCCAGTCATGATCATAATCGCCTGAGGCCTTCCTAAACTGCATAAATCCGTCACCTGGTAGAATAAATCCGTCACCTGGTAGTATTAATCCGTCACCTGGTAGTATTAATCCGTCACCTGGTAGCATAAATCCGTCACCTGGTAGTATAAATCCGTCACCTGGTAGCATAAATCCGTCACCTGGTAGCATAAATCCGTCACCTGGTAGTATTAATCCGTCACCTGGTAGTATTAATCCGTCACCTGGTAGTATTAATCCGTCACCTGGTAGCATAAATCCGTCACCTGGTAGTATTAATCCGTCACCTGGTAGTATTAATCCGTCACCTGGTAGTATTAATCCGTCACCTGGTAGTATAAATCCGTCACCTGGTAGTATTAATCCGTCACCTGGTAGTATTAATCCGTCACCTGGTAGTATAAATCCGTCACCTGGTAGTATAAATCCGTCACCTGGTAGTATTAATCCGTCACCTGGTAGTATAAATCCGTCACCTGGTAGTATTAATCCGTCACCTGGTAGTATAAATCCGTCACCTGGTAGTATTAATCCGTCACCTGGTAGTATTAATCCGTCACCTGGTAGTATAAATCCGTCACCTGGTAGTATAAATCCGTCACCTGGTAGTATAAATCCGTCACCTGGTAGTATTAATCCGTCACCTGGTAGTATTAATCCGTCACCTGGTAGTATTAATCCGTCACCTGGTAGTATAAATCCGTCACCTGGTAGTATTAATCCGTCACCTGGTAGTATAAATCCGTCACCTGGTAGTATTAATCCGTCACCTGGTAGTATAAATCCGTCACCTGGTAGTATTAATCCGTCACCTGGTAGTATTAATCCGTCACCTGGTAGTATTAATCCGTCACCTGGTAGTATTAATCCGTCACCTGGTAGTATAAATCCGTCACCTGGTAGCATAAATCCGTCACCTGGTAGTATTAATCCGTCACCTGGTAGTATTAATCCGTCACCTGGTAGTATTAATCCGTCACCTGGTAGTATTAATCCGTCACCTGGTAGTATTAATCCGTTCACCTGGTAGTATTAATCCGTCACCTGGTAGTATAAATCCGTCACCTGGTAGTATTAATCCGTCACCTGGTAGTATAAATCCGTCACCTGGTAGTATTAATCCGTCACCTGGTAGTATAAATCCGTCACTGGTAGTATTAATCCGTCACCTGGTAGTATAAATCCGTCACCTGGTAGTATTAATCCGTCACCTGGTAGTATAAATCCGTCACCTGGTAGTATTAATCCGTCACCTGGTAGTATTAATCCGTCACCTGGTAGTATTAATCCGTCACCTGGTAGTATTAATCCGTCACCTGGTAGTATAAATCCGTCACCTGGTAGCATAAATCCGTCACCTGGTAGTATTAATCCGTCACCTGGTAGTATTAATCCGTCACCTGGTAGTATTAATCCGTCACCTGGTAGTATTAATCCGTCACCTGGTAGTATTAATCCGTCACCTGGTAGTATTAATCCGTCACCTGGTAGTATTAATCCGTCACCTGGTAGTATTAATCCGTCACCTGGTAGTATTAATCCGTCACCTGGTAGTATTAATCCGTCACCTGGTAGTATTAATCCGTCACCTGGTAGTATAAATCCGTCACCTGGTAGCATAAATCCGTCACCTGGTAGTATTAATCCGTCACCTGGTAGTATTAATCCGTCACCTGGTAGTATTAATCCGTCACCTGGTAGTATTAATCCGTCACCTGGTAGTATTAATCCGTCACCTGGTAGTATTAATCCGTCACCTGGTAGTATAAATCCGTCACCTGGTAGCATAAATCCGTCACCTGGTAGTATTAATCCGTCACCTGGTAGTATTAATCCGTCACCTGGTAGTATAAATCCGTCACCTGGTAGTATTAATCCGTCACCTGGTAGTATTAATCCGTCACCTGGTAGTATTAATCCGTCACCTGGTAGCATAAATCCGTCACCTGGTAGTATTAATCCGTCACCTGGTAGTATTAATCCGTCACCTGGTAGTATTAATCCGTCACCTGGTAGTATAAATCCGTCACCTGGTAGTATTAATCCGTCACCTGGTAGTATTAATCCGTCACCTGGTAGTATTAATCCGTCACCTGGTAGTATTAATCCGTCACCTGGTAGTATTAATCCGTCACCTGGTAGTATTAATCCGTCACCTGGTAGTATTAATCCGTCACCTGGTAGCATAAATCCGTCACCTGGTAGTATTAATCCGTCACCTGGTAGTATTAATCCGTCACCTGGTAGTATAAATCCGTCACCTGGTAGCATAAATCCGTCACCTGGTAGTATTAATCCGTCACCTGGTAGTATTAATCCGTCACCTGGTAGTATAAATCCGTCACCTGGTAGTATTAATCCGTCACCTGGTAGTATTAATCCGTCACCTGGTAGTATTAATCCGTCACCTGGTAGCATAAATCCGTCAACCTGGTAGTATTAATCCGTCACCTGGTAGTATTAACCGTCACCTGGTAGTATTAATCCGTCACCTGGTAGTATAAATCCGTCACCTGGTAGTATTAATCCGTCACCTGGTAGTATTAATCCGTCACCTGGTAGTATTAATCCGTCACCTGGTAGTATTAATCCGTCACCTGGTAGCATAAATCCGTCACCTGGTAGTATTAATCCGTCACCTGTAGTATTAATCCGTCACCTGGTAGTATAAATCCGTCACCTGGTAGTATTAATCCGTCACTGGTAGTATTAATCCGTCACCTGGTAGTATTAATCCGTCACCTGGTAGTATTAATCCGTCACCTGGTAGTATTAATCCGTCACCTGGTAGTATTAATCCGTCACCTGGTAGTATAAATCCGTCACCTGGTAGTATTAATCCGTCACCTGGTAGTATTAATCCGTCACCTGGTAGTATTAATCCGTCACCTGGTAGTATTAATCCGTCACCTGGTAGTATTAATCCGTCACCTGGTAGTATTAATCCGTCACCTGGTAGTATTAATCCGTCACCTGGTAGTATAAATCCGTCACCTGGTAGTATTAATCCGTCACCTGGTAGTATTAATCCGTCACCTGGTAGTATTAATCCGTCACCTGGTAGTATTAATCCGTCACCTGGTAGCATAAATCCGTCACCTGGTAGTATTAATCCGTCACCTGGTAGTATTAATCCGTCACCTGGTAGTATAAATCCGTCACCTGGTAGTATTAATCCGTCACCTGGTAGTATTAATCCGTCACCTGGTAGTATTAATCCGTCACCTGGTAGTATTAATCCGTCACCTGGTAGTATTAATCCGTCACCTGGTAGTATTAATCCGTCACCTGGTAGTATAAATCCGTCACCTGGTAGTATTAATCCGTCACCTGGTAGTATTAATCCGTCACCTGGTAGTATTAATCCGTCACCTGGTAGTATTAATCCGTCACCTGGTAGTATTAATCCGTCACCTGGTAGTATTAATCCGTCACCTGGTAGCATAAATCCGTCACCTGGTAGTATTAATCCGTCACCTGGTAGTATTAATCCGTCACCTGGTAGTATAAATCCGTCACCTGGTAGTATTAATCCGTCACCTGGTAGTATTAATCCGTCACCTGGTAGTATTAATCCGTCACCTGGTAGTCAGACTTCTGTAATAAGAATAGCGTAGAATAGCGTCCTAATACTGAACACTTGAAAGGGGGGTGTGCGTATTTATTTGCTTATTTATAGATTGTTTATTTAGATGTTATGCTTTCCTCCCTAGACCTCCTTCAAGCTTACCCCCCTCCCCCCCCACTCCAGACCCTCCTTCAAAATAAAATAGTAGTTTTTTTTTCCCCGATATATAAATGTCCCGGCCGATGGCAGCTTCCTATTAAATTGGCGAGCGATAAAAATTGACACCTAAGAATATCACGAAAACTAATATTGACAAAACAAATGTGGCCAAAGGTCTTAAAATCGCCAAACCAATGGGCCGAACGTCTTATAATCTGAATAATAATTGAGCTATACAGGAACGAACGTCTTAAAACCTCAAAACTAATATTCTAAACATGAGGGAACAGGGGGTCCATAAAAAGCGAGTACTACCCCCTTAATACGACGCAGACACATGGTAGATTCATATTTACCAATTAAGTATCGAAAAAACCGTCTGCTAAGGGGGGGGGGGGGGGATGGTTGGTTTTGTCTGGCTCCCCTTCTCCCTTATATTTAGCCCCATTAGTTTTCAGATTTTAAGGCATTCTGCCCATTAGTTTAGTGATTTTAAGACCTTGCACCGCATTTCTTTGTCAATATTAAGACCTTTCGTACAATATAGGACCACTTTTCTATCGACAAATGTACAAATTCATCTTGGAAAGGGGGGGGGGGGGATTTGTGTGTGGAAACTAAAATCATTAGTACAAGAAAAACAAATATATATAAGCAAATAAAAACGCTGATCCTCCTTTAAGGGATTCATTTTACTACCAGCTGAAATACAACCGACTATAGCCATGGTGCAACAGAGCCTAACACAAATATTTCCCTTCCCAACCTATATCGAACTAATTTATTCGGCGGCTTCGGAAGGAGCCCTAGAAGTCACATGAGTACAAACTCAATGCCACAAGTTATTTCCACATATC
This sequence comes from Paralithodes platypus, assembly GCA_032716605.1. Lineage (NCBI taxonomy): Eukaryota > Metazoa > Arthropoda > Malacostraca > Decapoda > Lithodidae > Paralithodes > Paralithodes platypus. The sequence goes on from CM064573.1 coordinate 62,559,203, forward strand.
CGTATAGTTATGCACCCCCCCCCCCCCAACCCTGAGGTAAAGCTGATATATACTGTATATATATATATATATACTTTTTTTCTTTTTTTTTTCCAGACGACGTAAGTCACGAGAAGGGCGTGTGTCACGAATCGCCAAGTCAAGTTCCCGGGCTTGACATCTACCAATAAAATTTTGACAGTGAGGGCTCGATCCGCCGACCCTTTGATCAGCAGCCGACGCTCTACTGACTGTGCCACGGCTGAAAACTTGATCCCCTCGATTACTAATGATTCGTGAAATGTTGGTATCTTGTCTATTTACTATTACCGGTATGCTATGTCTACATCCTTCAAAATCCCCCGTTTTCACCATTTCCAAAATATGTTTTTATGGTCACAGTGCTCTCCTCGAAAAGCTAAAGGGAGAGGTAGTTGTTTTTCTGGACCTCCTTCTTCCTCCTTATGTTTAGCGCCATTAGTGTTGACATTTTAAGACGTTCGTTCCATTAGTTTGGCAATTTTGAGGCCTTTCGCTCCATTTGTTGTCAATAATAGGACCTATCGTGCCATTTGGGTGTCAATTTCTGTAATTTTAGGGGAAAAATGTACAAATTCATCTTGAAAGAGGGTCAAGGGTTTTTTTTTCAAGCTTGATGGAAATCTAGCTAGCAAACAAACATAAATATGTATGTATATAAATATGTATGTATATAAATATGCATGTATATAAATATGTATGTATATAAATATGCATGTATATAAATATGCATGTATATAAATATGTATGTATATAAATATGTATGTATATAAATATGTATGTATATAAATATGTATGTATATAAATATGTATGTATATAAATATGCATGTATATAAATATGCATGTATATAAATATGCATGTATATAAATATGCATGTATATAAATATGTATGTATATAAATATGCATGTATATAAATATGTATGTATATAAATATGCATGTATATAAATATGTATGTATATAAATATGCATGTATATAAATAGACCAAACAATAACCACTACCGGTACCCTTTTTTAAACAACGATTGACCATTGAAGGCTAGGTATATATTTCACTAGGGTCGCCTCAATCTCTTAAGGGGAGGTTTTTAGTTTGGTCCCTAGATATCCTTCAAGCTTAAGATTACACCCCCTTGAGCCCCTTTCAAGATAAATTTGTACATTTTTCGGTAGAAAAATGTCCCGGCTGAAAGCCGGTTCCTCTTAAATTACAGGCTCGCTATCGCTCGCCAGGATAAAATCGATCCCTAAATGGCACGAAAGGTCTTAAAATTGACAGAAATGGGTCGAAAGTTCTTAAAATCGTCAAAATAATGGGGCGAACGTTTTAAAACTAGAAAAGCAATGGGGCTAAACATGAGGGAGAAAGGAGTCAAGACAAAAATCCCTCAAGTGGAAATCTCCCCTTAACCCCTTCAGTACCGGTGGCGTCCATTTAGCTTTATTCTGGCTACTATTAGACGATTTTATTCAGCTTAAAAAGGGCCTCCAGCAATTAACAGGTTTCGAACTATCTCACTTAGCCCTTTTTTACTACCACAGATCCTTCTTAAGCGGCACAAAATCGTCTAAATATAGCTTGCATACAATTAAAGAGACGTCGCCGGTACAGTCGCGCTAATAAGTGATGTCTCGGCACCAAGTATGTTTTGATCAATAATTGGTATCGGCGATATCTAAGCTTCCTTTCTTCATATCGAGTGAAATATACAAACATGTTCCTACACTTACCCACTCTATTCTATATCTATCTATATATCTATCTATATACTCAGGCCCGATCCCCACTTTTCCTAAAAAAACAAAAACAAATCCTAGTTTTTCCTTTTTTTTTTTTGGGGGGGGGGATGGCTGACTCAAGACAGCAAGAACAGAGACACCACAAAACTCGGGGGGGAGGGGGGGGCTGACTCAAGACAGAGCAAGGACAGGGACAACACAAAACTCGGGGGGGGGGGGGGGGGGGGGCTGACTCAAGACAGAGGAAGGACAGGGACAACACAAAACTCGGGGGGGGGGGGGCTGACTCAAGACAGAGCAAGGACAGGGACAACACAACAGAAAACGATGAACACACAAAAACAAAATAAAAATTCACACATCTACTGTAGGTCAACCGGGAAAAGACCAACAGACATTAATACAGTACGGAGCAAGTCAAACGTAATGGGACATGACTTATTAGCGCGACCGGGGTACAGAAGGGATCAAGTTTCGGGTAGCTCCCATTTCCCTTCCTCCCCTGTTGACCCCAATGATCCTTGAGGGGAGTCACAGGCTTCTTTTCTCTCTTTCTCTGGCTTGTATCTATTCGCCCCATCCAGGTGTCAATATTTTCCTGGCGAGCGGTAGCGAGCCAGCATGTATAGATTTTTGCTTTAACAGCAAGCTAAATTTGTACATTTTCGATAGAAAAATATCTCCGGCGAAGCCGGATTTCTCTATACAATGTTGGCTCGCTATCGCTCGCCAGGAAGAAATCAACACTTGGATGGGGATAAACTTCTTAAAACAGTTGGCTGAATGGGGCCGAATGGATACAAGCCAGAGAAAGAGAAAAAAGGAGAGAAAGATAAAAAAAAAACAGGTGACCCCCCTTGAGAGTCCTCCTGAACATAATGCAAGTTTGTCCTTTAAGGGGACCGACCTGCTTTTTTCTCTTTCTGGGTTGTATCCATTCGGCCCCGTTCAGCCGACTGAGTTATTAAGACATGTATCCCCATCCAGGTGTCGACTTTTTCCTGGCGAGCCATAGCGAGCCAGCATCTTATGGAAAAATCCGGCTTCGTGGGAGAATTTTTTTCTATCAAAAACATGTATAAATTTAGCCAGATGTTTAACTCGTTATCGAAAATATGGTGACTCGCTATCGCTCGCCAGGTATAAATCGACACCTGGATGGGGATAAACGTCTTAAACAGTAGGCTGGATGGGGCCGAATGGATACAACCAATATAGACAAAAAGCAGGTGACCCCCCTTAACCCATACATTACCGGCAACGTCCTAATTATAGGCTATATATATTGAATTTCAGCTGCATTTACACGTGTTTATGAAGCTTAGGAAGGATATATGCTAGCTTAAGGGGAGGTTTTTAGTTTGTTTCCTACTCCTCCAGCAATCTTAAAATTTCACCCCCTTGACCCCCTTTCAAGATAAATTTGTACATTTTTCGGTAGAAAAATGTCCCGGCCGAAGGCCGGTTACTCTTATATTACAGGCTCGCTATCGCTCCCCAGGACAAAATCGACACCTAAATGGCACGAAAGGTCTTAATTGACAGAATGGGGCGGAAATTCTTAAAATCACCAAAATAATGGGGCAAACGTCTTAAAATCTCAAAAGCAATGAGGCTAGACATGAGGGCGAAAGGGGTCAAGAAAAAAGTCCCTCAAGTGGATATCTCCCCTTAAAGGATTAATTGAGATAGTCCGTAGCCTTTTAATGGGTAGACGTCCTTCCTAAACTGAATAAAAAAAAATAATACTATCCAGAATATAATGCAAAGGGCGTCACCGGTACTGAACGGGTTAATACAGACAAATAAAACAAGAACAAGGCCACGAGTGAGTTTATAAATCATTTACCTCTAGTGAAATACAATGAAGGACAAATATAATTATAATAAGATACAACAATCTCCATACTTGAAAGTTCTCCTAAACATTATACATCTTTGTCCCTTAAGGGCAGGTTTAGTTTCCTACTCCTCCAGCAATCTTAAAATTCCACCCCCTTGACCCCCTTTCAAGATAAATTTGTACATTTTTCGGTAGAAAAATTTCCCGGCCGAAGGCCGATTACTCTTAAATTACAGGCTCGCTATCGCTCGCCAGGATAAAATCGACACCTAAATGGCACGAAAGGTCTTAAAATTGACAGAATGGGGCGGAAATTCTTAAAAATCACCAAAATAATGGGGCAAACGTCTTAAAATCTCAAAAGCAATGGGGCTAGACATGAGGGAGAAAGGGGTCAAGAAAAAAAAGTCCCTCAAGTGGAAATCTCCCCTTAATCCGGACAAGCAAAGCAAAGCAAAACAAGGCGAGGGGAGTGAGGTAATAACTAATAAATCAGTTACCTCTCGTGCAGTTCCATGAAGGGGGGGGGGGGGGTTAGAAAAATAACACCCATCTGCATACTTGAAAGTCATCCCAACCATTATATATGCATCTTTGTCCTCCTAATCCAGACAGGCACAAGAAGAACAAGGCCAGCACGAGTGAGTTGATCATTTATCTCTCGTGCAATAAAACAAGGAAATAAATAGAAAATACAAGCAAAGAAAGCAAGAACAAGGCCACCATGAGTGAGTTGATCAAGAACAAGGCCACCATGAGTGAGTTGATCAAGAAAAAGGCCACCATGAGTGAGTTGATCAAGAACAAGGCCACCATGAGTGAGTTGATCAAGAAAAAGGCCACCATGAGTGAGTTGATCAAGAAAAAGGCCACCATGAGTGAGTTGATCAAGAACAAGGCCACCATGAGTGAGTTGATCAAGAACAAGGCCACCATGAGTGAGTTGATCAAGAACAAGGCCACCATGAGTGAGTTGATCAAGAACAAGGCCATGAGTGAGTTGATCAAGAACAAGGCCACCATGAGTGAGTTGATCAAGAACAAGGCCACCATGAGTGAGTTGATCAAGAACAAGGCCACCATGAGTGAGTTGATCAAGAACAAGGCCACCATGAGTGAGTTGATCAAGAACAAGGCCACCATGAGTGAGTTGATCAAGAACAAGGCCACCATGAGTGAGTTGATCAAGAACAAGGCCACCATGAGTGAGTTGATCAAGAACAAGGCCACCATGAGTGAGTTGATCAAGAACAAGGCCACCATGAGTGAGTTGATCAAGAACAAGGCCACCATGAGTGAGTTGATCAAGAACAAGGCCACCATGAGTGAGTTGATCAAGAACAAGGCCACCATGAGTGAGTTGATCAAGAACAAGGCCACCATGAGTGAGTTGATCAAGAACAAGGCCACCATGAGGGAGTTGATCAAGAACAAGGCCATGAGGGAGTTGATGAAGAACAAGGCCACCATGAGTGAGTTGATCAAGAACAAGGCCACCATGAGTGAGTTGATCAAGAACAAGGCCACCATGAGTGAGTTGATCAAGAACAAGGCCACCATGAGTGAGTTGATCAAGAACAAGGCCACCATGAGTGAGTTGATCAAGAACAAGGCCACCATGAGTGAGTTGATCAAGAACAAGGCCACCATGAGTGAGTTGATCAAGAACAAGGCCATGAGTGAGTTGAGCAAGAACAAGGCCATGAGGGAGTTGATCAAGAACAAGGCCACCATGAGTGAGTTGATCAAGAACAAGGCCACCATGAGTGAGTTGATCAAGAACAAGGCCATGAGTGAGTTGAAAAAGAACAAGGCCACCATGAGTGAGTTGATCAAGAAAAAGGCCACCATGAGTGAGTTGATCAAGAACAAGGCCATGAGTGAGTTGATCAAGAACAAGGCCACCATGAGTGAGTTGATCAAGAACAAGGCCATGAGTGAGTTGATCAAGAACAAGGCCATGAGTGAGTTGATCAAGAACAAGGCCACCATGAGTGAGTTGATCAAGAACAAGGCCACCATGAGTGAGTTGATCAAGAACAAGGCCATGAGTTGATCAAGAACAAGGCCACCATGAGTGAGTTGATCAAGAACAAGGCCACCATGAGTGAGTTGATCAAGAACAAGGCCATGAGTGAGTTGATCAAGAACAAGGCCACCATGAGTGAGTTGATCAAGAACAAGGCCATGAGTGAGTTGATCAAGAACAAGGCCATGAGTGAGTTGATCAAGAACAAGGCCACCATGAGTGAGTTGATCAAGAACAAGGCCATGAGTGAGTTGATCAAGAACAAGGCCATGAGTGAGTTGATCAAGAACAAGGCCATGAGTGAGTTGATCAAGAACAAGGCCACCATGAGTGAGTTGATCAAGAACAAGGCCATGAGTGAGTTGATCAAGAACAAGGCCATGAGTGAGTTGATCAAGAACATGGCCATGAGTGAGTTGATCAAGAACAAGGCCATGAGTGAGTTGATCAAGAACAAGGCCATGAGTGAGTTGATCAATCATTTACCTCTCGTTCAATACAAAGAAGGAACAAAACTAGACAATAACACCATCTGCATACTTGAAAGTTATCATGAACATTAAGGGGGCCCACCTCGGTTTTTCCTCTCTCTCGGAGTTGTATCCATTCGGCCCCATTCAGCCTATTGTTTTAAGACGTATATCCCCATCCAGGTATCGATTTTTTCCTGGCGAGCGGTAGCGAGCCAGCATATTATTTAAAATGTTTCTGATAGGCTAAATTTGTAAATTTTTCGATAGAAAAATTTCTCCGGCCATGCCGGTTTCTCCATATAATGCTGGCTCGCTATCGCTCGCCAGGAAGATACAGACACCTAGATGGGGATGAACGTCTTAAAACAGTAGGCTGAATGGAGTCGAATGGATACAACTCCGAGAGAGAAAGAGGAAAAACCGAGGTGGTCCCCCTTAATGTTCATGGAGAAATGGAGAAAGAGAAATTTAAAAGGAGAGAAAAAAAGGCAGGTGCCCCCCCCCCCCCCCCCTTAAACATTTGTGTCCTCTAAATCCAAACAACAACACGGCCACCACGAGTGAGTTGATCAATCATTTACCTCTCGTACAATACAATGCAGGGGAAATAAATGGGGAAAAAAAAAAAAACAAAAAAAAAAAACATGCAACCCTCTGCAATGACTGAGGAGAGTGGGTGTTGTCGGCTGGAGATGAAAGAGAAGATTTTTTTTTCATCCATCGTGATATCACCTCCCTCAAACAATGGACCCCAACGCCTTGCCTTGCGTCAGATGGCTGACTCAAGACAGCAAGAACAGGGACAACACAAAACTCGGGGGGGGGGGGCTGACTCAAGACAGAGGAAGGACAGGGACAACACAAAACTCGGGGGGGGGGGGAGGGGGGGCTGACTCAAGACAGAGCAAGAACAGGGACAACACAAAACACAACAGAAAACAATGAACACACAAAAACAAAATACAAATTCACACACACAGACATTAATACAGTACGGAGCAAGTCAAACGTAATGGGACATGACTTATTAGCGCGACCGGGGTACAGAAGGGATAAAGTTTCGGGTAGCTCCCATTTCCTTTCCTCCCCAGTGGACCCCAATGATCCTTGAGGGGAGTCACAGGCTTCTTTTCTCTCTTTCTCTGGCTTGTATCTATTCGGCCCCATTCAGGCTACTGTTTTAAGACGTTTATCCCCATCCAGGTGTATCGATTTTTGCTTTAACAGCAAGCTAAATTTGTATATTTTCGATAGAAAAATTTCTCCGGCGAAGCCGGATTTCTCCATACAATGCTGGCTCGCTATCGCTCGCCAGGAAGAAATCGACACTTGGATGGGGATAAACTTCTTAAAACAGTTGGCTGAATGGGGCCGAATGGATACAAGCAAGAGAAAGAGAGAAAAGGAGAGAAAGATAAACAAAAACAGGTGACCCCCCTTGAGAGTCCTCCTGAACATAATACAGATTTGTCCTTTAAGGGGACCGACCTGTTTTTTTCTCTTTCTGGGTTGTATCCATTCGGCCCCGTTCAGCCGATTGATTTAAGACATTTATCCCCATCCAGGTGTCGATTTTTACCTGGCGAGCCAGCATCTTATGGAAAAATCCGGCTTCGTGGGAGACATTTTGTCTATCAAAAACATGTATAAATTTAGCCAGATGTTTAACTCGTTATCGAAAATATGGTGCCTCGCTATCGCTCGCCAGGTATAAATCGACACCTGGATGGGGATAAACGGCTTAAACAGTAGGCTGGATGGGGCCGAATGGATACAACCAATATAGACAAAAAGCAGGTGACCCCCCTTAACCCATACATTACCGGCAACGTCCTAATTATAGGCTATATATTGAATTTCAGCTACATTTACACGTGTTTATGAAGCTTAGGAAGGATATATGCTAGCTTAAGGGGAGGTTTTTAGTTTGTTTCCTACTCCTCCAGCAATCTTAAAATTTCACCCCCTTGACCCCCTTTCAAGATAAATTTGTAAATTTTTCGGTAGAAAAATGTCCCGGCCGAAGGCCGTTTACTCTTATATTACAGGCTCGCTATCGCTCCCCAGGATAAAATCGACACCTAAATGGCACGAAAGGTCTTAAAATTGACAGAATGGGGCGGAAATTCTTAAAATCACCAAAATAATGGGGCAAACTTCTTAAAATCTCAAAAGCAATGGGGCTAGACATGAGGGCGAAAGGAGTCAAGAAAAAAGTCCCTCAAGTGGATATCTCCCCTTAAAGGATTAATTGAGATAGTCCGTAGCCTTTTAATGGGTAGACGTCCTTCCTAAACTGAATACAATTGTTTAATACTATCCAGAATATAATGCAAAGGGCGTCACCGGTACTGAACGGGTTAATACAGACAAATAAAACAAGAACAAGGCCACGAGTGAGTTTATAAATCATTTACCTCTAGTGAAATACAATGAAGGACAAATATAATTATAATAAGATACAACAATCTCCATACTTGAAAGTTCTCCTAAACATTATACATCTTTGTCCCTTAAGGGCAGGTTTCTAGTTTGTTTCCTACTCCTCCAGCAATCTTAAAATTCCACCCCCTTGACCCCCTTTCAAGATAAATTTGTAAATTTTTCGGTAGAAAAATTTCCCGGCCGAAGGCCGATTACTCTTAAATTACAGGCTCGCTATCGCTCGCCAGGATAAAATCGACACCTAAATGGCACGAAAGGTCTTAAAATTGACAGAATGGGGCGGAAATTCTTAAAAATCACCAAAATAATGGGGCAAACGTCTTAAAATCTCAAAAGCAATGGGGCTAGACATGAGGAAGAAAGGGGTCAAGAAAAAAAAGTCCCTCAAGTAGAAATCTTCCCTTAATCCGGACAAGCAAAGCAAAACAAGGCGAGTGAGGTAATAACTAATAAATCAGTTACCTCTCGTGCAGTTCCATGAAGGGGGGGGGGGGGGGGGGTTAGAAAAATAACACCCATCTGCATACTTGAAAGTCATCCCAACCATTATATATGCATCTTTGTCCTCCTAATCCAGACAGGCACAAGAAGAACAAGGCCAGCACGAGTGAGTTGATCATTTATCTCTCGTGCAATAAAACAAGGAAATAAATAGAAAATACAAGCAAAGAAAGCAAGAACAAGGCCACCATGAGTGAGTTGATCAAGAACAAGGCCACCATGAGTGAGTTGATCAAGAACAAGGCCACCATGAGTGAGTTGATCAAGAACAAGGCCACCATGAGTGAGTTGATCAAGAACAAGGCCACCATGAGTGAGTTGATCAAGAACAAGGCCACCATGAGTGAGTTGATCAAGAACAAGGCCACCATGAGTGAGTTGATCAAGAACAAGGCCACCATGAGTGAGTTGATCAAGAACAAGGCCACCATGAGGGAGTTGATCAAGAACAAGGCCACCATGAGTGAGTTGATCAAGAACAAGGCCACCATGAGTGAGTTGATCAAGAACAAGGCCACCATGAGTGAGTTGATCAAGAACAAGGCCATGAGTGAGTTGATCAAGAACAAGGCCACCATGAGTGAGTTGATCAAGAACAAGGCCACCATGAGTGAGTTGATCAAGAACAAGGCCACCATGAGTGAGTTGATCAAGAACAAGGCCATGAGTGAGTTGATCAAGAACAAGGCCACCATGAGTGAGTTGATCAAGAACAAGGCCACCATGAGTGAGTTGATCAAGAACAAGGCCACCATGAGTGAGTTGATCAAGAACAAGGCCATGAGTGAGTTGATCAAGAACAAGGCCACCATGAGTGAGTTGATCAAGAACAAGGCCACCATGAGTGAGTTGATCAAGAACAAGGCCACCATGAGTGAGTTGATCAAGAACAAGGCCATGAGTGAGTTGATCAAGAACAAGGCCACCATGAGTGAGTTGATCAAGAACAAGGCCACCATGAGTGAGTTGATCAAGAACAAGGCCATGAGTGAGTTGATCAAGAACAAGGCCACCATGAGTGAGTTGATCAAGAACAAGGCCACCATGAGTGAGTTGATCAAGAACAAGGCCACCATGAGTGAGTTGATCAAGAACAAGGCCATGAGTGAGTTGATCAAGAACAAGGCCATGAGTGAGTTGATCAAGAACATGGCCACCATGAGTGAGTTGATCAAGAACAAGGCCATGAGTGAGTTGATCAAGAACAAGGCCATGAGTGAGTTGATCAAGAACAAGGCCACCATGAGTGAGTTGATCAAGAACAAGGCCATGAGTGAGTTGATCAAGAACAAGGCCATGAGTGAGTTGATCAAGAACAAGGCCACCATGAGTGAGTTGATCAAGAACAAGGCCACCATGAGTGAGTTGATCAAGAACAAGGCCATGAGTGAGTTGATCAATCATTTACCTCTCGTTCAATACAAAGAAGGAACAAAACTAGACAATAACACCATCTGCATACTTGAAAGTTATCATAAACATTAAGGAGGCCCACCTCGGTTTTTCCTCTCTCTCTCGGAGTTGTATCCATTCGGCCCATTCAGCCCATTTGTTTTAAGACGTTTATCCCCATCCAGGTATCGATTTTTTCCTGGCGAGCGGTAGCGAGCCAGCATATTATTAAAAATGTTTCTGATAGGCTAAATTTGTAAATTTGTCGATAGAAAAATTTCTCCGGCCATGCCGGTTTCTCCATATAATGCTGGCTCGCTATCGCTCGCCAGAAAGATACAGACACCTGGATGGGGATGAACGTCTTAAAACAGTAGGCTGAATGGAGTCGAATGGATACAACTCCGAGAGAGAGAGAGGAAAAACCGAGGTGGGCCCCCTTAATGTTCATGGAGAAATGGAGAAAGAGAGAAATTTAAAAGGAGAGAAAAAAAGGCAGGTGACCCCCCCCCCCTTAAACATTTGTGTCTAAATCCAAACAACAACACGGCCACCACGAGTGAGTTGATCAATCATTTACCTCTCGTACAATACAATGAATGGGAAATAAATGGGAAAAAAATACAAAAAAACAAAAAAACATGCAACCCTCTGCAATGACTGTGAGGAGAGTGGGTGTTGTCGGCTGGAGATGAAAGAGAAGATTTTTTTTTCATCCATCGTGATATCACCTCCCTCAAACAATGGACCCCAACGCCTTCCCCAGCGCCTTGCCTTGCCTTGCCCCCCCCCCCCCCCCCCCCCCTCTCTCTCTCTCTCTGATTAACCTAAATTCAGGGTCAGTGCACACTATTCTTTCCGTTTATTTCGGCCACGGGTATTTGACTTTCATCGCTGCCAAACGAGGCTTAAGGGGGGATTTCCACCTGGAGGATTTTTTTCTGGACCCCTTTCTCCCTCATGTTTAGCCCCATTACTTTTGAGATTTTAAGACGTTCGCCCCATTAGTTTGGCGATTTTAAGAACCATCGCCCCATTTCTGTCAATTTTAAGACCATTCATGCCATTTAGGTGTCGATTTTTTCCTGGCGAGCGATAGCGAGCCTGTAATTTAAGGGGAATCGGCCTTCGGCCGGGACATTTTTCTACCGAAAAATGTACAAATTTATCTTGAAAGGGGGTCTAGGGGGAGTAATTTTAAGTTTGATGGAAGTCTAGGGAATCAACTAAAAACCTCCCCTTAATGACAGTAATACACGAGAGCTTTTATAGTCAACATTCTATGATCACCATCTTTCTGGCAACATTTCTGGAATAGTTTGCACTGGTATCGGAAACTAGACTGATGATAATTATACTGGTATGCATTTAGGCAAAGGAAATATTTTAAAAGTTGACCTTCATTAGCTGCCAGACCAGTGTTGAGGATGAATGTTGAGGGAAAAACGTTCGTGTGATACCGGCTTTAAGGGGATATCTCCACTTGAGGGATTTTTTTCTTGACCCCTTTCTCTCACATGTTTAGCCCCATTGCTTTTGATATTATAAAACGTTTTCCCCATTAGTTTAGCGATTTTAAGAACTTTCACCCCATATTAAGACCTTTCGTGCAAGTCAGGTGTCGATTTTATCCTGGCGAGCGATAGCGAGCCTGTAATTTAAGAGGAACCGGCCTTCGGCCGGGACATTTCCTACCGAAAAATTTACAAATTTATCTTGAAAGGGATTCAAGGGGGCGTAATTTTAAGCTTGATGGAGGTCTAGGGAACAAACTAAATACCTCCCCTTAAAGATATAACCGTCGCCCTCTGTACTGTAATATCTGTTGATTTATAAGTAGAATTTCTATAAAACAAAATTAAAAGTCCTCCAAATCATAATACATCTTTGTCCTCTAATTCAGGCAAGTAAATAGATAACAAGAACAAGGTCTCGAGTCCTGGAATGAATCATATTATCTCCCGTGCAATAAAACATGACAATATAACGCTTGGCCAAAATCCGCTGACAACCCTTCACCAGAATATCCACTCAAAACAGGACCATGATACGTTTTCCACGGTTCCCGGGCATCTCAACCAGTAGACCATTTCAACCAGTAGCTCTCAACCAGTGCCAAATCAACCAAGACCAACCAAACCAGTGTCAAGATATAGTACTAACCTAACCTAACTTAACCCTACCTAACCGTATTGGTTGATTTTAATACTGGTTGAGAGCTACTGGTTGAAATGGTCTACTGGTTGAGTTGTCCGGTCACCGTTTTCCACCAATTTCCATGATATTAAAGGGTGATTTTTGTTTGCTTTTGTATATTTTCTGGCCCCCCTTCTCCTTCATATTTAGCCCCATTAGTTTTCCGATTCTAAGACGTTCGGTCCATTAGTTTGCCGATTATTAAGACCTTTCACGCCATTTCTGTGTCAATATTAAGACCTTTCGTGCCATTTAGGAATCTATTTTTTTCTGGCGATCGATAGCGAGCCTGTAATTTAGGAACGCCTTTGGCCGGAACAAATATATTTCGAAGGGGGGGGGGGGGGGGGGGTATTTTCTAAAGCTTGATGGAGGTCTTGGGAGAAAACTAAAACAAATATAATAATTACTAAATCAATACATGATCAAATAAATATATAGAAATAAATACAAACTTCACCGTAAATTGGTTTACACGGATATTCTCTCTCTCTCTCTTTTTTTTTCTTTCTTTCTGTCTTTCTTTCTCTCTTTCTTGCTTTGTTTTTTGTTCTCTCTCTCTCTTTTTCTTTCTTTCTGTCTTTTTCTTTATCTTTCTTTCTTTGTTTTTTGTTCTCTCTCTCGCTGTTTTTCTTTCTTTCTGTCTTTCTTTCTCTTTCTTTCTTTGTTTTTTGTTCTCTCTCTCTCCCTCTCTCTTTTTTCTTTCTTTCTGTCTTTCTTTCTTTCTCTTTCTTTCTTTGTTTTTTGTTCTCTCTCTCTCTCTCTCTCGCGTTGACCCCCTGTAACCAACCTTTTAACCCCTTCAGCACCATGTGACGCCTTTTTACCTCTGATTCTGGCTAAAGTTAGACAATTGTATGCAGTTTAAGGGGGGTCACAGGCTTTGTTCTCTCTTTCTCTGGCTTGTATCCATTCGGCCCCATTCAGCCTACTGTTTTAAGACGTTTATTCCCATTTAGGTGTCAATATTTTTTTGGCGAGCGTTAGCGAGCCAGCACATTTATATATATATATATATATATATTCTTTTTACAGCAAGCTAATTTGTACATTTTTCGATAGAAAAATGTCTCCGGTGAAGCCTGATTTCACCATACAATGCTGGCTCGCTATCGCTCGCCAGGAAGAAATCGACACCTGGATGGGGATAAACATCTTGAAACAGTTGGCTGAATGGGGCCGAATGGATACAAGCCAGAGAAAGAGACACAAGGAGAAAAAGAGAAAGACAAAAGCCGGTGACCCCCCTTAAGACGTACCTATGTTATGCAGAGGGTTGACGGAGATCGTATTAACCCCTTTGAGTCCTAGAGGTAGATTATAAGCTAACGAAAATCATCTCATGGTAACTATACCCTCTTCCAAGTAAGTAGGCGAAAACGCTTGCACATTAACCTCTATGGGCCTAACTTACAAACGAATGGAGTAATCGAGCTAATATTTATACCATTTGGGAAGAGTCAGCCAAGGAATAGGTAAGAAAAACGAATGGAGTAATCGCGCAAATATTTATACCATTTGGGAAGAGTCAGCCAAGGAATAGGTATGAAAATGTACAGCCCATTTGCTCTTGCCCATTTGTGGACTACTAATTTGGAACAGGGTATAGTATTGATGAAATGTACGTCATGGTGCTGAAGGGGTTAAGGGGGGATGGAATGCCTTTTCTGGCTCTCCTTCTCCATCATGGTTAGCTCCATTAGTTCTTAGAATATTAGATGTTCGCCCCATTTGCTTGGCTAATTTCAAATCTTTCACTTCATTTGTTGCCAATATTAAGACCTTCCATGCACTTTTGGTGTCTATTTTTTCCTGGCGAGCAATAGCGAGCCTGTAATTTAAGAGGAAACAGCCTTTGGCCGGGACATTTTTGTATCGAAAAATGTATAATTTATCTTAGTGTCTTGGGGTGTTTTTTAAAGTTTGATGTAGTAAGAGTCTAGGGAGAAAACTAATTAAATATAAACAAGATAAATTAACAACCAAATATATACGACTATCCACCCTTAAATGCGTCGTCACAGGAGTACATTTAGCGGCGACAATTATCGGATACAATCAATCGGAGCAAAGCCGGTGTGTCACGCAACCCCTTATACAGTTAGGAGGGGGGCCACCGGCTTTTTTTTATATCTTTCCTTTTCTCTCTTTCCCTGGCTTGTATCCGTTCGGCCCCATTAAGCCAAATGTTTGAAGACGTTTATCCCCATCCAGGTGTCGATTTCTTCCTGGCGAGAGATAGCTAGCCAGCATTGTATGGAGAAATCCGGCTTCGCCGGAGAAATTTTTCTATCGAAAAATGTACAAATTTAGCTTGCTGTCAAAACAAATATATATATATGCTGGCTCGCTACCGCTGGCCAGGAAAATATTGACACCTGGATGGGGGTAAACGTCTTAAAACAGTAGGCTGAATGGGGCGAATAGATACAAGCCAAAGAGAGAGGGAGAGAAAGAGAAAAAAAGCTAGGTGGGTTCCCTTAACCAGGCTTAACGTATCAGAGTCAAATATAACGTCTTGATGGTGTAATGGTTTGAGTGTGTAGGTTCTGTATGTGATATCCTAGGTTCGAATCCTGCGAGAATCACGTGCTTGCATTAATTTAATTTGCATCGTTATTGGTGTTAAGAACGATGTTTAAAATATTATACTGAAAACAAATCTTATTTCTGGCCTTTCTCCCCTGTAAAGGTCTCGAAATCAAGAGCACAATTTTATTTTAAGACTTTACAAATTTTACATAATTGACAATTTTACCAACACACTTAAATTCGTTAGATGCGGATATCACCTCACAAATTATGTTTATGAGGCTACCATTTTGTATATTTTTCAGTAGTAAAAGTTCCCCACCGGACAGGCTCACTATCGCTCACCAGGAAAAAATCGACACCAGAATGGCATGAAAGGTCATAATATTAACAAAGAAATTGGGTGAAAGGTCTTAAAATCACCAAATTAATGGGCCGAACGTCTTAAAATATCAAAACTAATGGGGCTACACATGAGGGAGAAGGGGGCCAGAACACTTCCAGAGTTGAAAAGATTGACAGGGCCAAAATCAAGGGACGTTCGAGTCAAAATGGCTGGACACACATATTTTGAAGCAATTTAAGTCATAGGAAGAGGGAAAGACTGATTCTGGTTCAGAGATCAGCTGTTGAATAGAAGAAAGATTGAGAATAACGTTTCACTCTTGGGTTGGAGAGTTGCACAGAGTAGGGGTGGGACTGTGTTGCAAGACGGGTGGTGCTACGTGCTCTACGAAGAGGGGGTGGTATGCACTGAGAGAGCTCCGAGGAACACTGATTATTGTAATAGCGGTAGAATATTGAAAGAGATGCAACATTGCGGCGTAAAGTTATCGCTACACTAAACAAGCATACTACACTTCGTTCCAAAAAAAAAAAAAAAAAAAAAAACACACACACACACACACACACACACACACACACACACACACCTCTTAAGGGGAGATGGTTAACTTTTAGAGCGATTGTTGCATGTATTCATTATTTGTCTAGTTTCCTCCCTAGACCTCCATAAAATTAAAAAAAAAACATCCATTAGATCCCCCTTCTACATTAATTTGTACATTTGTCGGTAGAAATGTTTTCCAACAATACAGGCTCACTATCGTTCGCCAGGGAAAAAATCGACACCTAATTAGCACGAAAAGTCTAAATATTGACGAAGAAATGGGTCGAAAGGTCTTAAAATCGCCAAACTAATGGGGCAAACATCTTAGCATCTGAAAACTAATGGGGCTAACCATGAGGGAGAAAGTGGTCCAGATAACCGGCCCATCTCCCCTTAAAGTACGGTAGCAACTATTATGGTTTCAACTTTGGGGGGAGACACTTGCTACAGGTAGCTTTGCTTTTTGCCTACTTCATAAGCATTAAGGGGAGATTTCCACCTGGAGGATTTTTTTCTGAACCTCTTTCTCCCTCATGTTTATCCCCATTGCTTTTGAGATTTTAAGACGTTCGCCCTAGTAGTTTAGACATTTTAAAACATTTTGCCCCATTTCTGTCAATTTTAAGACCTTTCGTGCCATTAAGGTGTCGATTTTTTCCTGGCGAGCGATAGCGAGCCTGTAATTTAAGAGCAACCGGCCTCCGGCCGGGACATTTTTCTACCGAAAAATGTACAAATTTATCTTGAAAGGGGGTCTAGGGGGTTAATTTTAAGCTTGATGAAAACGTAGGGAACAAACTAAATACCTCCCCTTAACCTTTAACAAACTAAATACCTCCCCTTAACCTTTAACAAACTAAATACCTCCCCTTAAGAAAAATAAAATAAAATAAATATAAAAATATATTAAAACACCGGAAGTTTGAACGGTGCAGTGGTCGCGAGTTACTTTAACCCCTTCTGTACCGGCGACGTTATATTTAGGTTGTTCTGGCTATATGGAGACGCTTGTGTGTGCAGCTTAAGGGGAGGTTTTCAATGTGTTTCCTACTCCTCCAGCAATCTTAAAATGTCACCCCCTTGACCCCCTTTCAAGATAAATTTGTACATTTTTCGGTAGAAAAATGTCTCGGCCGGAGGCCGATTGCTCTTAAATTACAGGCTCGCTATCGCTCGCCAGGATAAAATCGACACCTAAATGGCACGAAAGGTCTTAAAATTGACAGAATGGGACGGAAATTCTTAAAATCACCAAGCTAATGGGGCAAACGTCTTAATATCTCAAAAGCAATGGGGCTAAACATGAGGGAGAAAGGGGTCAAGGAAAAAGTCCCTCAAGTGGATATCTCCCCTTAAGAAGGATCTGTGGTAGTAAAAAGGGTTGAGTGAGACAGTTCGCAGACTGTTGATTGCTGGAGGTCCCCTTTTTAAACTCCAACAGTAGCCAGAACAAAACTGAAATGACGGTGCCGGTACGGAAGGGGTTAAAGGGAGGCGGACCGTTTTTCAGGACCCCCTTCTCCCTAATGTTTAGCCCCACTAGTTTTGAGATTATAAGACGTTCGGCCCATTAGTTTAGTGATTTTTAACACCTTTCGCCCCATTTCGTTGTCAATGTTAAGACCTTTCGCGTCATTTAGGTGTCGATTATTTCCTGGCGAGCGATAACGAGCCTGCAATTTTAGGAGGAACCGGCCTTCGGCCGCAACATTTTTCTACCGAAAAATGTACAAATTTATCTTGAAGGGGGGTCTAGGGGGTGTTTTTTTTTTAGCTTGATGGAGGTCTAGGGAGGAAACTAAAAAAATATATGAATAAATGAATGAATAGACCAAACAAACGGTCCGTCTCCCCTTAACGGTGCCGCAATAGAAATGGAAAGTTGGCACCCGCTGAAGTGAGTGATCCATATACGGCCACCACCGACAACATGACTCACACAGCCACCACCACCACCACCAACACCACCGACAACATGACTCACACAGCCACCACCACCACCACCAACACTCGGCCGACACCAACACCCGCTGAAGTGAGTGATCCATATACGGCCACCACCGACAACATGACTCACACAGCCACCAACACCAACACTCGGCCGACACCAACACTTTAACGCCAGCTTATTTTGCATTGATGGAGTTTTTTCTGGTTTTATTTTTGGACCCCCTTTTTCCCTCATGTTTAACCCCATTAGTTATGAGATCTTAAGACGTTTGCCACGTTGGTTTGGCAATTTTAAGACCTATAACCCCATTCCTTTGTCAATATTAAGAATTTTCAGGTCATTTAGGTGTCGATGTTTTCCAGGGGAGCGATAGCGAGCCGGTAATTAAAGAGGTTCCGGCCTTCGGCCACATGTACAAATATATCTAGAAGGGGGATCTTGAGAAAGTGTATGTATGTGTGTATGTGTGTGTGTGTGTGTGTGTATGTGTGTGTGTGTGTTTTTTTTTTTTTTTTTTTTTATGGAGGTTTAGAGAGGAAACTAAAAAATAATAAATATATAAATAAATCGACCATATATGAAAATAAATTATCCCTTAGGACGTTGGACCTGATTAGCTTGATAATTGGACATTTCACACTATTCAGGTGTCTATTATTTTCTGAGCGAGCGATAGCGAGCCTGCAATTAGCTGTATTCCAACAACCAATCAACGACAAAAGTAGAATAAGACCAGGCTGATTTCGGCAGTCTTAATATTTCGTATATAAAACTCTGCAACCATGTACATTTCCAAGAATTATTACATTATATAGTACGGATGTATTATTACATTACATAGTACGGATGTATTATTACATTACATAGTACGGATGTATTATTACATTACATAGTACGGATGTATTATCGCGAATACCAAAAATATATTAATATTAATAATAAACCAAGAGGTAATATGAACCGAATTTGTGGTCATGCCATCGAAATTTCGTCAACGGCCGAAGGTCGGTTTCACCTAACGTACACAAAGAAATGGGGCGAAAGGTCTTAAAATCGAACGACAAACTAATGGGCCGAACGTCTGGAAATCTGAAAACTAATGAGGCTAAACATGAGGGAGAAGGGGGACCAGACAAAACAACCATCTCCCCTTAAAGGTGGTGTCACACGAAGGCAGGTATCCGATGCTGTAGTCCATTCATTATAGGTAGGCCAGGAATCGTGAACCCTAACCTCCCTAACTCACAAAGGGGCTAGAGCAAATGGGCTGTACATTTCCACACGTATTTATTTCCTGGCCGATTCTTCCCAAATGGTAGAAAAGTATTAGCTCGATTACGGTACTGTTGTGTTTGAGTTATAAAGGTTAGTCGGTAAGATTGTTGACCTATCTATAATACAAAGGAAGGCAAGCAACTACAGACCTACTGGTCCTTACTAGACTGTTTTAACAAACAATTGCCACATCCATCAACTGAAGGGCTTCAACTCCAGAAAGACTGTGGTCAGAAACCTATATTATAGTAGGCTACATGTACGATACTAAAATGGTCACATTACTCGGGCACAAACGCAGTTAGTCGCGGGTTCATGGCAAGATATTTGTCAAGGCGATTTTTGAATGTTTGGGGTGTGTGGCACTCTACAACACTTCTAGGCAATTTATTCCATAAGTTGAACACTGTTGAAAAAGAAGAGTTTCTCTTTGTGTGAATGAAACGCCTTTCCGACAATTTTGTAACCATTATTTCTTGTGTAATTTGAGTTATCTAGTGTGAAGTACTTACTTGCATCCATGTTGCCATGGCCTTTGATAATTTTAAAAACTTGGATCAGGTCCCCTCTTATTTTTCAGTTTGTCAAGGTAAATAGGTTTAACTCTTTTAGTCGTTCCTCATATGGTTTGTTTATTAGTCGAGTAATCGTTTTAGTTACTCTCCGTTGTACTCTCTCTAGTTTTTCAATGTCTTTATATAGTATGGCGACTAAAACTGGACACAAACATGAACAGGGTATAGGCTTTGAGGCATTTTATCAGATTCAAAACATAATCATGAAAAGACAGTTACTGGCATACGTCTATTCCCACGTTCACACTAAGTTTTGTAGCTAAAAATCAGGAACAGTGCTTTGAAACACGAATAAATCTCCCAAATACTTGAAAAACTACTAATAAATTATTGCGCATACCATACCTGGAAGTCTCTAGATCACCCCCTCTCGCCCCCTGACCCCAAGCCCCCCTCCTCCCCCACCCCAGACATTTCAAGGAGGTGCATCATTTTACTTTCTAGCCGAACCTCCAATCAGGATATCAGATCAGGGCTTCATTAATCTCAGTGTTAGTCAGATCATTTGCCAAGGGTGTTGTGTGTGTGTGTGTGTGTGTGTGTGTGTGTGTGTGTGTGTGTGTGTGTGTGTGTGTGTGTGTGTGTGTGTGTGTGTGTGTGTGTGTGTGTGTGTGTGTGTGTGTGTGTGTGTGTGTGTGTGTGTGTGTGTGTGTGTGTGTGTGTGAGAGCCAGATCATTTGCCAAGGGTGTTGTGTGTGTGCGTGTGTTAGTCAGATAATTTTCCAAGGGTGTGTGTATGAATCATCGGCAGGCAAAACTTGTATATATAATACGTGAATAAAGGACACAAAAGGCAAAGCTGCCTGTATCAAGTCTCCCCTAAAGTTGAAAGGGTGAGAGAAAACCAAATCAATGTACGTTAGTCAAAATACCTGGACACACGGAGCTAGAAGCATTTTAAGTCATAAGATGAGGGAAAGACAACTTGAGAGTGAGAGTTCCAAAGCTTACTTGTTGAACAGAAAAATAATTTCGGTTCACTCTTGGGCTAGAGAGTTGCATGTGTTGAAAGGCGGGTGCCCTCCACTCTCCGTAAGGGAGGAGGTATACACTGAGAAAGCTGTGAAGAACACTGATTATTGTAATATCGGTAGAAGAGTGAGAGATGCAACATTGCGGGGTGTATAGAGAGATTGTAGGTAATTAGTAAGAAACAGTACACAAACGCAGACACACACGCATTGCATATACGTGGTCACATACAGATACATGCATGCGATCATAAATACACTTACATGCTCATTCAGAGCGAGAGCGAGAGCGAGAGCGAGAGCGAGAGAGAGAGAGAGAGAGAGAGAGAGAGAGAGATACTATCGAGGGAGTCATGTAATGGTATAATCATAAGCACTTACTTCAATGACTTGGCAAACATGTACTACCCAAAAGTCCACGGTAGTCACACTTATCATATCGCATTACCGAGGTAATCCTATCGGGCATGGAAGCATACATTCCATTCTCTTTCTCTCAGACTAATGCTAAAAAATCTTGGTTTACTCACGCCTGTTCTACTGCTGTCCGCAATAAGGAGGAAGCATTCAAACGGTACCGACGCCTTAAAACTCAAGACTCTCATTCTTCATATGTTTCTGCCCGGAATCAAGCCAAATCTGTTCTTCGACTTGCCAAACACTCTTTCATCAATAATAAATGCACTGAACTATCCAACTCTAGCTCTTCCCAAGATTTCTGGCATCTAGCCAAAAACCTCTCCAACAATTTCTCTTCCTCGTCTTTCCCTCACCTTTCCCATTCTGATGGCACAACCATCACTTCTTCCTCTGACAAAGCTAAACTCTTCGCTCAAACTTTTGCTAGAAACTCCACCTTGGATGATTCCGGTGCTATTCCTCCCTCTCCACCCTCCTCCCTCTTACTTATGCCTAATATCCTAATCTCTTCTAAAGATGTACTTCTACCCTCTCTGGGCTTAATACTAATAAGGCGTACGATCCGGACGGTGTTCCTCCTGTTGTTCTCAAAAACTGTGCTTCTGTGCTGACTCCCTGCCTAGGCAAACTCTTTCGTCTCTGTCTATCCTCCAACATCTTCCCTTCATGCTGGAAGTTTGCTCACATTCAACCTGTCCCAAAGAAGGGTGACCACTCTCAACCCTCCATCTATCGTCCAATTGCTCTCATCTCTTGTCTTTCTAAAGTTTTTGAAACTATTCTTGCTTCCAAATTTCTTAAGCATTTCTCTTCTCCTAATCTGCTCTCAGATCGCCAGTATGGCTTCCTCAAGGGTCGCTCTACTGGTGATCTTCTTTCATATCTTACTAACTCTTGGTCATCCTCCTTTCGGGACTTCGGTGAGACTTTTTCTATTGCACTAGACATATCAAAAGCCTTCGATAGAGTCTGGCATAAATCTTTAATTTCTAAACTACCCTCCTTCGGTTTCTATCCCTCCATCTGTGCCTTTGTCTCTAATTTCCTTTCCGGCCATTCCATAGCCGCGGTTGTGGACGGCCATTGTTCACTTCCTCACCCTATAAACTCCGGTGTTCCTCAGGGCTCTGTCCTATCTCCTATTCTTTTTCTAATTTTATAAATGATCTCCTCAACTGTACCTCAATTCCCATCCATTCATACGCAGACGACTCCACCTTACACTACTCCATTAGTTTTTCAGAACGCCCCAGCCAGCAATCCCTCAACGACAAACGTAATGAAGCCATAGAACTCTTAAATTATGATCTAAATACTATCTCCAATTGGGGCAGAGAAAACCTTGTTACCTTTAATGCTTCCAAAACCCAATTTCTCCATCTATCTACCCGTAAGGAACTCCCAGCGGACTATCCCTTATTCTTCAACAATACAAAAATCAATCCTTCATCTTCTCTCAATATTCTTGGTGTCTCCTTTTCTTCTGCTCTCAGTTGGAAGGACCATATTACCAGTCTTGCTAAGGCAGCCTCCCAGAAGCTGGGTGTGCTCAACCGCCTTAGGGGGTTCTTTTCCCCTGCACAGCTTCTTGCTCTGTACAGGGGCATAGTGCGTCCTTGTATTGAGTATTGTTCACATGTGTGGGGAGGTTCCTCTCACACCGCTCTCCTAGACAAAGTTGAAAGGAAGGCCTTTTGTATCATTAACTCCCGTCCACTCACCAACTCTCTGCAATCTCTCTCTCTCCGCCGCAATGTTGCATCTCTCTCGCTATTCTATCGCTACTATAATAATCAGTGTTCCTCAGAGCTATCCCAGTGCATACCACCTCCTTTACGTAGGGCACGTGGTACCCGTCTTGCAACTCAATCCCACCCCTACTCTGTGCAACTCTCCAACCCAAGAGTGAAACGTTACGCTCAAACTTTCTTCTACTCAACAGCGGAGCTCTGGAACTCTCTCCCAGAATCAGTCTTTCCCTCTTCCTATGACTTAAATTGCTTCAAACTCAGTGTGTCCAGGCATTTTGGCTCGAACGTCCCTTGATTTTGGCCCTGTCACTCTTTCAACTATGGGGGAGGCACTCGCTATAGGCAGTTCTGCCTTTTGCCTCCCTCAATCACATAACACCCATACTTCTACTATAGGATTTTTAAGGGGGTCACAAGCTTTATTTCTCTCCTTTTCTCTCTTTCTCTGGCTTGTATCTATTTGACCCCATTCAGCCTACTTTTCTTAAGACGTTTACCCCCATCCAGGTGTCAATATTTTCCTGGCGAGCGGTAGAGGGCCATCATATATATATTTTTATTTTGATAGCAAGCTAAATTTGTACATTTTTCGATAGAACAAATTTCTCCGGCGAAGCCGGATTTCTCCATACAATGCTGGCTCACTATCGCTCGCCATGAAGATGGGGATAACAGTTTTAAAACAGTTGGCTGAATGGGGCTGAATGGGGCCGAACGGATACAAGCCAGGGAAAGAGAAAGGAGAGAAAGATAAAAAAAGCCGGTGACCCCCCTTAAGGTGAAATTAACCCCTTGAGGATCATCAGGTATGTTGACAGTCTATTCTAGCTAACATTAGACGATTATATTCTAGCTAACATTAGACGATTATATTCTAGCTAACATTAGACGATTATATTCTAGCTAACATTAGACGATTATATTCTAGCTAACATTAGACGATTATATTCTAGCTAACATTAGACGATTATATTCTAGCTAACATTAGACGATTATATTCTAGCTAACATTAGACGATTATATTCTAGCTAACATTAGACGATTATATTCTAGCTAACATTAGACGATTATATTCTAGCTAACATTAGACGATTATATTCTAGCTAACATTAGACGATTATATTCTAGCTACATTAGACGATTATATTCTAGCTAACATTAGACGATTATATTCTAGCTAACATTAGACGATTATATTCTAGCTAACATTAGACGATTATATTCTAGCTAACATTAGACGATTATATTCTAGCTAACATTAGACGATTATATTCTAGCTAACATTAGACGATTATATTCTAGCTAACATTAGACGATTATATTCTAGCTAACATTAGACGATTATATTCTAGCTAACATTAGACGATTATATTCAGCTAACATTAGACGATTATATTCTAGCTAACATTAGACGATTATATTCTAGCTAACATTAGACGATTATATTCTAGCTAACATTAGACGATTATATTCTAGCTAACATTAGACGATTATATTCTAGCTAACATTAGACGATTATATTCTAGCTAACATTAGACGATTATATTCTAGCTAACATTAGACGATTATATTCTAGCTAACATTAGACGATTATATTCTAGCTAACATTAGACGATTATATTCTAGCTAACATTAGACGATTATATTCTAGCTAACATTAGACGATTATATTCTAGCTAACATTAGACGATTATATTCTAGCTAACATTAGACGATTATATTCTAGCTAACATTAGACGATTATATTCAGCTAACATTAGACGATTATATTCTAGCTAACATTAGACGATTATATTCTAGCTAACATTAGACGATTATATTCTAGCTAACATTAGACGATTATATTCTAGCTAACATTAGACGATTATATTCTAGCTAACATTAGACGATTATATTCAGCTAACATTAGACGATTATATTCTAGCTAACATTAGACGATTATATTCTAGCTAACATTAGACAATTATATTCTAGCTAACATTAGACGATTATATTCTAGCGAACATTAGACGATTATATTCTAGCTAACATTAGACGATTATATTCTAGCTAACATTAGACGATTATATTCTAGCTAACATTAGACGATTATATTCTAGCTAACATTAGACGATTATATTCTAGCTAACATTAGACGATTATATTCTAGCTAACATTAGACGATTATATTCTAGCTAACATTAGACGATTATATTCTAGCTAACATTATACGATTATATTCTAGCTAACATTAGACGATTATATTCTAGCTAACATTAGACGATTATATTCAGCTAACATTAGACGATTATATTCTAGCTAACATTAGGCGATTATATTCTAGCTAACATTAGACGATTATATTCAGCTAACATTAGACGATTATATTCTAGCTAACATTAGACGATTATATTCAGCTAACATTAGACGATTATATTCTAGCGAACATTAGAAGATTATATTCTAGCTAACATTAGACGATTATATTCAGCTAACATTAGACGATTATATTCAACTAACATTAGACGATTATATTCTAGCTAACATTAGACGATTATATTCAGCTAACATTAGACGATTATATTCTAGCGAACATTAGACGATTATATTCTAGCTAACATTAGACGATTATATTCTAGCTAACATTAGACGATTATATTCTAGCTAACATTAGACGATTATATTCTAGCTAACATAAGCCTACGTGAGTTGCAGTTGGGATGTGTGTACATGCTTAGATTGATATGCAGGATTCGAAGTTGCATAATAAATCGTCCACCATTCGTTAACTGTCTTCGTGGTGCGATGCATAAGGTGTTGATTTTCGGTGTGAGCATCCTGGATTCGAATCCACGGACTGCCACATGTGTTTGTAAAATTTCATTAATCGATTTTAGGAGTATAGTTGGTTGTTGGAAGGAACATAATAATTGATATTGGTTCAGGGGTAATTTATCGAGAGGACTTCCTAGTGGTTAAGGCCCCATTAATTGCTCTTTCCATTCACATATGCATAGCCTACGTGAGTTGCAGTTGGGATGTGTGTACATGCTTAGATTGATATGCAGGATTCGAAGTTGCATAATAAATCGTAGGCAGTGTCCACCATTCTTTAACTGTCTTCGTGGTGCGATGCATAAGGTGTTGATTTTCGGTGTGAGCATCCTGGATTCGAATCCACGGACTGCCACATGTGTTTGTAAAATTTCATTAATCGATTTTAGGAGTATAGTTGGTTGTTGGAAGGAACATAATAATTAGACGATTATATTCTAGCTAACATTAGACGATTATATTCTAGCTAACATTAGAAGATTATATTCAACTAGAGTGAAATTGAGGGAACTAAAGAGTTAATGGAGTGTTTATCTACACCTGATTGGCACGAAAGGTGTTAATACTGGCAAATAAATGGGGCGAAAGGTCTTAAAATCGCCAAACGAATGCGGCGAAAGTCTTAAAATCTCAAAACTACTGAAGCAAAACATGAGGGAGAAGGGGGTCCTGGGAAAATATAACGTCCCTTATCTTCATAAACAGGCCCTAAAAATGAAATTATACTGTATTTGAGAGGGATGCCTAGGGCTCAAATCTGATATATATATATATATATATATATATATAAATATATATATATATAATTATATATATATATATATATATATATAGGTACAGTCATGGTCAAGAGTACTATAATATATTAATTATAATTAGGCCAAAAATCCTAACCACTCATTTCTATAACTCAAAAGAAACGACCAGAGTAATCTAGCTAATATTTCTGGAGCAGGTATAAACCTCCAGGTATAGGTATACATTTGGGGGGTCTTGGGGACTCTGGTCGTACGGTACGGTCTTCCTGAATTTAAGGTGGGCTTAAGGGGAGATATCCACTTGAGGGACTTTTTTCTTGACCCCTTTCTCCCTCATGTTTAGCCCCATTGCTTTTGAGATTTTAAGACGTTTGCCCCATTAGTTTGGTGATTTTTAAGAATTTCCGCCCCATTCTGTCAATTTTAAGACCCTTCGTGCCATTCAGGTGTCGATTTTATCCTGGCGAGCGATAGCGAGCCTGTAATTTAAGAGTAATCGGCCTTCGGCCGGGACATTTTTCTACCGAAAAATGTACAAATTTATCTTGAAAGGGGGTCAAGGGGGTGAAATTTTAAGATTGCTGGAGGAGTAGGAAACAAACTAGAAACCTCCCCTTAATAATCATCATGGGTCGATAGCCTCTAACAACCTAACTAGATGTAGTAATAGTCCTAATATATTTTAACAACCTAACTGATGTAGTAATAGTCCTAATATATTCTAACAACCTAACTGATGTAGTAATAGTCCTAATATATTTTAACAACCTAACTAGATGTAGTAATAGTCCTAATATATTTTAACAACCTAACTAGATGTAGTAATAGTCCTAATATATTTTAACAACCTAACTAGATGTAGTAATAGTCCTAATATATTTTAACAACCTAACTAGATGTAGTAATAGTCCTAATATATTTTAACAACCTAACTAGATGTAGTAATAGTCCTAATATATTTTAACAACCTAACTAGATGTAGTAATAGTCCTAATATATTCTAACAACCTAACTAGATGTAGTAATAGTCCTAATATATTTAAACAGGGCATTATTAAGGCAGAACACGCCTTCCGAAGTTGAATACAAACGTGTGCCAGAACTTAAGACATATTGAACATACTAGACACCATACTGTAAAGGTTAAGGGGAGGTATTTAGTTTGTTCCCTAGACCTCCATC
The DNA here is from genome assembly GCA_032716605.1 of Paralithodes platypus. NCBI lineage: Eukaryota > Metazoa > Arthropoda > Malacostraca > Decapoda > Lithodidae > Paralithodes > Paralithodes platypus. The sequence continues at coordinate 62,586,960 of CM064573.1, forward strand.
AAGCTTAAAATTACACCCCCTTGAGTCTCTTTCAAGAAAAATGTGTACATTTTTCGGTAGAAAAATGCCGGTTCCTCTTAAATTACAGGCTCGCTATCGCTCGCCAGGATAAAATTGACACCTGAATTGCACGAAAGGTCTTAATATGGGGTGAAAGTTCTTAAAATCGCTAAACTAATGGGGCAAACATTTTATAATATCAAAAGCAATGGGGCTAAACATGAGGGAGAAAGGGGGTCAAGAAAAAGAAAAAAATCCCTCGAGTGGAGATCTCCCCTTAACACACTGCCATCATTACCAGTACCCCCTTCACTATTGCAGTCCAATCAATTATCACCATTGCCACACGGTGCAGAAAAAGTGGCCGCCGGAGAGGAGGCCGCAACTAGTCCACAACTCCATTCATATATAAGGGGGGGTGGGGGTGGGTGGGGGGGGGACCGGATTTATTGGTTTATTTATTTATATTTATATTATTTTGTTTTAGTGTCCTTTCAAGCCCTCCATCAAGCTTTAAAAAGCGTCCCAAGATAAATGTATACATTTTTCGGTAGAAAAATGTACCGACCAAAGGCCAGTTCCTTCAATATTCAAAGCTCGCTATCGCTCGCCAAAAAAAACCCACGACACCTAAATGGCACGAAGGGTCTTATTATAGACAGCAAAATTATGCAAAGTCTTAAAATCGCCAAACTAATAGGCCGAATATCTTAAAATCTCAAAACTAATGGGGCTAAAGATGAGGGAAAAGGGGGGGGGGGGGGCATAAAAAGTGGCCGCCAGAGAGAGGGCCGCAACTAGACCTGAACTCCATTCATATTGCATCAGGTGTTGCACAAACCAACAGATCCCATTCAGTATAATAACGTGTTTTAATTAGTCCACAACTTCATTCATAATGCTCTTTGTTCTTTCTTTCCTTCTCTCTTCATTCTTAGAGACCTCTCACCTCCCCAAACTGTCTATCCCCATTCAACTTTAACTAACTTTCATATTGCACTAGTTGTTGCTAAACCCAACATATCTCATTCAGTACAATATATTCTACAACTACAACTAATCCACACTTTCATAATACATTAGTAGTTACCAAACCCAACATATCCCATTCAGTAACTTGCCTTAGCTAACACAATACATCCCATTCAGTATAATATATGCTTCACAGTGCTTTCAGTACCTAATATATCCCATTCAAAGGCTGCCTGGAATGCCGCCATTGGTGAAACCATATTCCGATGGATTACTCATTCTTTAAAATGCATTAGCTGTGTGTGTGTGTGTGTGTGTGTGTGTGTGTGTGCGTGCGTGCGTGTGTGCGTGTGTGTGTGTGTGTGTGTGTGTGTGTGTGTGTGTGTGTGTGTGTGTGTGTATGATTGCATGTATGTAAGTATGTTTGCATGCATGCATGTAAGAATGTACCGGTACAGTATGTACACCAGGCAAGGTTTTCAACTGACCCAGTGGTATTTGTAGTTATGCCATTATAGAGTAATGAAGTATAGTAATGGCAGATGAAGTACGGTAAACAGAATCACCCTACCCATTATTATATTTGTAAAAGTCTTAAATACCATAAATAAAATATGCCTTGGGCAAGCTGGAAATCTTGCCGACTATACGTATGTACTGTATGTTATGCATGCATGTATATACAATACGGTGAACATTATTCACATTATTTAGGCTAGGGTGATCTAAGGTGTTGTCGGAAGCTACCAACTTGGCGCACAACCACGAGGACCCAGATTCGAACCCGAACATGTGGGGATGTTTGGAAAGTCTATTTACAACGGCTGCCTCTTTTCACCTATTAGTAAATGGAACTAGACATTTGTGACGTCCCATCTGAGGTAATATGTACCCACCGTTGGTGAACTTATAATTATTTACATTATCATCATTTATGTGCATGAAGGATACAAAAGGCAAAGATGCCTGTAACAGGTGTTTCCCCCAAAGTGGAAAGAGTGATACAGAACTTTTATTTTCAGATGTATGTATATAATGTTGTTTCTGGTCGGGCTCTGTCTCGAGTCGGCCATCCCCAGCTGCGGGGTATTGTGCCCGAGTACATACATACAACCATAATAATAATTGCACTTACCATCCCACTTACTGTGATTGAAGATAGACACTAAACTTGCACTGTCCACTTTATTTGACCAGTCAGTGGTATGGCTATATTGCCTTTCGTGTCACGTACCTGGAAACGAAACAAACAAGTACATTAAATCCTGGGTCAGGAAGCACGTTAGAGGAATATTAACAGTATATTAAGGGGAGGTTTTAAGTTTCTTCCCTAGACCTCCATCAAGCTTATAATTACACCCCCTAGACCTCCTTTCAAGATCAATTTGTAAATTTTTCGGTAGAAAAATGTCCCGACCGGAAGCCGTATCCCCTCCAATTACAGGCTCGCTATCGCTCGCCAGGAAAAAATCAACACCTGTAAGTGGCACGAAAGGTCTTAAAATTGACAAAAATTAGGTGAATATTCTTAAAATCGTCAAACTAATGGACCGAATGCCTTAAAATCTCAAAAGCAATGGGGCTAAACATGAGGGAGAAAGCGGTTCAGAAGAAAATCCCTCCAGTGGAAATCTCCCCTTAAAACGTAGTCGTAACTTATCGTAAAGGGGTTGACTTTGATATCAGGAGGTGACATTGATCTTTGATCAAATCTGACTTTTATAAATATATAAATACCAAGATCGTCAACGGAAAATAATATTACCAATATGAAATCCTTATTGTATTGACTATGTAATAGATATAATAAGAATCAATTATAGTGTGCAGATATTTGCAAAAACAAAAACAAATTCAATACATTATCTAAGAATGCCAAAAAATTATCCATCGGAATACTTTGTAAGCCATTGAAAATATATTAGCATTTGAATAACAGTCAATAAATAATATATACAGTATATTAACGATCACTGTCACCTCATTTTACGGTAAGCCATGATACGTATAGATACACATACTTGAATCAATAGCCAAACCTAAACGACTCAATACAGTGCTATACAACATTCTAGTTACTTCAGTGTTTTTAAGGGAGCCCACCTCGCTTTTTTACTCTTTCTCTTCCTCGCTCTTTGGCTTGTATCCATTCGGCCCCATTCAGCCTACTGTTTTAAGACGTTTACCCCCATCCAGGTGTCAATATTTTCCTGGCGAGAGGTAACAATTCAGCATATAAATATTTTTCGTTTTGACAGCAAGCTAAATTTTTACATTTTTCGATAGAAAAAAGTCTCCGGCGAAGCCGGATTTCTCCATACAATGCTGGCTCGCTATCGCTCGCCAGGAAGAAATCGACACCTGGATGGGGATAAACGTCTTAAAACAGTTGGCTGAATGGAGCCGAATGAATATAAGCCAGGGAAAGAGAGAAAAGGAGAGATATGAAAAAAAAGCCGGTGACCCCCTTCAAAGATTCGTGAGCGAACACTTGAAATCTAAAATGCGTGTCTATAATATAACTTAGACAAAGGAATACTGGTATAAAGTTATTTTTATTTTTATACCGGTATTTATCAATTATATACAGAATAACCGGTATTTGTTTAAATGGCAGCATTCAAGGAGACTACTGCAAGACTCTTCTTCTTCTTACCTCTGACCGGGTATAGGCTATCCTTGTGTTTACTAGCCTATACCCCTTTGAAAGGACATTAGCCTAACCTAACAACCTTACCTAACCTATCCTAGTATTATAGGTGGGGGCTGCCGCCCCCACACCCCCGCTTTGACTCAGATTTTTGGTGTATTTGTCTGTGAAGTGGGTATTTTTCAATTTGTTGATAACGAAAATCCTCCATGCGGACTATATGAAGAAAAATATGGCGAATCTATTGCTGCCTATTTTCCCTAATATTGTTTCTCATAACGCTGCACTAGTGTCGTTGAATATAATTGTTTAAATTTTACCATACATAGATTACACACAACGTCACCGGTGTGTCATTAACATATAGAGAACATATAGAGAAGGTGTTATAGTGTAATGATTCACACACACACACACACACACACACACACACACACACACACACACACACACACACACACACACACACACACACACACACACACACACACACACACACACACACACACACACACACACACACACACACACACACACACACACACACACACACACACACACACACACACACACACACACACACACACACACACACACACACACACACACACACACACACACACACACACACACACACACACACACACACACACACACACACACACACACACACACACACACACACACACACACACACACACACACACACACACACACAACCTGTCAGATTAATCACTTCAATCACACGTCGATGTTTATACGTTATCAACACTGGCCAGATACTGTAAATGAAAAGATTATAGAACGTGTAAATTAATCTTCTAAATCTTAAAATGTCCTTGCCAAACTCAATAACATCTTCACGAGGTACTGGGTAGTCAGAATTAAATACATTAGGGTAAACGGATTAAAATAATAACACAAACACCAAAAACATAAAATGATTATGGCATATTCTTCGCCGCCAATCGACCATGGAAAATAAATAAATATGCAGTGTGTGTAAATTGCTATCCCGGCGTATCCATCCATTAACAGACAACCCAATAAATATGCAGTGTGTGTAAATTGCTATCCCGGCGTATCCATCCATTAACCCTCTCCGACATATGACGCGATTTTGAGCCTATTGGGGATACTTTAAAGCCTTTGTTACCATCAGGGGTATTTAGAAACCTTTAGTTTAGTTACTTCAATCTCTGCAGTTGTCTTTGAGTTAGGTGTGGGCAGAAAACTAATTTTGGAGAGGTAATTATAAGAGTGAGAGAACTCTATTTCTTATTGCTAATCTGGCAACCTCTGCGTCATATGAGCGTGAAAGGGTTAACAGACAACGCAGATTATATTCAAATATTACACTCAATTTCACAAGCCTAAACTGGGCCACCCGTTAAGGGGGGTCACCGGCTTTTGTTTTGTTTATCCTTCTCTCCTTTTCTCTCTTTCCCTGGCTTGTATCCATTCGGCCCCATTCAGCAAACTGTTTTAAGACGTTTATTCCCATCATGGTGTCGATTTCTTCCTGGCGAGCGACAGCGAGCCTATTATGAAGATATCCGGCTTCGCCGGAGACATTTTTTTATCGAAAAATGTACAAATTTAGCTTGCTGTTAACAAAAAAATAGATATATATATATATGCTGGCTCGCTACCGCTCGCCAGGAAAATATTGATACCTGGATGGGGTAAACGTCTTAAAACAGTAGGCTGAATGGGGCCGAATGGATACAAGCCAAAGAGAGAGAGGGAGAGAAAGAGAGAAAAAAAAAGCGAAGAGGGTTCCCTTAAAGGAAAACTGGTAAAAGTTAATAGTACAATACGATATCTGAACCATTTGGATTTTAAATATTCTTTTGGGCAACACCCACCATATCCTGACTTGCCTCCCTCCTCTCTTAGCATGAATGGAGCTAGCCGAGTGAATAATAAAGCTTAAGACAACTGTGATAGATAGATGTACAGTTTCCCGCATAGGCTATGTTCCTCGTCGTGATCTTAAGTAGAAAAGTAAATTTGTATAAATGACTTGCGAGTAATTTTTTTTTTTTTTTTTTCTATATTCCAACTTACTTCCTCTCGGGCATAAGCTGAAAGCCTTAACATTCACCGCTTTACAATGAACAGTGAAGCCCGTGAGGTCTTGTTCCAGTCTAGGGAGTGAGACATGTGAAGCACGTAGAGTACAACGAGCACCTGCCATCTTGCCTTCACATGAGGCACGGTGCTCACTCATGGCCCGAAACGACCCCATCTCTGAAGCCACCTCGTTCCCGTGCTTCACTGTCTCACCACCTACACTCGGACTCTCACACTTACACACACACAACGCCACCTAGTCCCTAGATATCCATCAAGCTTAAGATTACACCCCCTTGAGCCCCTTTCAAGATAAATTTGTACATTTTTCGGTAGAAAAATGTCCCGGCTGAAAGCCGGTTCCTCTTAAATTACAGGCTCGCTATCGCTCGCCAGGATAAAATCGACACATAAATTGCACGAAAGGTCTTAAAATTGACAGAAATGGGTTGAAAGTTCTTAAAATCATCAAAGTAATGGGGCGAACGTCTTAAAATTAGAAAAGCAATGGGGCTAAACATGAGGGAGAAAGGAGTAAAAAAAAAAAAAATCCCTCAAGTGGAAATTCCCCCCTTAAACACTGCATATGAAACTACCCTCGTAATTCAATCATGTATATTAATTTATGTGAGCAACTATACAGGCAAGAACATACTGTAATATAGCCACGCACCCACGACGCATTGCATATGTAATTATAAATATATACTGTATATATCAATAAATATATAGTATATACACAGTACCTATTAATTGCTCACACTTGCAGACCTAATTACCATTCTAGTCCACAGTAGTAATTGTTTGTTCTCGGTAGCGACGGTCATTAATATTAATATCCGCTTCATGGTCGGCAAGGGCAACTTCTTAAGGGAGCCCACCTCGCCTTTTGTTTTTCTTTCTCTCCCTCTCTCTTTGGCTTGTATCCATTCGGCCCCATTCAGCCTACTGTTTTATGACGTTTACCCCCATCCAGGTGTTAATATTTTTCTGGCGAGCGGTAGCGAGGCAGCATATATATTTTTTGTTTTGACTGCAAGCTAAATTTGTACATTTTTCGATAGACAAATTTCTCCGGCGAAGCCGGATTTAGGAAGAAATCGACACCTGGATGGGGATAAACGTCTTAAAACAGTTGGCTGAATGGGGCCCAATGGATAAAAGCCAGGGAAGGAGAGAAATATAAAAAAAAGGCCGGTGATTAAGAGCTTGGTAAATAACCTCCCCGTTCACCTCATAACTAATACATATTGATGGTGGCTTCATGTATTATCCAGCCCCACCACTTAACCCTTCCTGTACCAGCGACTTATTAAACAAATTATTATAGCTATATTTAGACGATTGTATGCAGTTTAAGAAAGAGCTGTGGTAGTGAAAAGGGTTAAGCGAGATAGTTCGAAGCCTTTTAATAATTACTAGGGGGCCGTTTGAACTCCAGAAAGTCGTCTAATAGTAGCCCGAATAAAGCTTAAAGAACGGGTTAAGGGGACCGACCAGCTTTTGTTTATTTCTGGGTAGTAGCCATTCGACCCCATTCAGCCTACTGTTTTAAGACGTTTATCCTCATCCAGGTGTCGATTTACACCTGGCGAGTGATAGCGAGCCAGCATATTTTGAATTATGTTTTAGACAGCGGACTTAATTTGTACATTTTTCGGTAGAAAAATATCTCCGGCGAAGCCGGATTTCTCCATACAATGATGGCTCACTGTCGCTCGCCAGGAAAAAAATCGATACCTGAATGGGGAGAAACGTCTAAGATAAAACAGTAGGCTGAATGAGGCCGAATGAATAACACTCGGAGAGAAAAAGCAGGTCGGTCCCCTTAACCCTGTCCATCAAGTGGGCGCCGTCTAAGCTATTAAAGGTATAGCCAGCAGCAGAGATTGGACAACTGCCAACATTTTGTGCCTTCAATCCATTAAGGTGACATGGGCAGGTTTTCTGGACCACTTTCTCCCTCGTGTTTAGCCCCATTTGTTTTCAGATGTTAAGACGCTTGCCCCACTAGTTAGTTGATCTTAAGACCTTTCGCCCAATTTCTTCGTCAATATTTAGACCTTTCGTGCTATTTAGGTGTCGATTTTTTCCCTGGCGAACGATAGTGAGCCTGTAATGGTGGAAGAACCGGCCTTCGGCCGGAAATTTTTTCTACCGAAAAATGTACAAATTAATCTAGAAGGGGAATCTAAAGGATTTTTTTTTTTTTTAATTTGATGGAGGTCTAGGGAGGAAACTAGAAAAATAATGAATACATGCAAAAATAGCCCAAAAAGTGAACCATCCCCCCTTAACCCTTTGAAGAATATAACACATTTTGACAATTTATTCTGGCTATCATCAGACAATTTTATACAATTTAGGAAGGATCTGTGTGAAATATAAGGGTAAAGCCTCAATCTCAATGAATATATGGGTAAAGCCTCAATCTCAATGAATATAAGGGTAAAGCCTCAATCTCAATGAATATATGGGTAAAGCCTCAATCTCAATGAATATATGGGTAAAGCCTCAATCTCAATGAATATAAGGGTAAAGCCTCAATCTCAATGAATATAAGGGTAAAGCCTCAATCTCAATGAATATATGGGTAAAGCCTCAATCTCAATGAATATAAGGGTAGCCTCAATCTCAATGAATATAAGGGTAAAGCCTCAATCTCTATGAATATAAGGGTAAAGCCTCAATCTCAATGAATATAAGGGTAAAGCCTCAATCTCAATGAATATAAGGGTAAAGCCTCAATCTCTATGAATATAAGGGTAAAGCCTCAATCTCAATGAATATAAGGGTAAAGCCTCAATCTCTATGAATATAAGGGTAAAGCCTCAATCTCAATGAATATAAGGGTAAAGCCTCAATCTCTATGAATATAAGGGTAAAGCCTCAATCTCTATGAATATAAGGGTAAAGCCTCAATCTCTATGAATATAAGGGTAAAGCCTCAATCTCTATGAATATAAGGGTAAAGCCTCAATCTCAATGAATATAAGGGTAAAGCCTCAATCTCAATGAATATAAGGGTAAAGCCTCAATCTCAATGAATATAAGGGTAAAGCCTCAATCTCTATGAATATAAGGGTAAAGCCTCAATCTCAATGAATCCTCGGACTTCCAAATACTCTTCCTAATATGAATACAATCGTTTAATAGAAACCCGAAAATATATGAGTAATCGGATCTTGCAAGGGTTAAATTGATTCGAAAGAAATAATGGGTTCTCGCCTAATTTATTTTGAATGTAGCATCTTGCCTAGGAAATTAACCAAGCGACGGAAATATTTACTGTTGGGCATCTATCAATATTGACATAAATTAATCATTCTAGTACACAGCACGAGAGAGAGAGAGAGAGAGAGAGAGAGAGAGAGAGAGAGAGAGAGAGAGAGAGAGAGAGAGAGAGAGAGAGAGAGAGAGAGAGAGAGAGAGAGAGAGAGAGAGAGAGAGAGAGAGAGAGAGAGAGAGATTTTACATAATATAGTACGGTACAGTGTATTATCGTGTTAATTACCGATCCATCCTCATAGCTTCTAAAGAAGAATCTACATAGTTTATCATCAGCCAAAACGAGTAAGACGTCAAGACTGAATGTATATAATCGATCAGTGACCCCTTTCATATATATATATATTATACAACGATAAACATACTTTCCATAATTACGTACCCTATTTTTTTGTACTACATTTTAATGGGAACACACACACACACACACACACACTCACTCACTCACTCACTCACTCACTCACTCACTCACTCACTCACTCACTCACTCACTCACTCACTCACTCACTCACTCACTCACTCACTCTACAGGGTTTCTTTAATATAAACAAATTCAGAGTTCGTGTTAGCAAAATGATTCTAGTAAGCTGTGCCACAACTATTGTTTTCTACAGGGTGGTCATGTTTAGCGTGGGATCGAACCCTCAATTTCCATCCCACCCTCCCTCAATCTACTCACCTCCCCGTCATCTACCACCGAACGAACTATTTGTAAGGCCCTCCACTACCCTTATCAATCCGTCAATCAACACGCCATCACATCAGTCAATTCCATCCATCGGTTGCCTGAAATATACCCCTTTATAAATCCCACATCCTATCAGGCAATATCAATAGCCCCATTCTGTACCGGTGACGTCTTTTTGTTTGTTTGATTTAAGTTATATTTAGACGATGTTATGAAGCTTAGGAACGATATATGGCAGCTAAAAGGGTTGATTGAGATAGTCTGCAAACCTTTCAATGGGTAGACGTCCTTCCTAAACCGAATAAAATCGTCTAATAATTGCCAGAATATTTATATTTTATTAATTTCACCACAACACCAAACACCCCCAATGAAATTAATTAAAGTATCTATGTGATCCGCCGGGATTTGAACCCGGGTTATCACACACAGATTGTTGCCACCTTAACCATTACACCACCAGGACGGTTATAGGTTTATGCACACGCCTACGACTTATTATCCATTCTCGAATACTGGATATTAATCTAATCATGTTCATACTCCCAACCGCGCTATGGTAAGCCTAATGTTTAAGGGGAGGCATTTAGTTTGTTCCCTAGACCTCCATCAAGCTTAAAATTACACCCCCTAGAGTCCCTTTCAAGATATATTTGTAAATTTTTCGGTAGAAAAATTTCCCGGCCGAAGGCCGGTTCCTCTTAAATTACAGGCTCGCTATCGCTCGCCAGGATAAAATCGACACCTGAATTGCACGAAAGGTCTTAATATGGGGTGAAAGTTCTTAAAATCGTTAAACTAATGGGGGCAAACGTTTTATAATATCAAAAGCAATGGGGCTAAACATGAGGGAGAAAGGGGTCAAGAAAAAAATCCCTCAAGTGGAGATCTCCCCTTAAGTGAGAGGAAAGAATATTGATGGGGCACAGATCATATATATAGACCGGCCTCGCTACCAAATATCCCTGAACCTACTGATAATCTATATTCTATTAATTTAGTAAAATGGACATCACCGGTACTGAAGGGGATATATATTAAATTTAATATTGTATCGCCCATATTTGCATGTTCTACCTTCTCCTATGAATGCGATCCTGCTTATCGATTTGTCATGGGATATATTCACAAATCACGTAATATATGTCCACCAAAATGAAATAATGTTTCTGGCTTATATGCAAATATTACTACATCAATGCATTGAATAATCTCTAGTTACAAAGGACGATAATACAAAATTCCTAGTTAAGGGGACGTTATTTTTTTCACTTACTTTTTGTTTGTGTATTTGGTACCGGTATATATAAAATAATAATAATATATATATATATATATATGTTTTAGTTTGCTTCCTAAACCTCTATCGTTATATAATGTACATCCCAAAAACCCCCTTCGAGAGAAATGTTTACATATTTCGGTAGAACAATGGCCGGTTCCTCCTAAATTACAGGCTCGTTATCGCTCGCCAGGAAAAAATCGACGCCTACGCTAAAGATCTATATATTGACAAAGAAATGGGCGAAAGTCTTAACATTTGAAAACGAATGGGGCTCAACTTGAAAGAGAAAGGGGTTCAGAAAATAACATACTTTCCCTTTTAAACTTCTGAAATTTTGTGTTACGTGGAATACGCAGAAGTCGAAACTAAATATATCTTATATACAAGTCATACTTGTCTTTTTCATATAGTTGATAGGGTGTGTGTGTGTGTGTGTGTGTGTGTGTGTGTGTGTGTGTGTGTGTGTGTGTGTGTGTGTGTGTGTGTGTGTGTGTACTTGAGCGAGCGTGTATGTGTATTTCCTTTCCCGTCCTTCATTTCGAGGAAGAATTTGCATTTTCTATCGAAAAGAGATTTAATGTTTGTCGTATAAGGCAGGCGTGGAGAGGGCGGTAGACGAGCCTCTTATATACAACCCTATTCCGACTTTTGTTTTGTCTTCCTATGTGTATGCAGGAGACAACAGGCAAAGCTGTCTGTAACAAGTGTCTCTCATGAGGTTGAAAAATGTATAGTCGCCATTATAATTTTTTTGTTTTGTTTTTATTATATATTGTACATACAGTATATACACAGTGTATATATATATATATATGTCTTTAACTCTCTGCGTAGGCGAAACAGAAACAGTGGCAGAAGCCAGACAAATTTAACTATTCCTACAGCGACCAAAACATGAACCTTCGTAAACCGGAATTACTGGGTACATTATGAAGTGACAATTGGCCACTTGCGAGTTTCAAACTACAAGGGAGTTGGAGCCGTAAATATAGATATAAAACAGAAGTGCAACAATAATTAAGGTGTGTGATGGATAGAGAGTATGATGAATTTAGTGTAATGTATTTATAAATGGATTACAATTGTTTTTAGCCGGTAAGTCTACTAAATATTGAGGTCAACCGCTCCAACTTCCTTATAGCCGGAAACTCCCAACTATTTTGCGAAACTGCTTGAAAGAAACCTCTAATTTTTGGGAATCATGGGTTAGGGTTCACGGGTTTCTTTTGTATAATTATATTTGTATTTATTTAATTATTTATCTTTTATTTATCATTAGGTTTTCAAGTATTCATTAACCTCTTCTTTAACGACGTCGTCTTTTCGATTTTCTTGTAGCTAGACAGACGATTGTGTGCAGTTTAAGAAGGATCTGTAGTAGTAAAAAGGGTTAAGAGAGATACTTCGAACCTGTTAATTGCTGGAGGCCCTTTTTAAACTGAAAACAAAATCGTGTATTAGCAGCCAGAATATATTTAAAAAGACTTGGCCGGTACAGAAGGGGTTAACAGTAAGATATATAGGCTGACCCCATATAAACCCTCGAAAGAGCATACCTATCTTACCTTACTCCCCTTTATGTGGGTGGCCATACACAAAACGCCTCCGAGCGGACCTGGCCCCCATGAGAAGGACAACCTGTGCCAATATATTCAAGGACTTACAGGACTGACCACTCAACATAGGGTCCGTCTAACTCCAAGTCCCTCTATGTATCTGTTTAGCACTATTTTTTCAACATTGTTAGTCAATCCATCAACCTGTTTCAGCTTTAGGTGAGCAGTAAGGATTTGTACAAGTGTACTCCCCTAAACGGGTTGCCGTCCAAGGTGACGAGTCACATCCACCCGATAAAGCATACGGAACCTCCGAAATCTAATAATCGGCAAAACATTAATGAAAAGATTCGATTTAGTTGAGGATAGCTTTGAAAACCTTAGGCCACAATTTATGTCCTACAGTGTACGAGGGGAACACGGGTGGGTTGCATAAAACAGAGGGTAGAGATAAAGGGTTTCTAAGAAGTAGGTTGCACTTACCAGGCCCGTAAAGACAGAGGGTAATTTGGTAAAGGAGCAGACCCATAAAGACAAAAGGTAAATGTAAAGGTTATATAATAGGTACTGTAGGTTGCTCTTGACAGGAGGACCGAAAAGACAGAGGGTATAGGGTGTGCAAGAGGTGGGTTGCACAAAACAGACCCGCAAAGACAAAGGGTAAATCTAAAGGGTTTATTAGAGGTGGGTTGCACTTGACAGACCCGTATAGACAGACGGTAAAGGGTTTGTCTGTCTCTCACACACACAGGCTTTCCATTAGTCCACCTGTCAGTATTCCTCTTTAGTACCCTCACTGACAGTCTTTTCTCTCAAGTACCCCCTTCACTGACAGTCTTTTCTCTTTAGTACCCCCTTCACTGACAGTCTTTTCTCTCAAGTACCCCCTTCACTGACAGTCTTTTCTCTCAAGTACCCCATTCACTGACAGTCTTTTCTCTTTAGGACACCCTTCACTGACAGTCTTTTCTCTCAAGTACCCCCTTCACTGACAGTCTTTTCTCTCAAGTACCCCCTTCACTGACAGTCTTTTCTCTTTAGTACCCCCTTCACTGACAGTCTTTTCTCTTTAGTACCCCCTTCACTGACAGTCTTTTCTCTCAAGTACCCCATTCACTGACAGTCTTTTCTCTTTAGGACACCCTTCACTGACAGTCTTTTCTCTTTAGTACCCCCTTCACTGACAGTCTTTTCTCTCAAGTACCCCCTTCACTGACAGTCTTTTCTCTCAAGTACCCCCTTCACTGACAGTCTTTTCTCTTTAGTACCCCCTTCACTGACAGTCTTTTCTCTCAAGTACCCCCTTCACTGACAGTCTTTTCTCTTTAGTACCCCCTTCACTGACAGTCTTTTCTCTTTAGTACCCCCTTCACTGACAGTCTTTTCTCTCAAGTACCCCCTTCACTGACAGTCTTTTTTTCTCAAGTACCCCCTTCACTGACAGTCTTTTTTTCTCAAGTACCCCCTTCACTGACAGTCTTTTCTCTTTAGTACCCCCTCCATCCTTTTCTCTTAACATCCTTTAGGGGAGATGGTTGGTTTTTCTGGCGCCCCTTCTCCCTCATGTTTAGCCCCCTTTAGTTTTTACATTTTAAGACGGTCTGCCCATTAGTTTGGCAATTCTAAGACTTTTCACCCCATTTCTTTGTAAATATTAATAACTTTCATGCAATTTAGGTGTCGATTTCTTCCTTGCGAGCGATAGCGAACCAGTAGTTTTGTTTATCGAAAAATGTACAAATCTATCTAGAAAGGGGGTCTTGGAGGTGTTTTTTAAGCTTGATGGAGGTCTAAGGAGGAAACTAATAAAAAAATAAAAAAGATAAATACAGTATATAAGCCAATAAATACACCTATCCCCCCTTAAGGGGAGGTATTTAGTTTGTTCCCTAGACCTCCATCAAGCTTAAAATTACACCCCCTAGACCCCCTTTCAAGATAAATTTGTACATTTTTCGGTAGAAAAATTTCCCGGCCAAAGGCCGGTTCCTCTTAAATTACAGGCTCGCTATCGCTCGCCAGGATAAAATCGACACCTGCATTGCACGAAAGGTCTTAATATGGGGTGAAAGTTCTTAAAATCGCTAAACTAATGGGGCAAACGTTTTATAATATCAAAAGCAATGGGGCTAAACATGAGGGAAAAAGGGGTCAAGAAAAAAATCCCTCAAGTGGAGATCTCCCCGTAACTCTCTCTTCTCTTTCCAGCCTCAGTGCATATTATACCGTACCTATCACGGTCCCATATGGTGAACACCCTGTAGATTCACCTGTTCAACATGGCGAAGTCCGGAGGTATTATTTCAGATGGCAAGTGAGACATCGAGACAGTTTGAGTGTTGCAACCAGGTCGTAAAGGGGAGATAGGCCGTTTTTTTGGTCTATTATTACATGTATTCCTTTATTTCTTAGTTTCCTCGCTAGACCTCCATCAAGCTTAGAAAACTCCCCCTAGACGTCCCTTCAAGATAAATTTGTACATTTTTCGGTAGACAAATTTCCCGGCCGAAGGCCGGTTACTCTAAATATGTCAGGCTCGCTTACGCTCACCAGGAAAAAATAGACACCTAAATGGCACGAAAGGTCTTAAAATTGACAACGAAATGGGGCGAAAGGTGTTAAAATCGCCAAACCAATGGTCCGAACTACTTATAATCTCAAAACAATTGGGGCTCAACACGAGGGAGAAAAGAGACCAGAAAAACGGCCATTCTCCCCTTAATGGTCTTGCCTTCGTAGACCTACGATGCCTGGTTGTCTCCTCTTGGCCCAGTGCAATTCTGACTCCTCGAAGCTGCATCGCAACTGTCTCGCGGTTTCATCTTACAATCTCTGACATATTTCTCTCTCTCTCTCTCTCTCTCTGTCTCTCTCAAACGCCACCTATTGAGCTGTTTACTCACTAGGCACTGCCCCCATAGCATATTGTGAATATGGAATTATTCATACAATGCTAATTTATTTAAAGCAGCCCAAATTGCATCCTAGTAATAGTGATGATGATGATGATGGTGGTGGACGATGAAACAGTACTCAAGTAATGGAAAATTCAATATCAAATAATTTGGTCGCTTGCTCTACTCCAAATCAATATTGAGGAACTACTATAGGATTGCATGAACGACTTAGTCCCTGTATATACTACAATCACGAGGATAAACGAACACTTCTCTGGACCCACATCAATCTGTATCGAACCCAAACGAGACAATACAATGCATTATCATAGCCCAGATGCTTCACAATTTGAATCAGTATCGAACGCAAACGAGACAATACAATGCATTATCATAGCCCAGATGCTTCACAATTTGAATCAGTATCGAACGCAAACGAGACAATACAATACATTATCATAGCCCAGATGCTTCAGAATTTGAATCTGTATCGAACGCAAACGAGACAATACAATACATTATCATAGCCCAGATGCTTCACAATTTGGCTCTAAAGGGTTACAGATTCAAATTAGCGTAACTTCATACACGCTGATGAGTGTACAGAATAAAATATGTATACCTGCTTACTCATTACAGCACATATACGCTTAGCATATTTTCCAAATACCATGCGATTCGTAGGATTTAAGGGGAGATTTCCACTTCAGGGATTTTTTTTCTTGACACCTTTCTCCCTCCTGTTTAGCCCCATTGCTTTTGAGATTTTAGGACGTTCGTCCCATTAGTTTGTCGATTTTAAGATGTTTCGCCCCATTTCCGTTAATTTTAAGACATTTCGTGCCATTTAGGTGTCTATTTTTTCCTGGCGAGCGATAGTGAACCTGTAATCCAAGAGGAACCGGCCTTTGGCCGGAACATTTTTCTACCGAAAAATTTACAAATTTATATTGAAAGGGGTCAAAGGGGTGTAATTTTTAGCTTGATGGAGGTCTAGGGAACAAACTAAATATTTCCAGTTAAGCCAATGAGTTTAGTACTACATAAACTTTCGGCTATAATCACGCCTCTCGAACCCATAATAAAAAAATAAAAAACATGAATCCCGTATCGAACAACATTATGTACATTTCGGACAACCGCCTTCATTTTCAAGACGATCCCTTTAGATAAACTGTTACTTATTTTGTAGAGCGGACGATCAATAGGCAACTTAAAATCAGTCGACTTTATATTATTATAATGTATAGACCCGGTTTAGCCCTCAGCCCGCCCGAAATAGGTTACGTCCGATCATTCAACCTTAAGGGGGGGGGGGGGGGGGTATTTCTGGCCACCCTTCTCCCTCACGTTTACCCAATTAGTTTTTATATTTGAAGATGTTCGGCCCCTTAGCTTAGCGATTTTAAGACCATTCGCGGTATTCTTTTGTCAATTTTATGACCTTTTCTGCCATTTAGGTGTCTATTGTTCCTGGCGAGCGATAGCCAGCCTATAAATTAGGAGAAACAGTCTCGGGGGGTGTTTTTGACAACTTTATATAAGTCTATGGAGGAAACTAATATACAAATAATAAACTAAATAACTAAATAAATACATGAATAAATACATAAATAAATACATAAATAAATACATAAATAAATATATAAATAAATATATAAATAAATATATAAATAAATAAATAAATAAATACATAAATAAATATATAAATAAATACATAAATAAATACATAAATAAATACATAAATAAATACATAAATAAATACATAAATAAATACATAAATAAATACATAAATAAATACATAAATAAATACATAAATAAATACATAAATAAATACATAATAAAATACATAAATAAATACATAAATAAATACATAAATAAATACATAAATAAATACATAAATAAATACATAAATAAATATATAAATACATAAATAAATACATAAATAAATATATAAATAAATACATAAATAAATACATAAATAAATATATAAAATCTCCCCTTAACCCTCAGTCTACCCTAAATATTTTACACACGATCCCTCAACCTTAAGGGGAGGTTTCTAGTTTGTTTCCTACTCCTCCAGCAATCTTAAAATTTCACCCCCTTGACCCCCTTTCAAGATAAATTTGTACATTTTTCGGTAGAAAAATGTCCCGGCCGAAGGCCGATTACTCTTAAATTACAGGCTCGCTATCGCTCGCCAGGATAAAATCGACACCTAAATGGCACGAAACGTCTTAAAATTGACAGAATGGGGCGGAAATTCTTAAAAATCACCAAACTAATGGGGCAAACGTCTTAAAATCTCAAAAGCAATGGGGCTAGACATGAGGGAGAAAGGAGTCAAGAATATAGTCCCTCAAGTGGAAACCTCCCTTTAATGATAAACTTGAGTCGGTGTTTATAGACAATCCTTATCCTCTCAATCTAGAAAATTGAAGAGCACTTAATATAATAATAATCTCTAGTCTTCTATTACGCGCAATTTCACTCCTTCGAGATTCAAAAGCGCTGTAACAGCCAACAGAGACCATTACCCACCCCCTTGATCAAGGGAGACCTTCACGCCCGAGGGAAAAAACTCAAAATAGGCTACATACAAAAACTTCTCTTGGGAGTAATGAATATATACTAGAAATAAAGAAGTTTGGGAGGGTGAACTATAGGACAATTACAAATATCAAGACAAAATTCAAACTTACGAGGAAATTGGTACAGTTACACACTATTAAATGGCGATTCAGATAATTGAGAATTGGAGAGAGAGAGAGAGAGAGAGAGAGAGAGAGAGAGAGAGAGAGAGAGAGAGAGAGAGAGAGAGAGAGAGAGAGAGAGAGAGAGAGAGAGAGAGAGAGAGAGAGAGAGAGAGAGAGAGAGAGAGAGAGAGAGAGAGAGAGAGAAAATCTTAGTATGGTGAGGAAGTAATGTACGCACCATAAAATTGTAAACCTATTTGAGGAATGTAAGACCAGGTTAACACTATCTAGTCTGATGTCTTGGAGGTTATTAGGATATTTTAAATAATTATTATTGAAGAGTTTGCTTGCTTTTGCCATTCTCGGGCAATGTATTATATTTTGTCCCCTAGGCTAACAAAAACGCCTTCCCAGACTTCCTTCAAAATAAAGAATGCCAACCCACACCCCCTTCAAGCTGAATTTGTACAGTCACGAGCAAAAATGCTGCAACATCAACCAAATGATGCAGTTATCTGTCAATATCAAGTATAAATATACAAACAGTATGTATTTTTGTATATTTATACTTGATATTGAGAGATTACTTGCATTTAAAGGCGATGATAGGGTTGGGTGGTGGCTGATAACTACCGTGTTTGATGGAGGAGCAATAATGATTTGGTGGTTCTCACAGGTAAGCCACGGTAGCCTTGTCCGTTTCTTAGTCATTAATGTGCGACTTTAACCTCATGACACAGGGACTAGTGGCTTATTTCTGCACTTTTGGTAATGCACTATATTGACAAACATTAGGGGACGGTGTGACAAAAGCTGTGTCAAAATATCATACTGATCCAACTGTTCGTTAATAAGTTATTCCCGAAAAACGATGTCACACGGCCTCTGAAACCCATATGTAGGTGTCGATTATTTCCTGGCAAGCGATAGCGAGCCTGCAATTTTAAGAGTAACTGGCCTTCGGCCGGGACATTTTTCTACCGAAAAATGTACAAATTTGTCTTGAAGGGGGTCTAGGGGGTGTTTTTTCTAAGCTTGATGGAGGTCTAGGGAGGAAACTAAAAACATATATGAATACATGAATTAATAGACCAAACAAACGGCCAGTCTCCCCTTTAGTCATAACCACGCCGGTAAATACACTTACATTTATGAATTTATTATATCATTGTGGTTAACTATAAGCTTAACCAGAAGAGATTATCACACACACACACACACACACACACACACACACACACACACACACACACAGTATGTTTGTCAACCTACTGTAGCCTACGTTAAGGGGAGGTTTTTAGTTTGGTCCCTAGATATCCTTCAAGCTTGAGATTACACCCCATTGAGCCCCTTTCAAGATAAATGTGTACATTTTTCGGTAGAAAAATGTCCCGGCTGAAAGCCGGTTCCTCTTAAATTACAGGCTCGCTATCGCTCGCCAGGATAAAATCGACACCTAAATGGCACGAAAGGTCTTAAAATTGATAGAAATGGGTTGAAAGTTCTTAAAATCCTCAAAATAATGGGGCGAACGTCTTAAAATTAGAAAACAATGGGGCTAAACATGAGGGAGAAAGGAGTCAAGAAAAAAAAATCCCCCAAGTGGATATCTCCCCTTAAGCTAACCTAGGCTAAACATTCCAACCTATTACATGTCTACAGTCACATACACACACGCGCGTACAAACACTTACCTCATGCACACACACAAACACTCACAAATACACATACCCACTCACTCACACATACACACTCACACACACACACGTACAAACACTTACCTCATGCACACACACAAACACTCACAAATACACATGCCCACTCACTCACAAAAACACATGCCCACTCACTCACAAAAACACATACCCACTCACTCACAAAAACACATATCCACTCACTCACAAAAACACATACCCACTCACTCACAAAAACACATACCCACTCACTCACAAAAACACATACCCACTCACTCACAAAAACACATACCCACTCACTCACAAAAACACATACCCACTCACTCACAAAAACACATACCCACTCACTCACAAAAACACATACCCACTCACTCACAAAAACACATACTCACTCACTCACAAATAACACATAATATACTCACTCACTCACAAAAACACATACCCAATCACTCACAAACACACATACCCACTCACTCACAAAAACACATACCCACTCACTCACAAATACACATGCCCACTCACTCACAAATACACATACCCACTCACTCACAAAAACACATACCCACTCACTCACAAATACACATGCCCACTCACTCACAAAAACACATGCCCACTCACTCACACTTACATACTCAGTCACTCACAAAAACACATACCCACTCACTCACACTTACACACTCAGTCACTTACTCATACTTACACACACTTACCTCACACATACACACTCAGTCACTTATTCATACTTACACACACTTACCTCCACGCATACACACACAAACACACACGCTCAACAAAAGAGCCAAATTGATAATCAATAAATAGTGTTAAGGGGAGGTTTTTAGTTTGATCTCTAGATATCCATCAAGCTTAAGATTACACCTCCTTGAGCCCCTTTTAAGATAAATTTGTAAATTTTTCGGTAGAAAAATGTCCCGGCTGAAAGCCGGTTCCTCTTAAATAACAGGCTCGCTATCGCTCGCCAGGATAAAATCGACACCTAAATGGCACGAAAGGTCTTAAAATTGACAGAAATGGGTCGAAAGTTCTTAAAATCCTCAAAATAATGGGGCGAGCGTCTTAAAATCTAAAAAGCAATGGGGCTAAACATGAGAGAGAAAGGGGTCCAGAAAAAAATCCCTCAAGTGGAGATCTCCCCTGAAGCCATTGTTAATCAGTAAATAGTGTTAATGTATTCTGGCAGCTATCATGTTGCTTCCTTAATGGTTGTTGTTGTTGTTGTGGTGGTGGTGGTAGTGGCTCAGTCAAGATAATACATAAAACAGCTTGGCCTTCACGTTAGCACTGTTTTCCCCCCCACCTCACAGGACCTCCTCCTAAGTGGCTTGGTGTGTTACATTCTTTAAGTTGGTCGGTCATTCATTTTAGAGTAATATTAATTTCAGTTTTGCTTTTGCGCCTTTGTTTTTAGCATATAATGAGGTTGACAGGTGATGCTCTTAAGGGGAGGTTTTTAGTTTGTTCTCTGGATATCCATCAAGCTTAAAATTACACCCCCTTGAGCCCCTTTCAAGATAAATTTGTACATTTTTCGGTAGAAAAATGTCCCGGCTTAAAGCCGGTTCCTCTTATAGTACAGGCTCGCTGTCGCTCGCCAGGATAAAATCGACACCTAAATGGCACGAAAGGTCTTAAAATTGACAGAAATGGGTCGAAGGTTCTTAAAATCGTCCAAAATAATGGGGCAAACTTCTTAAAATTAGAAAAGCAATGGGGCTAAACATGAGGGAGAAAGGAGTCAAGAAAAAAATCCCTCAAGTGGATATCTCCCCTACAGAATGTGTTTGCCCTGATACTATTCTTCTCAGCTGATGTTGCCTTTATTGTTTTCCTGTGACAATGCTGCTGGACTGTGATACTTGTCACTATCACATTCCAGTATTATGAGGTTCTCGGTCATTAACATGTTGCCTTAGTATGCCCTAATAGTCCTGATGGGCTAATGGCCTTCCCAATCAAGCTTTTAAAAAAAAAAAAAAAAAAAAAAAAAAAAAAAAAAACCACTTGGTTGAGACCGAGAACTTTCAGTCTTCTACTGTATTAATTTGTCTCACTTTTCAGCTTGTTCTTCCTCTGTCCAATTACTCTTCTTTCCTATTTTACTCCAGCCATCTGGTCTGGTTAGCTTTACGCTCCCCCCTTCTCCCCCATGCTTAGCCAGATTTTAAGGCGTTCACTCTGATAGTTTGACGATATTAAGACCTTTTGACCCCCTTTTTTGTCAAATTTCAAAGCTTATGAGCCATCTAGCCTATATGTCAATTGTTTTCCTGGAGAGCGATAGCGAGCCTGCAATTTAGGAGTAACTGGCCTTTGGTCAGGACATTTTTCTACCGAAATATGTACCGATTCATCTTGATATGGGAGGGGGGGGGGGGGTTTCTAGGGGGAATTTATCTTTTATCTTGATGGAAGTCTAGGGAGGAAACTAAAGGAATCAATCAATAAATAAACAAATAAATAAATACATATCTCCCCTTAAGCCATCTATAATCAGTCAATAGTGTTAAGGGGAGGTTTTTAGTTTGGTCTCTAGATATCCATCAAGCTTAAGATTACACCCCCTTGAGCCCCTTTCAAGATAAATTTGTACATTTTTCGGTAGAAAAATGTCCCGGCTGAAAGCCGGTTCCTCTTAAATTACAGGCTCGCTATCGCTCGCCAGGATAAAAAAAGACACCTAAATTGCACGAAAGGTCTTAAAATTGACAGAAATGGGTTGAAAGTTCTTAAAATCATCAAAATAATGGGGCGAACGTCTTAAAATCAGAAAAGCAATGGGGCTAAACATGAGTGATAAAGGAGTCAAGAAAAAAATCCCTCAAGTGGATATCTCCCCTTAATGTATTCCGACAGCTATCATCATGCTGCTTCCTTTAGGTGGGGCTCATGATGGACTGTTAAGGTTAAGGGGAGAAATGGGTCGTACCAATTCATCTTGGGGGAGAAAGAGTCGGGGCGAGTTGTTTTAGGGGCGAAATGTCCAGTATTCGTTTACAACGTGTCTAGTCTTATTACTTTCAGCCCGACTGCCAACCAACCAAACTACTTACCCCACCTACCAACCAACCTGCTTTCTTTTCTACTTACCAACCAACCTACTTACCTACCAACCAGTCTAGTTAACTACCTACCAAACAACCAACCTGCTTTCTTATCTACCTACCAACCAACCAACCAAACTACTTACCCACCAACCAACCAACCTGCTTTCTTTTCTACTTACCAACCAACCTACTTACCTACCAACCAGTCTAGTTAACTACCTACCAACCAACCAACCTGCTTTCTGTTCTACTTACCAACCAACCTACTTACCTACCAACCAGTCTAGTTATCTACCTACCAACCAACCAACATGCTTTCTTTTCTACTTCCCTACCAACCAACCAACCTGCTTTCTTTTCTACTTACCAACCAACCTACTTACCTACCAACCAGTCTAGTTAACTATCTACCAACCAACCAACCTACTTACCTACCAACCAGTCTAGTTAACTATCTACCAACCAACCAACATGCTTTCTTTTCTACCTACCAACCAACCTACTTACCTACCAACCAGTCTAGTTAACTACCTACCAACCAACCAACATGCTTTCTTATCTACCTACCAACCAACCAACCTACTTACCTACCAACCAACCTAGTTACCTACCCCCCTACCAACCAACCTACCTGCTTTCTTTTCTACCAACCAACCAACCAACTTTCTTACCTACCTCATTACCAACCAACCAACCTGCTTTCTTATCTACCTACCAACCAACCTACTTACCTACCAACCAGCCTAGTTACCTACCTCCCTACCAACCAACCTACCAGCTTTCTTATCTACCTACCAACCAACCTACTTACCTACCAACCAACTTTCTTACCTAGTTCATTACCAACCAACCAACCTGATTTCTTATCTACCTACCAACCAACCTACTTACCTACCAACCAGCCTAGTTACCTACCTCCCTACCAACCAACCTACCAGCTTTCTTATCTACCTACCAACCACCTACCTACTTACCTACCAACCAACTTTCTTACCTAGCTCATTACCAACCAACCAACCTGATTTCTTATCTACCAACCTACCTGCATTCTTATTTACGTACCTACCAACCAACCTACTTACTTACGTTCCTACCTACCTAACTACGAATCAACCTACTTAACTACCTACCTGTCAAGCAACCAACCAAACTACCTAACTACCTACTTACCTACCAACGATAGGGTTTCAATTGATAAAGGGGAGATTTTGTTTTATTTATTTATTTTGTTTGATATTATAATTTCCTCCGTAGACCTCTATCATGCTTAAAAAACACACACACAAAAATTACCCCCTTCGAGATAAATTTATGCATATTTCGGTAGAAAATGTCCCGACCGAAAGTCGGTTCCTCCAAAATAAAACGCTCGCTTTCGCTCCCCAAGACCATATCGACACCTACAGTATATGGCAGGACAAATCTTAAAACTGATATATACAGTATATAATTTATATGGGGCGAAAGGTCTTAAAATCGCCATACTAATGGGGTGAATATCTTAAAATTTAAAAACTAATTGGACTCAACATGAGGGAGAAGGAGGTCCCGAAAAAAAAATATACCCCCTTAACCTGGGTAGGTCATAATATGAAAGTTAATAATTATACTGTAGGCTACACATGATAGACATTAACCTCTTATGTACCGGCAACGTCTTCTTAACCCCTTCAGACTCATATGACGCAGAGGTTGCCAGATTAACTAAGAAATAGAGTTCTCTCACTCTTATAATTACCTCTCCACAATTAGTTTTCTACCCACAGCTAACTCAAAGACAACTGCAGAGGTTGAAGTAACTAAACTAAAGGTTTCTAAATACCCCTGATGGTAACAAAGGCTTTAAAGTATCCCTAATAGGCTCAAAATCGCGTCATATGTCGGAGAGGGTTAATTGTATTCAGACGATATTGTGCACTTTAAAAAGGATCTGTGGTAGTACAAATGGTTAAGTGTGATAGTTCGAAGTCTATTATTTACTAGAGGCCTTTTCTAAACTGAATACAATCGATCACATATAGCCATAGTTCTTGAAAGTGATGGATTCAAAGACCTGTTAACCCTTTCAGTACCGGTGCCGTCATTTTAACATTATGCTGGCTACTGTTACACGATTATATTCAACTTGAAAAGGGGGCTCCAGCAATTAACAGGCTTCATACAATCTCACTTATCCCTCTTTTCCATCACACTTCGTTCTTAAGGGGAGGAGTTTATTATGTTCTCTAGACCTCCATCAAACTTAAAATTACACCCCCTAGACCCCCTTACAAGATAAATTTGTACATTTTTCGGTAGAAAAATGTCCTGGCCGAAGGCCGCTTACTCTTAAATTACAGGCTCGCTATCGCTCGCCAGGAAAAAATCGACACCTAAATGGCACGAAAGGTCTTCAAATTGACAGAAATGGGGTGAAGGTTCTTATAATCGCCAAACTAATGGGGCGAACGTCTTAAAATATCAAAAGCAATGGGGCTAACCATGAGGGAGAAAGGGGTTCAGAAAAAAATCCCTCAAGTGGAAATCTCCCCTTAAGCTGCCCGAAATTGTCTCAATATAGCCAGCATATAATTAAATGCGTCGCCGATACAGAGGAGATTAAGGAGAGTGACCTGCTTTTGGTTATTTCTGTCCTCTTCTCTCTTTCTCTGGCTTGTATCCATTCGGCCCCATTCAGCCAACTATTTTAAGACGTTTATCCCCATCTACTGTAGGTGTCGATTTATTCCTGGCGAGCGATAGCGAGCCAGCATTATATGAAGAAATCCGGCTTCGCCGGAGACATTTTTCTATCGAAAAATGTACAAATTTAGCCTGCTGTCAAACAAAAATAAAAAATATGCTGGCTCGCTACCGCTGACCAGTAAAAATTGACACCTGGATGGGGATAAGTCTTAAAACAGTAGGCTGAATGGGGCCAAATGGATACAATCCAGAGAAAGATAGAAAAGGAGAGAACAAAAAAAGGTCACCCCCCTTAAGGGGACAGTGATTATTTTATAGAGTCTATTTATTTATATATTCAGTTATTTTGTGTTTCCTCCCTAGACCGCCATCATACTTAAAAAAAACATCCATTAGATTCCTCTTCGAGATTAATTTGTAAATTTTTGGGTAGAAAAATGTCACGACCGAAGGCCTGTTCCTCCACAATTACAAGCTCGCTATCGGTCGCAATCGACACCTAAAGGGCACGAAAGTTCTTAAACATTAGCGTATCTGATGACCTTGTTGTTAACAGGTCTTCGAATCCATCACTTTCAAGAACTATTAAGGGGAGATGGACCATTTTTCTGGTCTCCTTTCTTCCTCATGCTTATCCCAATTTACTTTTAACATTTTAAGACGTTTGCCCCATTAGTGTGTCTGTTTTAAGACCGTTCGCCCCATTTCTTTGTCAATGTTAACCCTTTCACTACCATTACGAAATTGTCATCATATTCTGGTTACCATTAGACGAATTTCTTTAGTTTTTAATCTACCTTTACGACTCAAATGGGTAAATACCGTCTCGATAAACCCTCTCGATAACATAGGTCCTTCTTACACTGCACGAAATCATCTACTTTTAGCCAGCATGAAAGGTAAACATGCGTCATGATGCTGAAGGGGTTATTCACGATTATCCCAGCTCTATTTGGCAACAGCCTTCCGCTAAAAGCATTCCATTATAGTTGTGTAAAGATGCTTGCAGACAAACACACACATTCCTGCATTGTTTTCTTTTGATACGAACACAAATTTAACCCCTTTTGTACCAGCAACGTCTATTTAATTTCATTCGTGTTGTATTCAGACGATTTTGTGGAGGTTAAGAAGGAGACGTAGACAGAAAGAGAGGTGGAAGGATGGAGTGAGGAAGTATATGCACGAAGGCGGTGCTGGTTGGGGGGAGGGGCGTCGACTGACTGGGGACAGAGGTGCATGGGGGCGGTTCGTTCGTGGCCACCCCTTCGGGGATCACGGCGTCGGGCAATAGATAGATAGAAGAAGGATATGGGGTAGTCAAAAGGGTTAAGTGAGATAGTTCGAAGCCTGTTGATTGCTGGAGGCCCTTTTTAAACTGAATATAATCGTCTAAAATGGCCAGAATAAAGTTAAAAGAATGTCACCGGAACACAAGGTAACTAACTCTCTCCAACCCACATCTGTAGCAAGAATCAATACCAATAGTTGAACGGTGTAGCTAGGAGCAATATTCCGGATAGGACGCACACAAATTAAGGATTTAGATTAGTTTTCAAGAAGTCGACACTAAAATAACCACAGTATAATTATAAACCAAGCAAGTTTCTCTACATATAGTTTAGTTGTTGTTGTTGTTCCCCAAGCTGCCTGGCCGAACAGTCCCAAGGCCCTGAGCAAGGCCAAGGCCACAACCGAGCGCCCCCACAGAACCCTACCTGCCGACCACAATAAAGCCTGGGTGACCGAAGCCACTCCATGGCGGGGAGCTGAGGGTGCGGAAACGCCCGGGAAACCAAAGCCCCACCCAGGGCCCTGTGCCCCTCAGCAAGTAAGTTAAGGGGCAAAGGAAAAATGTGACGCTTTGGCTTCCAATCTTGGTAGATTGAGAGGTCAATCCACGGAAGAGACGCCGTCACTTGAGATCTAGAAAATATATAAGTAAAAGGAACAGTCAGAGTAAGCTATGGGTATGGCAGAGATCGCTCAGTTCTCACTCTGATAGACCAGCCCATCACCAGACATATACAAGCTTTTGATAAACCTCCACCTATGTTATATGTTCAGTAATATATAAGGGGGGTCACCTGTTTTTGTTTATCTTTCTCTCTGACTTGTATCCATTTGGCCCCATTCAGCCAACTGTTTTAAGACGTTTATCCCCATCCAGGTGTCGATTTTTTCCTGGCGAGCGATAGCGAGCCAACATTGTGTGGAGAAATCCGGCTTCGCCAGACATTTTTCTATCGAAAAATGTACAAATTTAGCTTGCTGTAAAACAAAAATATATATATAATGGCTCGCTACCGCTCGCCAGGAAAATATTGACACCTGGATGGGGGTAAACGTCTTAAACAGTAGGCTGAATGGGGCCGAATGGATAAAAGCCAAAGAGAGGGAGAGAAAGAAAAAAAAGCGAGGTGGGCTCCCTTAATAATCTACACAAAAATCCTGTGATAAGTTTTAAGTTATGCATCACGATTATTTAGGATTGTTTCAAATACATCTACTAATAAGAGTAGATGTGATTGCAAAGGGTCTGTAATCAGGTGGATCGGAAGGGCTCCCCTGTTTTGAAATTGGATGGATGGTATGGTTCCATGTCATCTCAACCAGTAGACCATTTCAACCAGTAGTTCTCAACCAGTGCCAAATTAACCCAGACTAACCAAACCAGTGCCAAAATATAGTACTAACCTAACCTAACCTAACCGTGTTGGTTGATTTGATACTGGTTGAGAGCTACTGGTTGAAATGGTCTATTGGTTGAGTTGACCGGTCACCGGATGTTATGCCTCCTTCCAAGATGCAGGACAGGAAGAGGAACAAAATACGGAAAAGTTTAGACTATTCAGACTACTTTAATACATGGAGAACTAACTAATTCGGAACAGAGTTCGTCAATTAGTGTGTTTATACATATATTTGTACAGTATTAGTTCTTCATCCGTATAAATACATCTTCGTATCTCTGGTCATTTGTGTTAACCCTTTGAGTACCAGCGACGTGTTATACTTTATTCTAGCCATATTTAGACGATATAGTGCAGCTTAGGAAGGATCTGTGCTAGTTAAAAGGGTTGGTTGTGATCGTTTCAAGCTTTATTATTGCTAGAGGTCCTTCCTGAGCTGAATAAAATCGTCTAATAATTGCCAGAATATGATAGGACGTCCCTGGTACTGAACGAGTTAAATACAAAATTATAATATACACGACATATCTCCGCTTTGCCACCACAGCCAAGTTCTAGCTCTGCGATGATGAGCCATGACAATTTGTGAAGAGAGCGAGTGACATCCTTTTCTTTGTATCCTGGCAACCATTAAACAAATGAATTCAGCTTCAGAAGGATGTCTACCATTTTATAAGCTACAGACTATCTCCATAAATCGTTTTGCCTGTGATATATCCCTCCTAAGCTTCATAAAATTTTCAAAAAGGTAGCTGAACTCAAATTAAAATACGTCGCCGGTACTGAAAGGGTTAACCACGGGTGCGAAATACAAGCAAATTTGTGTACTTAGATGATTACAAGTGAATTTAAGTTTACGGGATCGGAATACAAGAGTGTTTTTATCTTCAGGGTCGGATTACAAGAGTGATTTTTATCTTCAGGGTTAGATTACAAGAGTTTTTATCTTCAGGGTCGGATTACAAGTGTGTTTTTATCTTCAGGGTCGGATTACAAGTGTGTTTTTATCTTCAGGGTCGGATTACAAGTGTGTTTTTATCTTCAGGGTCGGATTACAAGTGTGTTTTTATCATCAGGGTCGGATTACAAGTGTGTTTTTATCTTCAGTTGGAGTACAAGTGTTTTTTTTTATCTTCAGGGTCGGATTACAAATGTGTTTTTATCTTCAGGGTCGGATTACAAGTGTGTTTTTATCTTCAGGGTCGGATTACAAGTGTGTTTTTATCTTCAGTTGGATTAGAAGTTTTTTTTTTATCTTCAGGGTCGGATTACAAATGTGTTTTTATCTTCAGGGTCGGATTACAGGAGTGTTTTTATCTTCATGGTCGGATTACAAGAGTGTTTTTATCTTCATGGTCGGATTACAAGTGTGTTTTTATCTCCAGGAACGGATTACAGGAGTGTTTTTATCTTCAGGGTCGGATTACAAGTGTTTTTATCTTCATGGTCGGATTACAAGTATGTTTTTATCTTCAGGGTCGGATTACAAGTGTGTTTTTATCTTCAGGGTCGGATTAAAAATGTGTTTTCGTCTTCAGCATCGGATTACAAGTTAATTAAAGTCCACAATATCGAATTATAAGCCTATAGTTGTGTACAGGATCGGATTATAAGTGTATTAGTGTCCACAAAACCGGATTACAAGTGTTTTTAAGCTTACAAAAGCGGATTACAAGCGTATTATATATTCAACACTACAGTAGCAATAATGGAGGTGGTCTGCTAGGTGTGGTTGCCAGCACTGCTCCTGACACTTAAGGGACCCCACCTCGCTTTTTTTCTCTTTTTCTCCCTCTCTCTTTGGCTTGTATCCATTCGGCCCCATTCAGCCTACTGTTTTAAGACGCTTACCCCTATCCAGGTGTCAATATTTTCCTGGCGAGCGGTAGCGAGCCAGCATATATATTTTTGTTTTGACAGCAATCTAAATTTGTACATTTTTCGATAGAAAAATTTCTCCGGCGAAGCCGGATTTCTCCATACAATGATGGCTCGCTATCGCTCGCCAGAAAGAATTCGACACCTGGATGGGGATAAACGTCTTAAAACAGTTGGCTGATTGGGGCCGAATGGATACAAGCCAATGAAAGAAAGAAAAGAAGAGAAAAAAAAAACGGTGACCCGCCTTAACTAATACCCCCCCCCCCCCCCCCAACTCATGACGTGTACACAACCGGGGCGCTGGTGTGCGTGATGGAAGGTTAGTTAGTTACACCCTGATCCAGCAATCCAAATCACTATTCTACTCTGGGAAATTCTAGTTAGGTTATCAAGATCAATTCACAGGAGATTGTATTCATGTAAATTGCAAAAAGAGAGAGAGAGAGAGAGAGAGAGAGAGAGAGAGAGAGAGAGAGAGAGAGAGAGAGAGAGAGAGAGAGAGAAGAGAGAGAAGAGAGAGAGAGAGAGAGAGAGAGAGAGAGAGAGAGAGAGAGAGAGAGAGAGAGAGAGAGAGAGAGAGAGAGAGAGAGAGAGAGAGAGAGAGTGTGTGTGTGTGTGTGTGTGTGTGTGTGTGTGTGTGTGTGTGTTTTTTGTGTGTGTGTGTGTGTGTGTGTCACTGTTTTTATCTAGTCAATTTTAATCAGCCGTCTGCACACCTCAAGCCAACTGTTAACCCATTCGGTACCGATGATAACCTTTGCATTATAACCTGGCAACTATTAGATGGTTTTATTCAGCTTAGGAAGGATGTCTGAACGTTACAAGATGACGGACTATCCCAATTAATCCTTTTAGTTATCATATTTTTATTTTTTTCAGAAGCATAACTGCCTATTTAAAGAGTGACACAGGAAAATCAAGACGAGCGCCGATGCCTGGACACAATTGAAGCAATTTACGATAGGTCCTTAGACCTAAGCTGTTTGAGTAAAGAAAGTTTGCAGTAACACAAACGTCTGCTGGGTAGAGTAGTAAGGTCGTATGTATCGCAAAGTCTTCGTTTAATGCAGTCACTTCGCCTAGAGTCATTTATGCCACACCTAGCCTAATCGAACCTAAAATAACTTAAGCTTATCTTACATTATAATCCAAATCTAACTTTAATCTATGTTATAAATCTAAGATTACATCAGCTTCACAGCTGTCCTGATCTAAATTAGCCTATTCTCAGCTAACCTAATCTAGCCTAATCTAACTTTAGGAGAGATGGTTTCTCCCTCATGTTTAACCCCATTAGTTTTAAGATTCTAAGACGTTCGGTCCATTAGTTAGCGATAATTAAAGTTTTCGTCCCATTTATTTGTCAGTAGTAAGACCTTTCGTGCCATTTAGGTGTCGATTTTTTTCCTGGCGAGCGATAGAGAGCCTGTAATATAGGAGGAAGCAGCCTTCGGCCAGGATATTTTTCTACCCAAAAATGTAAACATTTATCTAGAAGGGGGATCTTGGGGATGTCTTGGGGATGTCTAGGGAGAAAACTAAAAGAAAACTAAATACATCGAGCAATAAAATCAACCCTACCCCTTTTACCCCAGCCTATACTTAGTGGTCATAAATCAGTCTAACTTAAGGGGAGATTATCCACTTGAGGGAGTTTTTTTCTTGACTCCTTTCTCCCTCATGTTTAGCCCCATTGCTTTTCTAATTTTAAGACGTTCGCCCCATTATGTTGATTTTAAGAACTTTCAACCAATTTCTGTCAATTTTAAGACCTTTCGTGCTATCTAGGTGTCGATGTTATTTCCTGGCGAGCAATAGCGAGCCTGTATTTTTAAGTGTAACCGACCTTCAGCCGGGAAATTTTTTCTACCGAAAAATGTACAAATTTATCTTGAAAGGGGCTCAAGGGGGTGTAATCTTAAGCTTGATGGATATCTAGGGACCAAACTAAAAACCTCCCCTTAAGG
The DNA here is from genome assembly GCA_032716605.1 of Paralithodes platypus. Classification (NCBI taxonomy): domain Eukaryota; kingdom Metazoa; phylum Arthropoda; class Malacostraca; order Decapoda; family Lithodidae; genus Paralithodes; species Paralithodes platypus. The sequence goes on from CM064573.1 coordinate 62,619,056, forward strand.
GACATTGGATATTTTGGGGGGTCAATTTACTTATATATTCCTGTATTTCTATTGTTTTAGTTTCCTCGCTAGACCTCCAGCAAACTATACAAAATAACACTCCCTAGACCAGCCTTCAAGATTGTTTGTAAACAAAAAAATTCGATATAAAAATGTCCGCCGGTTTATATAAAAATTACAGGCTCGCTATCGCTCGACAGGAAACAATCGACACCTAAATGGCACGAAAGGTCTTGATATTGATATGAAAATGGGACGAAAGTTTATAATACCGACAAACTAATGGGGTGAAGGGTCTTAAAATCTGAACACTAATAAGGCTAAACATGAGGAAGGGGAACCAGAAAAACTACCCCCCTAGCCTATGCTCATCGGTCCTAAATCTCTCTAGCCTAATCTAACCTTGTAAACTATACATATTTAGAAGTTCTCTGTTAAGCCTTATACTCCAACCCGGATGGCCTGAAAAAAAAGTATATCTGGTTCACATTCTCACTACATTGATTGATTGATTGATTGACTCTCTCTCTCTCTCTCTCTCGCTCTCTCTCTCTCTCTCTCTCTCTCTCTCCAGTTGAAGAGAGCAAAACAAAAGTGAAGATATGCATGCCATTCCCTTTCCATTTCTAAATAATCTATAATTCACTCTGTTTTCATGTACGGCAAACTGCCAGAGGGAGTGGAGAGTCTTAATCTTTGCTATCCTTTCCTTCCACTTTCTCGTAGGGTTGTTATTTCTACTAGGATTAAGTCCTGACCACCTCGCAGAGATCACAAGATCTGTGTGGGCATTGTATCTATTTGAATACCTCTCTCCCATTTTGTGCTATGACCTCGCAAGTTTTACATTTTTATAGTCACTTCGCTTCCTTCTTCACCATGGTTTCCTAGAGTACGGTCTCGTTTGCGTTCGATACTGATTCAAATGGCTACGTCGGCATTTATGCTCTTGACTGTACATTGTAAAAGTAATAACAAAAAATAATAATAACAAACAATAATAACATAAATAATAATAACAAACAATAATAACATAACAAATAATAATAACAAACAATAACATAAACAATAATAACAAACAATAATAACATAACAAATAATAATAACAAACAATAATAATAACAAACAATAATAACATAAAAAATAGACAACAAATATAGAGCGTATATGAAAAACGGTACCAGTATACAAGATTATTGGGTATAAAGATGATTTTTTCTTTTGCTCTCTCTTGGAAAGATCATAGTACCACTCTTCCAAGCTTCCAACAGCTCTCCAGAAGTTGGGTGTGTTCAGTCGCCTCCAGGGGATCTTTACCCCTGCGCAGCTGCTTGCTCTGTATAGGGGCACAGTGCGTCCATATATTGAGTATAGTTCACACGTGTGAGGAGATTCTTCTTGCACAGCATTTCTAGACAAAGTAAAAAAGAAAGCCTTCCGTCTCATTAACTCACGTCCACTCACAAATTATCTGCAGTCTATCTCTTTTCGCCGCATTGTTGCATCTCTCTCACTATTCTACCCCTATTACAATAATCAGTGTTCCTCAGAGCTCTCTCAGTGTATACCACCCCCTCTTCGTAGAGCACGTAGCACCCGACTTGCAACACAATCCCACCGCTACTCAGTGCAACTCTCCAACCCAAGAGTGAAACTTTATACTCAATCTTTCTTCTATTCAACAGCTGAGCTCTGGAACGCTCTCCCAGAATCAGTCTTTCCCTCATCCTATGACTGTAATTGCTTCAAACTCCGTGTCTCCAGGCAATTTGGATAGAACGTCCCTTGATTTTGGCCCTGTCACTCTTTTAACTCTGGGGGAGGCACTCGTCACAGGCAGTTCTACCTCACATGTTTCCCACACTCACCAAAAAAAGAAAAAACACATACTTGCTCTTTCTTACTTTTTTGTTCTGCTTCAAAGTTTATTTTGTGTGTTGATGTTTGTCTGCCTTTGTTTGTTCATGCTTTCAATTTTCACCACCGATTTATACTCTTAAGTTCTTTTTCTACCTAATATCTTTCCATTTCACCCCGGCACTATTTGTTATACAGTGTAGGGATTGTAATTTTCAGAAAGTGTAAATTCATGGGCGCTCTCAGCTGCCCTAGTAATTCCTTAACCAATTAAGTACCGGTGTTTCGGTTTTTATTTCAGCGGCATTTAGACGATTTTATGAAGCTTAGGAAGGATATATAGTAGCTAAAAGTATTAACGGAGATAGTCTGTAGCCTTTTAATTGGTAGAAGTCTCTTAATATGAATACAATCGTGTAATAGTTGCTAGAATACGATGAAAAGTACGTCACCGGTACTGAAAGGGTTAAGGTTATTCCTATACCAAGCAAACCTCTTAATGGTGGCCAGACTTAAGGCAAACAAACAGTCTTCATACTGACAGGGTTAATACTGATAAAACAGAGAAAGTGGCTGTCAAACATGGTGGAAGCTGATCCGCCACGTCATCGTCTCTCAGGGTACAGTCGACCTAATAAGTGACGTCTCGGCACCAAGTCTATTTTGATCAATAATTAGTATCAGCAATATCTAAACACGATTCATAAACACATGCTCCTACACTTCCCCAATCATTTTAACATCTG